>JBBGZY010000014.1:1777500-2162500 GCA_037952925.1 Lithobates clamitans
GGAGAAGAACCTCGGTCACACAGATTAACCAAGTACAAAGCTTGCGTTTCTTATCTAAGCTTGCAGGAGGGGGGGGTATCCAGGTTCAACAGAATGAAGAAATATAGACTGTGTAATAGGCAGAATCAATTGTTACCTGCCTCAATCAATGCTGCTCCACTTTTACTGTTCAGCAGCTCTCAAATAATTAAAGTTATCCTGGACACGAGGGGAAAAAAAAAAAAAAAAAAGCTTGTGTAATGACTAGCTATCCTCCATCATGACAGACTACCAAGTGCCTGATATCAATCTGAATTCGCAAGTGGGGGTGGGGATGGGAGGGTGCTGATGAATAAAGTCAAAGTCTTACCCTGATGGTCCATGCTCTCACTTCATCGGGGCCTGCAGTGAAGAAGTATTCAAGCTGCAGTGCAGCATATCCGGTTTTAATAATCTTGGTCAAGACGCTGCAACAAAAAAAAAGAGACTGATCAATTATCAGCAAGTGAGGGGATGGGCTTACAACATCACTACTAGATACCAGGAATCGGCATGTTTACGAGAGGAGCTGGTTAAGTGCCACCTGGCAAAATACTAAGTTAACTTAACCCCTTGTATCCCCAAAAGATTCAGATTATATCAAAATAACCCCTCAATGGCAACTTTCTATGTGGGCATTTCACTTACCTGACGCAGGTTGCTAACAGCAACATTTACCAGTCTATCTTACTATGTTTATGGTGAAATAAAATATAGATTTTTTTTTTTTAAATAGGATCTTATTTTTACTATAGCATGACGAAAGGATTTTTGGGTTGATTGTATCCCTCTAAGGTAACCCCCCCTTCTTTGCCCCCCCCCATACTATAATTAAAAACACAGCACTCTGATGACAGATGACAGTTAAAAGCTTAATTTAAAATAAATCTTTTCAACTCTGTCTCATGATAAAGAAAGGAGAAGATTCCCTCTTTATAATGGTAATTACGCTGTCATTTATTATTCTATCAGTGCAAGCAATTAAATTACAGCAAGGAAATAGTTGATAATAAAGTGTGGGGAAAATGAATGCTAATTAACCTTTGTGTCACATTCTCTTCCAGATACTTCTGCTTCTCCTCATCACTCATGTCTTGCAGCTTCAGTTCCAAGGCCCCGCTAAAAGGGATGACCAAAGCGCCCGGGTCATGCTTGTCCACCCACTCCTTAATTTTTATCAACCTGTAGACAAAAGAGGGCACAACATTATCTTGTAGTGCATGCATGACAGTGCCACATTCATTATTATCAAGTAGCACATCCATATTCATAAGAAGCGCACGACTTTACAATGCCACCTTCTTGTATATTGCTTTCCAAGGTCAAGGCATTAACAGGGCATGATTGCTTCAGGTGTACTCCATTAATATTTCACTCTTATCCGCCATTACTTTTGGACATTTTTCTTGTCTAAAGTGCTGTCTTAGGAGGTATAATTTAAAAGACATGGAAAGAGCCGTAGAAGAACGTTGATATCTCCACCTAAAAGCAAATATTTAATATTTGGTGGGAGTTGCCATGTTAAACAGCAACGTGGGATGTTGCTCATCTTTATGGTTCCTGGGGTGAACATTGCGGGAGCTAAAGTTCCTATACCATGCATTTTACCATTTAAACTTCATCCTAGTTCAAGCGTGCTCACAACTCAACCTAAGGGTGACCACAGACAGAAAGACATTTTTGCTTGCTTGCAAAACCGCTGGAAGCTCATTGTACTAGTGTGCAGAAAAGACATATATGCACAAGTACTTGCTTTTACTCTTCTTAATGAGAAGCATGCCCAAATCTGAATGAGCACTTCTGAGCTAGAATTATTACACAAGCTGATCCTCAAAGTATCTACAGTTATTGCTTTGCTGAATTTAGGAAAAGGCTGGGTCATGCATGGCAAACCTAATCATCTAGGTTGAGGGGGTGGGGTATATGACCGCAACATTCTAAGATAACATCAGAATGAAGAGTGAATGGAAGTGGCAAGGAAAGCAAAGCAGGGTCTTTAACACAAGACGTGCTCATTCACGCCAGAATGGATAGTAATTAAATTATTTAGTACAGGATACACATTTTAAAAATAATCTTTAATAATGTTCTCTCAAGTACTTGTAGGCTCAGACTGAGCTTTGTGGATTGGCTGGCATTTTCTATATACATCACTTAGAAACAAAGGGAGCCGACTGGAATTTCCATGCGGTTGTATTAGAACACAGGCACATTAGGAGACTATTGACAAAAGGCCGTCAGGATCAATTTGTGTCTGCTCAGAAATGGCAGCAAACTTCAGTTTAATTTTTTTTTTTAAACTAAATAAGTTGAATACTTTTTCTTAATATCACAGGACTTTTAGTGAAATACTTTTCCTAATATTACACCACTTTCAATTTTGAAGTACCTAAAGTAACTCAAGTGGTCAAAAAATGTAATCAACCACTGTTGATCAACACTTTTTAAGAAAACACACATATAAACTGGAGCATAGCTTAATAAAACCTAAACACACATCTGTAAATGAAAAATGTGAGGTAATAAGTAACTTTTCGGTGGAGACATATTCCGCTATGATCCCGGGGTGTAGGGGAGGTCTGTGGGATATTTTTTGTCTCGATATTGTACCACAGGATCTCTGTCAGGAGTTCAAGTGCAGGGAGCTCACTCTTCCCACGTCTCACTCCATTGCTTGCCAGGCCACGCCCCGGTAATAAGTAACTTGGGTGTGTCTCTGCCTTTAGACCAACGGTCTACTGCAGCTTTATCATCTGAAGAACTGATATGGGGACAGTAGAACATAGTATACTTTCAATATGTATCAATATTCATGTGATCCCTCTTTTTGATCTTAAATTGTAACTCCGGGAGAAAAAAAAAAAAAGAAAAAACCATTTATTCCACGAAAAAAATATTCACTGAATGCGTTTTAGGGTAATGAATATATAATTACTGAAATCAATCTTTATACTTTCTGAAATCAACTATAAACCAGATTGCTATTGAACGGTTACACGCTGTGAGGATCTACTTCACTGCACAGTGCCATACTTTCCTAACATGTTTCAGACACTAAGGCCTAGATGGGGGAGGTTCTTAGGCTGATTTACAGGTAAGGGAGGCAGGGTAAGTTTCAGAGCCGCAGACTCTGAATTGAGGTGTCATAATTTATTCATAAGGTGTGAAACGGTTGTTTAAATCACAAATGTTTGGAAGATAAAGCAGTCTGGATATGTGTAGTTCAAATTGAGCTGGAGTTCTGTTTTAATTCAAAAGTGTAGTTATTATGTCTTGAAAATGTTCCCAATTAGTCTTGTGAGATAAGGTGACTACTTTCCAAAATATATGCTATAATTTAAAGCAATGACATTGTTATACCCTGCACAGAAACAATTTTCCCAAAATAATGCATATATAAAATGTTTGTATGCTGTATATACATACTGCACGTATACACATTATTTTCAAGCTGCAGAAAAAAACAATGCAAAATTCTTACAGAATAGACATCACTAAACATCTCATTCTGTGTGATACAACAACTGATGTTTGATCACAAGCTCAGCTACTGGAGGTTAATGAAATAATATATAACTTGGGCTGTATAAAAACTACGATTTCTGTACAAGAAAACAGAAATTTGCATACATTAACTCAAACAGAATCTTGCTTCATATATATCATTTGTAATGATAATTGCAGAAGAAGGTTTAAACGCTGCAGTTAATGTCACTGTTTACCCACCACTCAATTTTGATCCATGGTCAAAAGCCTGTTTCAAGCAAAGATTTAGACCTGGCTGCAACATAACACAGGAGGAAGAGTTTGTGAAATGGAAAAACGTTTTTTTGCAACGCTAATTATAAGTGATTATACTTCTCACTGACATCATCTCCATGCAAACATGGACTCCCAATGTTTTTTTTAATTATTTAATAAAGAAAGAAAAAAAGAAATACCAGGGTACAAAGGGTATACACGACTGTTAGGAAAAATGAAATCACATCCTGTCATGGGTAGCGGAATGGAATCTACAGCAATAGCCAGCGGCAGGCCTAAGTCTGACATAGAAAAACTGGTACACTTGTGTCTGGTGGCATAGTGTACTATTGCCCCAGTTAAAACCTTAATTGAGGTGAAAAAAAAGGGGTAATGGCAGGGAGGTCCATTCCATCGGGACTCCTCAAAACATTCACGTGCCAAGAAAATCAGTTTTTCAGAAAAGTATCTTGTGTGCCCCGCTCTGTAACCACCAGGTGCTTCATTTCCTTAATTTCTCATATTCTGGTCAGCCAGGAGATAGTTGAGGATGCCTGCTGCTTTCCCCAGAAAACCATAATATAGCTTCTTGTTGCACTGATAAAAAGTGGCACAATCAAGTGCATAGGCAGAGCTAGGGATAGTGTGATGCAAAAAAAAGAAAGGTTCCCAAAGCAGTTCATGTCCGTGAATTTTTGTGTGATGCAACGCATCTCCAACCTAAAGGTGCAAAGCTTGGAAGTTACTATTCCAACTGCTTCTCTACATCTCCAACAGTCTATAGGGAGTATAGTACCATCTAGTCAAAATTTTAAATACATACAGACTCCTGATACTTGGAACAGATAGCAGTTTTATATGTAAAGAGGAATATTCTATATCTGTGTTTGTGAGAGACTAGGCTGAAGATCCCACTCCCATCTAGAAGTACGAGAGAGCTTGAAAATCTACCAGGGGGAGAATTGAGTAGTCGGTACGTCAAATAGATAGAATGATGTAAAGGTGTCAAGAGTCACATAATTGCTCAAACTGCGTAAGATTAAGTGTGAATGATTCAGCTGGTGGTAGGGAGGCGAGATAATGTGATTGTTCTAATTTACACCAAAAATTCAGATTAGACAATGTAGGGTGTGAGGCCATCTCAGCCATACAGGGTCATTTGCTCGATACTATAAAGTGCCTAGCCTGAAATAATTTTTGATGCAACAGAGCTGTTAGACATGGGTCGTTAAAGCCAGGGATGAAGGTTGGGTTGTCAATAATCGGAAACAATGAGGAGGGATATGGAGAGAACAGTTTATACTTAAAAACCTTTGAATAAATGTGCCAGGTTTCCCCAATTGTTTATTTCTGATCTAAGATTTTGAGTGACCCTTTCCAAGCACCACGGGAGGATGGATAATGGAACAATAGAAACAGTCTGTTCAATGGACACCAGTTGTTTGAGGGTACCGTATCAGCACAAGTCAATGATCCTATTTAAGTGACAAGCAGCCTGATAAATGATGATGTCAAGTAACGCCATGCCACCATTTAGTTTTGAGAGACAGAATTAATTGGGAAAGTTGTGTTGGTTTACGAGCCCAGAGAAAGTTAGTAAAAGTCCTGGTGATACTGTAGCTCTCAAAAATGAAGTTGCAATATGGTCAGGAAGAGCTTGTAGCAGGCATAATATTCATTTTTATGATGTCACATCTGCCAAATCAGGAGAAAGTTACTCTTTGCCAGGTAGCCAGATCTTGTTTGATCCTGGTTAGGAGAGGGGGAAAGTTTATCAAATAAGTGCCTTGCAAAAGTATTCACCCCCTCCCCTGGTATTTTTTGTGTTTTGTTGCCTCACAACCTGGAATTAACAGGATATGCATTATTTAATTTACAGAACATGCCCACAACTTTGAAGATGTTTTTTTTTAATTGTGAAGCAAACAAATAAGACAAAATAACAGAAAAAGTCAATGTGCATAACCATTCACCCCATAAAATCAATACTTTGTAGAGCCACCTTTTGCGGCTATCACAGCTCCAAGTCGCTTTGCATAGTCTCTATGAGAGCTTGCCACATCTTACCACTGGGATTTTTGCCCATTCCTCCTTGCAAAACTGCTCCAGCTCCTTCAAGTTGGATGGTTTGCGCTTGAGAACAGCAATTTAAGTCTGACCACAGATTTTCTTTAGGATTGAGGTCTGGGCTTTGACTAGGCCATTCCAACACATTTACGTTTCCCCTTAAACCACTCAATTGTTGCTTTAGCAGTGTGTTTGGGGTCATTTTCCTGCTGGAAGGTGAACCTCTGTCCTAGCCTCAAATCACACCCAGATTGGTACAGGTTTTGCTCAAGAATATCCCTGTATTTAGCACCATCCATCTTTCCCTCAACTCTGACCAGTTTTCCAGTCCCCTCTGCTGGTGTTCTTTGGGTGATGTGATGTGTTGGGTTTGCGCCAGACATAGCGTTTTCTTTGATGGCCAAAAAGTAAAATTTTAGTCTCACCAGAGCACCCTCCTCCATACATTTTGGGAGTCTCCCACATGCCTTTTCGCAAACTCAAAACGTGCCATTTTGTTTCTTGTTGAAAGCAATAGCTTTCTTCTGGCCACTCTGCCATAAAGCCCAACTTTATGGAGCGTACGGCTTATTGTCGTGCTATGTACAGATACTCCAGTCTCTGCTGTGGAACTCTGCAGCTCCTCCAGGGTTACCTTAGGTCTCTGTGCAGCCTCTCTCTCCGTGAGTTTTGGTGTGCGGCCGTCTTTTTGCAGGTTTGCTGTTGTGCCATGTTCTTTCCATTTGGTTATGATAGATTTGATGGTGCTCCTAGGGATCATCAAAGATTTGGATATTTTTTTTATAACCTAACCCTGACTTGCACTTCTCAACAACAAACATTGTCCCTCACTTGTTTGGAGAGTTCCTTGGTATTTATGGCAGTGTTTGGTTAGTGATGCCTCTTACTTAGGTGTTGCAGCCTCTGGGGCCTTTTAAAAAGGTGTGTATATGTAATGACAGATCATGTGACACTTAGATTGCACACAGGTGGACATCATTTCACTAATTATGTGACTTCTGAAGGTAATTGGTTGCACCAGAGCTTTTTATGGGCTTCATAACAAAGGGGGTAAATACATACGCACATGGCAATTATTTTTTTTATTTCTGAAAAATTGTTTTATGTATATATTTTTCTAATTTTACTTCACCAACTTAGACTACTGTGTTCTAATTTATCACATATAATTCAGATTAAAAAAACATTGAACTAAAGGCTGTAATGTAACAAAATAGTTAAAAAGCCAAGGGGGGTGAATACTTTTGCAAGGCACTGTAGACAGGAGATGCCAATGAAGCTATTTGTAATATAAATGTAATACTGATGACCTTTAAAAGTATTTTGGGTATGATATAACTGCTCTGAGCTTGTTTGACCTTTTTTCAGTTTGCCTTCTACTCAGTAGATTATGTCTTGGAATGTTGGCCTTTTGTTTACCATGCACAGCATGGCCCTTGTTAGGAGCAGGGTAATTCCCTCTTAGCATTGTTCAACCTTATCCGTACATAGGCCTGCACTCACGTGGCTTGGGTGTCACCCTTGAGTGAGTGCTTTTGGATTGTTTCCTTGACTCCTCAAACATCTTTTTTTTTTTTTTTGTGGTAACCTTTCTCACTACCCTCCCCCCCCCCTCTTCATTTTTTTCTAACATTTCCTTCATTGGGTCTTATTTAGGTACACAATTTATAATCCATCCTGTCATCCCAGATGGCATTAACTAAACTGATCTCTCTAAATGTAAGGGGACTTAAAGCGGGGTTTCACTGTCTCCACATTTTTTTTTGGCAAAATGACAATGATTAATATATTTAAATATTGAACTTCCGTTTTTAGAGCGTACTGCTATCAGTTTTCTCCAAAAAAAAAAAAAAGTTATACATTTTCATGTTGCCGGTTGTCATCTTGCCTGTGGGCATGTGAAGCCCACAGGCATCCTCTTCCAGGATACGGTGCTGCTTATCGACCAGCATGCACCGCTTGTTCTATCCCCGATCTCGCTCATGCGCAGTACACTCAAATCGGAGCGCCGTCAACAGCTCCGGTTGCCATCGCAACGGGCAGCGTCGTAGAAATCCTGCAAGATTTTTCAGAAATAAAAAACTGATAACTGGCATGTGCGTATGTATTCACCCCCTTTGTTATGAAGCCCATAAAAAGCTCTGGTGCAACCATTTTCAGAAGTCACATAATTAGTGAAATGATGTCCAACTGTGTGCACTCTAAGTGTCAAATGATCTGTAATTACATATACACACACCTTTTTTTGAAATGCCCCTGAGGCTGCAACACCTAAGCAAGAGGCACCACTAACCAAATACTGTCATGAAGACCAAGGAACTCTCCAAACAACTAAGGGACAATGTTGAAGTACAAGTCAGGGTTAGGTTATAAAAAAATATCCAAATCTTTGATGATCCCTAGGAGCACCATCAAATCTATCATACCAAAATGGAAAGAACATGGCACAAAAGCAAACCTGCCAAGAGACGGCCACACACCAAAACTCACGGACCGGGCAAGGAGGGCATAATCAGCTAGGCAGCACAGAGACCTAAGGTAACCCTGGAGGAGCTGCAGAGTTCCACAGCAGAGACTGGAGTATCTGTACATAGGACGACAATAAGCCGTACGCTCCATAGAGTTGGGCTTTATGGCAGAGTGGGCAGAAGAAAGCCATTATTTTCAGCAAAAAACAAAATGGCACAATTTGAGTTTGCGAAAAGGCATGCGGGAGACTCCCAAAATGTATGGAGGAAGGTGCTCTGGTCTGATGAGACTAAAATTGAACACTGTGGCCATCAAAGAAAAGGCTATGTCTGGTGCAAACCCAACACATCACATCACCCAAAGAACACCATCCCCACAGTGAAACATGGTGGTGGCAGCATCATGCTGTGGGGATGTTTTTCAGCAGTTGGGATGGGGAAACTGGTCAGAGTTGAGGGAAAAATGGATGGTGCTAAATACAGGGATATTCTTGAGCAAAACCTGTACCACTCTGTGTGTGATTTGAGGCTAGGATGGAGGTTCAACTTCCAGCAGGACAATGACCCCAAACACACTGCTAAAGCAACACTTGAGTGGTTTAAGGGGAAACATGTATATGTGTTGGAATGGCCTAGTCAAAGCCCAAACCTCAATCCCATATAAAATCTGTGGTCAGACTTAAAGATTGCTGTTCACAAGCGCAAACCATCCAACTTGAAGGAGCTGGAGCAGTTTTGCAAGGAGAAATGGGCAAAAATCCCTTTGGAGCTTTGATAGCCGCAAAAGGTGGCTCTACAAAGTATTGACTTTAGGGGGGTAAATAGTTATGCACATTGACTTTTCTGTTATCTTGTCCTATTTTTTTGTTTGGGTCACAATAATAAAAAAAAATCTTCAAAGTTGTGGGCATGTTCTGTAAATTAAATGATACAAATCCTCAAACAATCCATGTTAATTCCAGGTTGTGAGGCAACAAAACACGAAAAATGCCAAGGAGGGTCAATACATTTGCAAGGCACTGTATACGAAAAAATAAAACCATCTAATATCAGCACCTATGATTAGAGAAAGTGGCTTACATAAATTACATATACAGCAAGTGGCTTACATATACAAGTAGCCAGAGATAACACATCAAAACCCATGTGTGGGAGTCTCCAAAAAGAGGGGGACCGTACACAGTACACAGGTAAAGTAGAAGCTTCACCGCCAGATGTCATATATAACCTATATATGTGAAATGATGTTCATGAGTCTCATGGATGGATCAACCTTAGGCCTACAGAAGAGAATAGGATAATATGGTACAAAACGATAAAAAGATAATTGTTTCTCGATCATTAAAAGGTACCAGGGTGTGAGGCACCTATTGGGTCTAGGTGCTTGGGGCAGCAGTCCTGGACAAACTTGGAGGTTAGAGCGCAGGTTCCTACCTGGGAACAACTGCAACCAGCCAGAGATGGAGAAAGGTTCGATCTTGAGGAAAGAAAAGAGACCAGAAAGGTCAGCATATCAGTACAAAGAGAAGGAGGTATTATCCTTCCGGATGGTTAGGTGGAATGGGAATGTCTAGTGCTTTGTGTAAAATGGCTGTCCCAGTGTCATGAAGGTGTTTGGGCCCCATGGCTTCTGGAATGCCCCAGAGCTGCAGATTTTTCTGAAGCCTCTGGTCTTCCAGCGGCATTTGCATACCCACAATCTGGTTTGTGTGGGAAGCCTGGTCCTGTTTCAGAGCCACCACTCTGTTTCAGGGTAGCAGTTGACATCTCACCAATTGAGACCCGGTCTGTGAGCTGTTGCACCTCTGATCGAATCAGCTGCAGATCCTGCTTATGGGTCTCCTCCAATTGGTGAAAAATCGCTTCCATATCCGCTTCAGTGGGGGGAGCCTGTATCATGTCTCGCAGGTCCTCTACTTCCCCGCTCAGGGGCAAGACTGCGAGAGATTAAAAAGGGACTGAGTGATCTACCAATTATCCCAGGTTGCCAGCGGGTTTTGACGTGCCGCCATGTGCGATCTCCACGCTATCCCGGGTGCTAGAAGCTTTTGTTTTCTGATTGTTGGGGAAGAATAGTTTATTCTCAGATTCAGTAAGTGCTTTGTGTGACCCTGTAGCCTTTTTCCTCTTAGTGGTGCAGGCTGATGAGAAGTTGGTGTAGGCCAGTTGGGAGTCAGGAGCTTAGGCACGGGGAGTTTTCACTCCACCATGTCCAGACCACACCCTCTTTGTGTTATAATATTACCAGGAACAACTACAAAGATGGGGAATTTCAGGAACTTTTAAAAATATTAAATTAGTTTTATTTTATTTTTTTTACGGTTGTAGTATTGCTAAAGTTGTGCCAGCATTAAAGATTACAAATCTATTCCTGGAAGTTGGGGTTGAGTTTCTAATCAAGACAAAAGTTTTTTTCTTGGACATGGCCAGATAACATGACAAAAAATCAGGACAATGCAGACAATATGGGAACAGAAACCTTATGGTGCCTGGAACAAAGCTGCAGCATTGCATTCATTTATTTGTACATTATTGCTTTAAAGCAAACCTTTGCCCCTCACCCTCTTTGCAATGTAAAAGGCGTTTTAAACATGTTTTTTCTTTTTTTAACATTTTTTAGTTCACCCTGGTCCCCAGCTGTCATTCTCGTCTAGGCCTATTCACACTAACCATGTACACAGGTTATCTATTGTTTCAATAGGTATTATTTCACTTCTACGTGATGTGTATATGTTGAAAAAAAAAATTATTTCAGTTTTTCAATGATGTATCATTGAGTATTTAAATGCCTGTTGATCACAATGACCCTGCATGAAATTGCACATAAAAGGAGTGATCTTAGCCTAAGGAATACATTTCTGCCTTCCAAACCTTCCAGTAAAAGCTTTTTTTCCTTGGAGTAACTCTTAAAAGCATAACTTCATTTGAAAAGGTCAACACTGGTTGAACTGTCTTCGCCTGTCCAAAATATTCTCAATTCTGTTCTGACAGTCTTGCAACCTACATGCTTCTTCCACAGTGCAGTGGGAAGAGAAGCCCATGATAACTCACCCCCCCCCCCCCCAAAAAAAACAAAAAAAACTGGGAGGCAGAGAGATGACTGTGGATACTGAATCAGATCGTGCAGTATGGCGGGTAACAAGACTGGATAACTGGAACTGAAAATCCTTTGTCGGGTACAGCAATATACAGTGTATGTATTTCAACTGTCTGTTTAGCTGCAAAATTGGAAATATGGTATAACAGAGCTGATCTGTAAACCGAAGGAAAGCTAATGTGTGTATTGCCCACAGAAACCAGACTGCAGTCGTTTTAAAAATATTACTATTATTTATAGTAAATTACTATATTTATATGGTACCATCTCCTGCTCAAGTGTATAAAATATGGCTTTGCGGAGATAAAATACAGCATGACACAAAGCTGGTGTTTCACCGAATTGTTGCTAAAATCTGTTCTTAATCAAGCTCACTCTTCCATAATATCAATAATCTCACCCCTAAGACTATCTCCACAACTATAAAAAGTGTGGGATAGCCTTTTTATCTGGTCTCAAGACCGAATCTGTGAACAGTATGGATGTTCCATATGATGTACATACCCAGTAAAAATAATGTAAAGCATATCATTCAGCATGCCATAATATCGCCAACAATTCTCCAGTGAATTAAAAATGCTATTTGACTGGCTATCATCATGATCATCTGTCTTCAGTAATTTCTGAGTCACTGAGTAGAAACAAGTATGCTGAACAAGTGTTCTAATCTCACTTGCATTCTTATTCCAGGTCAAAGCCTCAGAAAACATTCAAGTCAAGTCGCTGGGTTAAACGAAAACCAGCAGCTCACTGGCATTTGATCAGCGCTCACAGCCAGTTGGAAACACCTTTTATTGACTGCAGCTGACCTTTTTTTCTGGCCACAAAACTGTCAGGGAAGTCGAGTGTAACCGCTACAAGTCATGGGTTCAAAATCAGAGGTCGACCGATATGGGTTTTTCTCTGGCCGATGCCGATATTTAGAAATCGCGGTGGCCGATATGTGATGCCGATTTTTTGGGGCCGATATAATAGGCCGATTTTTTTTTCCCCTTCATCTCATAAAATCTAACAATTAGACCCCTTTCACACTGGGGCGTTTTTCAGGGGCTTTTGGGCTAAAAATAGCCCCTGCAGTCTGAGTGTAAAAGCCCGAGTGCTGTCACACTGAGGCGATGCACTGGCAGGATGTTAAAAAAAAGTCCTGCAAGTAGCATCTTTGGAGCGGTGTATACCGCTCCTCCATCACTCCTGCCCATTGAAATGAATGCGCACCGCTGCCGAAGCACCTGCAAAGCGTTTCGGCAGCGGCGCTTCAGGGGCGCATTTGACCCCCTTCCTCAGCTGCTAGCTGTGTTATAAGCGCCCCGCTAGCAGCCGAATAGCGCCGCTAAAATGACGGTAAAGCGCCGCTAAAACTAGCAGCGTTTTACCGTCAACGCCTGCCCGCTCCAGTGTGAAAGCAACCTTAAGTAATAAGTGATACAGAAAATATTTTACATTTTAACATTTATTAAACAAAACAAACCTCCAATCAGTTCACTTGTATGTAGAATTTAGATTAAAAAACAAACAAACTATATCTTAAATATTAAATACACAAAAACAGGTAATCAAAACTTTTGGACGAAAAAAAATGGGCTAACTTTACTGCTTAGTTTTTAAAAAAAATTTATTAGTGTATTTTTAAAAAAAAATTGCATTTGAAAGACCGCTGCGCAAATACCGTGTGACATAAAATATTGCAACAACCGCTATTTTATTCCCTAGGGTCTCTGCTAAAAAAAATATATAATGTTTGGAGGTTCTAAGTGATTTTCTAGCAGAAAATACAGGATTTTTACTTGTAAGCAACAAGTGTCAGAAAAGATTTAGGTCTTTAAATGGTTAAACTGAGAACTTCTACACACAGAGTTCAGCTCATTGATAAGTGTAAACATTGCATCTCTTCAGGTTCTTTTATCAGACTTGGCAGGCTGCCCAGAGAGGAGAGAAGTCGCTTCACAGAAGACTTCAGGCAACTTGCATTAACTTCTATTACAGAAGTCATTTGCAAGTCGCGCTGAAGTTATATCGGCCTTTTTTATCAGCACAATCGGCCGATGCCGATTGAGTAAAAAACGCCAAATATCGGCCGATCGATATATCGGTCGACCTCTATTCAAAATTACTATGAGTGACTGCTGAAAATTTCTCCACGCAACAGAGTACATTTTTGTAGTACACCCCCCGCAGAAGCCGCAAGTTTGGCACCCTTTACACAAAAAAACAAAACACCAGTTTAAAATGACCCTGAGTGTACTGAAGGTGAGTCAACAAGACAAGGTTATACAAATACAGTACGATCACAACCTTGCAAAAAGTTACTACTATGCAATGCAGTCACAAAACAGACTGGAGATTTTTTTTTTTTACTACTAATGGTGGCTGGGCCCAGATTCCATTGCCACCAGAGTCCAAACAGTGTAGCTAAAAGAATGTAAAAACAAAATACAGGGAGCCAAAATACCTTGGTGACTCAGGGGTGGCTCTGCTAAATTATATAAATAATTATAGTAATAAATTAAATTATAATAAATAGTGAGACAAGTGCTAATAATTAAGATAAGAGGAGATTGTCCCCAAAATGTAATCTTTCAAGTGGTGAATCTTGGTTAGGTCCGTCAATCCTGTTTTTAAGGTGATACTTTAGAAATTATTGCAAACACTTATAGGTGAACATAATTTAAAACCAACTCCAACAGCAAGAGAGAGTAGGATGAATTCTATTTCTATTGGATGCCCTACAACCTGTGCTTTAGCAGTATCTGTTTCTGTAATATTTATAAAATGTCTTTGACAACCCTCCCTCACCAATCCTTGGTTGCTGGTCTTAATGGTGGATGTACTCCATTCAGCTTTATAGCGCAAACTCCAGATAGACTGAGGTGAGGTATGAGGGACCACTAGGTCTGTACTGAGAGCTATAGACCGTAAGTGATGTTTGGTGAAGATTTGCCTTGACTCACTGAGAAGTCACTATAATTGGCTGGAGTCCTGAATGAATGAATGAATGATTTGTAAAGCGCAGCAAATGCGAACTGAATCGCCTCAAGGCGCTGAGGTACATTCTCTGTTGTCAGCTTGTTAGAAGAGGAAGGTCTTTAGTTTTTTCCTGAAGGCCTGGTGGTTTTCTTCCATGCGGATGTTGGTAGGAAGAGCATTCCATAGTCGGGGTCCTTGGACTGCGAATCTTCGTTCTCCCTTTGCTTTGTAGCGGTATTTGGGAATGATAAGGAGGTTTTGGTTGGCTGATCGAAGACTGCGATTCGGTGTGTAGTGTTTTATTTTCTCCTGGAGATATAGCGGAGCATTTCCTTGTATACATTTGTGGGTGAGGCAGAGGGTCTTGAAAGTGATCCGATTCTTCACGGTTAGCCAGTGTAGGCTCTTTAGGGATGAGGAGATGGATTCCCAGGTCCTCACCTTAAATCACTGAGAGGCATATATAGAAATATACTAATTCCCTTCAAGAAATGACCGCCAGCCACCCCTCGTTGTAAAGGTAGCCTTGTGTGAAGCTGAAAACTTACCCTAGGATTGTTGCTGACTATTCAGGATAGCTGCCGTCCTCCCTTAGAGGTAATGATGGCTGTGAGTGAAAACTGACAGTTTCTCTGAAATATTGCTGACTGTTAAAGATGGCTACCTTATTTTCTGAGGTAATGGTGGTCAGAAGAGAAACTGACAGCTTTGTTGATCATTAAACATGGCTGTCATCCTCTTGCTGAGGTATTGGTGGCTGAGGGTGAGACAGACCTCTTTTTCCTTTGAATCCTGTAGCTTGTCTGAGGCCGCTGATTCTCCTATACTAGTAAGTATCACATTGCTGGTTCTGGCCACTCCTTGTCAGATGCATTGGTTGGACTGCAGGACAGGCAAATCCTTCAGGCTTGGTAATCAGATTCCTGCATCCTCTCTCTTCTCCAGTTTGACCACTAAGACCTGGAACTTTTTGAGAAGTTCCTCCTCATTGTTTTGCTCTTCCCCCTGGCCCACAAAGCTATACATTATATTTTCCATCCTCCTTTGTTTGGCATCATCTCCTTCTTGCTAATCAATGATAACCAAAGGGGGGGGGGGGGGTTGGGGGGGGCGCGATATGAAGTGCGTATAGGGGCTGGGTTAATAGTCACAGTGAGGACTTGTTGTACCACTAACGACCTTACAAAGCCCATTTCGGCCTTGTTTCTTTAAAGAGGGTACTTTATGCTAACACCTGGCTATACTTTATATCCAGTAACATCTCAGGACTAGGAGGGCACACTGACACCAGGTATGGTGCACTCCCTTACTCCAGAGCCTGGCTCCTCACCCCCTTTTCTGCCTCCCATACCCAAAAAAAGCAAAAACAAAACGTCAGGAACAGTCCACTGCACAAGACCGCTAGACTTTTGGGAGGGGTAGAAGCTCCAGGGACTGGTCTTGTGCTGGATCAGCAGATTAGGCGAGTATATTTTGGCAATCCTCTACCCTCGACAAAACAAGCAGTTAACCCATGCAGTGCAGGTACAGCCCTACTGCACAGGGAAAAAAAATTCCTGGAATTCACCTTTAAAAATGACTTTTGAAATGATCAATTACATGAGACATTAGTGATTTGGATTATGCCTAATTTAGGTTGAACCTGAAGTTAACTATTTCATCTAATGAAAAAAATATATCTACTGTAAAAAGTAGTACTTTCAATTTTTATTCACTACTCAAGAGGTACCCCTTTTAAAATTTAAAAGCTTCACCATGCTAATAGCTACACCTGTTTGAAAAGATTTATTTGGGAGCCAGCAAAACTCTCTGGCAGGGTAGAAAAGCAATTCAAATCTATCCAAATATACATGGCCGACAAATTGTGGAGGACAATGTATCATTTATGCCGATATAAACACAAGCTAACCTACCAAAATGACTTTGGATTTTGGCTCAAATCAAGAGATTGTAGATAAAATCCAAGTCAACACACCACAAACATGCAACTTCCATGTGGATTGTATATCTATATAAAAATGGAGCTCAGGGTTGTAAAGCAAGAAGGTTACTCACTTTACAACCTTGCTTCCAATCAAATTTGAAGACAGAAATAATTTGGATGCTAGTTCAAAATGTATTATGAAAAATAAAAAAAAACAAACTGCTAAAATATTGATTAGAATATCTTTGTAAATTTCTGTCACCCCAGTATATTTTATCAAGTAAAGGGTTACATTATGCACTGCAGACAGCAAGTGGTACACTGCCATTTTAGCAGGATATCTGCCGAGTCCTTAGAGAGATTATTTGCATTCCTCGGGACCTCTATTGTAAAATTCAGATGAATAAAGACTTACAAATCATTTTTTGTGCCGCCACTGTGAGACTGGGAGCCAGTGAATACTCTATTGTACCTTAACTATAATTGGCAAGACAGGCAAAAGCTTGACAGTGGAGAGAAGCACAAGCTTAATAACAAAGGAGAATATCTTAAAGTGTTGACAGATGATCTTCACAATGCAGAAGCAAACCTGCTACATTCTGGCAGTAAATGAGCACAGAGGTGTAAAGGTTTCTCAAGTGACTGACATCAGACCAGCTATTTCCTCTCAGACGGAATGCGCGGCCGGCAAAGCACTGTCTGCTCTGACACTTGTATAACTGGCTCTTCCTATTCTGTGTACAACATGACTATGTCAGAGACAGAGCAAACCGGAGGAACAAAAATCAGCAAGTTTAAGAATACACTTTGAAAAAGACAAACATTTTCAAGCACTTCTAATGGCCACTGTCTACCTGTAAAATCTTGCCTTTTTCCTGTGAAAACCAGTCCATGTTGCTATTGGAAGATTCAAGTTCTAATATGGCTTTGCCCTGAAGTACAAGACTCTAATTTTCTTAACTTTGAATTATTTCTCTAGGTGTCTTAGTCCATCTTTTGGACTTTACCCAGAATCTAGTGTGCTTTGCTTGTTCATTTGTTTTATTTTTACTCAAACTCTGGCTGACATTTGTTCGCAGTCTCAATAGCTGTCATAGCCACCACATTAGCAAGCAACATTTCCACTAGTATGTCGGAGTGCATCTCCTTTGGCTGCCGTAGCTTATTCGGGTACTCCCATTGTCCGCCTGATCAGAAAATTCAAGTGTTGAGAACACAGAGAATAAAGCCTGGTACACGCTAATCGTTTTTTTCGTTCAATCCAGAGGGTTGAATGAAAAAAACCTGACAGCTCCGGTCGGAGCTGCTGTAACTCTGAACTACATTTGAAGGCCGTTTACATTTAGCTTAAAACGTCCCTTTACTAAACTGTATGGGTCTAAATGAACAGCAATAGTGAACTGCAGTAGCCTTCAAATATTCCAGGATGTTGAGGCATTGGCCTGACTTCAGCACATAATTAGCCCCTTCATTGCAATGGGTGGCTTTACTGAGCAATACTGAGGCGTGGTAGGCAATGTGACTTCCTGAAGCCGGCACACACACGGTTAAAATCTCGGGCGGTTCAGCAGAGAGCAGCTAAGATTCAAGCATAGCTGGCTGACTGTACCCAAATTGATCCATCGGTCATAACAGGTCGGATTTTTAGGATGCGATTATTGCCAGTGGCTACAGCCGCTGGCAATAATCACTGTGCTTTCATGGTAGGGATGGATACCCCCCACGCTGGGAGAATACAATAGCTCTGTGGGAGGGATTCCCCCATCAATACAGTCAGTGTTGATGGGGGAATCAAGTGATTCTCTTTTCTGCAACCCGTGGTTGTATCATCTATGCCCGGCTTAACTGAAATTGGCATTTGCATTATAAAGTACCATGAGTTTCTGTTTTTTTCCTAGGGTAGACTAAAGTTTAAAGTATGTGCAGGCTGGAAATTATGGCCATACAGAAAATACAGATACAGTCAAAGATCCAGAAAGTGTGATGCCTAGCTGCATGTACATTTAATGCAGACGTCCAAATAATGGCAACTTTCAGCAAGATTTCTAGTCTGCAAGTTGATTATTGGACTATATCATAAAGATACCGTAGTTTCGATATTTGTTATAGTAGTATTTAAAATAACTTTCGAATTACTGTTTTAAAATAGTTGCCTAAAGTTCAGCCATTGAGGGGTATATAATTAGAATCTCAAAAATCACAGCTAAACACTTATTAGTACAGAGTTAAGCAGCCCATAGATGAGTCAGTTTTTTGTTCAACCAGTGGGTTGAGCCCAGGTTCACACTAGCGCGATCTTAGACATTGCATGTGATTCGCACCCGCACTGCAGGCGCTGATCGCATGCGATGTCTGTGAGATGCGAGTTCAGCCATACAGTTGTATGGCTGAACTCGCATTAAATTTGCAGGAAAAAAAGTGCAGGGACTTTTTTCCCCCACACTGAAACGGATCACCCATGCGATCCGATCCCTGTGCAAGTTCACAGTTCGCACTGCGATCAATGAACCGATCTGGGGGTGTCAATGTATTGACACCCGCAGCGGTTTGCAGAAGGCAGTGTAAATTGCCTGCAGCAAAGGAGCAATGCGGTAATCTCTCTGGTTCCTGCATCGCTCTAGTCTGAACCTAGGTTGAATGAAAAAAAAAAAAAGTTGTACAGTTGTACAGAAGTCAATTAAATCAACCTCTATACAAGCACAGTGCTCATATATGGATTGAAATTCATCTGCTCCCTGCTGAACCCGCTAAATTTTGTTTATGTATGGCCAGCTTTAGTCTTGCAATTGGTGGACAGTGTGCACAGACGCAGGTTCACCCTTTCCTACACGATACAGCATGTGCCAACAAATGCAGAACGTCAAAGTTAAAATTCAATTTAATAGTCATAAAAAACAAACAAAGCCAATGCATTTCAGGAGATGGAAAACATTTTCCCTTCACCAGGGCTGTGCTTTGTCTCTTCCAGCAGCTGGTTCGACAACCTGATGAAAGGGAAATGTTTTCTAAAAAGATATATGCAATCTGTTCAAGCCATTCTGGGACTGAGGCCACCCAAATTTTGTCAGTTACATTGTACAGCAGGAAATGTTTAAATCCAAGGAAGTAGGTAAGTTTTTTGAATTATAACCATATAGGCAGGACTTTCTCTTACTGCCTAGCAGTGTTTGGATTGGGAGATGATCGGTGTCTGTATGTGCTTCCATAACTTGCTAGATATTCCCTGCCTCAGGGGCAGATTCAATCATCTAGGTTTGATTTTGGTCCTCTAATCAATGTGTGTTTGTGTGCACATGGGACAGCACCATGAGGGATGATGACCCTAATTTTTATATTTAGGAAGGTACTATGTAAACAATATTCTATTTGTATTTCTTGACTAAAACTGATCCTGCAGAAAATATAGCTTGCACAATGCAGTTAAAATTCAAAGTCTAAGATGAAGCGCCACATCGGAGGTCGATTATCCAGACACAAAATTTATTCCAAAATAGGACAAATTTTTTTGGATCCAATGCACTTCAGGAGCCAGAACAGATACCTTTCATCACAGTTTAAAAAATAAGATTAGTGTATAATGGACTAAGTAAGGTATATGCATTTATTTGAACCTGGCTGGTGTGGAAGCACAGCGTCGGTCAGCAGCTGGTTTAGGTATCAGTATACACCAAATTTTTTTTTCAGCCCTGATGAAGGAACGTGTTTTGGCCCCTGAAACACAATGTCTCTGTAATAAAGTCTTTTATCCTATTTTGAAATAATTTTGTGCCTGGATGATCACATTCTTGCGTGCTGCTTCAACCTACAAAAGCTGTTCTTCTATTTGTCCAAAATGCAAAATGAAGTCTTGAAATGCATATACGGTAGTAAACCTACCTGCTTAGGGATTCAGAATTTCATCCAGGTAAAACTAAAGTGCACCATTCCAACCACCTGCTTTGGATGGTAATCTATTGATCTGAGATCTTTGGCTCGTCTGTTTGTAAATTAGGAAAGGTGTCCTCTGCACACTCACTGCTGACTTCTTGACATCTCACACACACACACACACACACATGGAAAACTGTCAATCCTAAGCTTAGTAGAGCTAAATGCTCACATGCACCAATCAGATTCAGACATGAAGTTGAAATTTAACTTAATATACATGAGGCAAACATTAAGGAAATCGCTTAGGAAATGTTTCAGGAAATAAATCTTGCCAACCCTATGTATGAGGGGCTATCTAGAATCTGACTGCAGTGTATTACAGAGAAAATCAATATTTAAGAAATTTCCTCAATTTTAGGTGTTTCCTGAACATTTTAAGTTGTAGCCTGAAAACAACTCCTGTGTAATAAAAAAAGATAATATAACCCAAAATATTCAACCAATTATTAAAGTTTTACTAAACCCAGGACCCTCCATTCACTATATCTGGTCTCCCACAGTACACAGAACATGGAAATGCAATTATTTTAGGAAATATATAATGATGAATACCTTTTCTCATCAACAGTATATAGCAGTCTTGTGACTTCTATCAGTGTCTGGTTAAAGCTTGTAGGAAGAGTTTTCATCCCCCTTGACCAGCCTATGAGGCTGCATGACTCCTGATCCTCTGTCTTTGTAGTGCTGATTGGCCCTGTGCTGATCACATGCCCCCCCCCCCCCCCCCAAAAAAAAAAAAACTCTATACAAACCAAACTGAGCATGTGCAGAGTGCCTTCAAGGCTCTGTACAATCAGGAGATGGATTGGGGACAGTAAAAGGGGAGGATCAGAGAAGACAGGTTTTTTCACAAGGCGCAGAATTAACACCTTAGGTTCCACAGTGAGTATAACAAGCATGCTTTACTGCATATACAGACTGATTTTACTGTTGTGGGTTTAGTAACACTTTAACCTTACCAATTTGCAATGAAAAATAAAAAACACTATTTGCAGCCAAGGATCGACCACATAAAAAAGTGTCCATTTCCACCCCTAATGTCCCGTACACACGGTTGGACATTGATCGGACATTCAGATAACAAAATCCTAGGATTTTTTCCGACGGATGTTGGATCAAACTTGTCTTGCATACACACGGTCACACATGGTTGTCGGAAAATCCGATCATTCTGAACGCGGTGACGTAAAACACGTACGTCGGGACTATTAACGGGGCAGTAGCCAATAGCTTTCATCTTTTTATTTATTCTGAGCATGCGTGGCACTTTGTGCGTCGGATTTGTGTACACACGATTGGAAATCCGACAACGGATTTTGTTGTCGGAAAATTTTATAGCCTGCTCTCAAACTTTGTGTGTCGGAACATCCGATGGAAAATGTGTGATGGAGCCTACACACGGTCGGAATTTCCGACAAGGTCCTATCACACATTTTCCGTTGGAAAATCCGACCGTGTGTACGGGGCATTACAATTCATGATGCTAGTTGACATCAAAACATAGAAGAGAAGCTCCAGTTTACATCACAGATTTTTTTCCCCCCACTATATTGCTCAGCTATATAATGCTGAAGAGAATGTGCAGACCTTTCAGAGGCAATTTTCATTTCTTTTTTTATACTTCTTTTTTTATACTTCTACATGTGCCTGAACGTTGCACCCTGACTTTTATTCACAAAAAGGACTGCTTGTCTGGAATTGCACTGAGCTTATGCTATGAAGCCAAACAAGATTTAAAAAGTGCTTAAAGGAATTTTTCTTTAATCCCCACTATGCTTTATATGTTAGAAACTATTATAAAA
Source organism: Lithobates clamitans (assembly GCA_037952925.1). Lineage (NCBI taxonomy): Eukaryota > Metazoa > Chordata > Amphibia > Anura > Ranidae > Lithobates > Lithobates clamitans. The sequence continues at coordinate 1,799,512 of JBBGZY010000014.1, forward strand.
TCTAGAAGAGACCCAAGTGGCTAAACATTTTAAGCATCCAATTAATGCTCTATAGACATTGTTTGAAGACCACTCAAGCTCTTTATTCCTGCAGATGAAAAGATCTGACACTCGGCATACTTAACACGCTGCCTGTTTTCATAAACTTAAATCATGTTCGTTGTGTACTTCAAGATGAAGAATATCTACCTGGGTGTTTAAATGAATTTCTAAGCTGAGATCCAGTCACTTATCAGTGTTGCAGTTGTCAATACACATTTGTTAATTACACAAATAAGGCTATAGCAGGTGAAAGAAATGACAATTGAGAGGGCTTTCCTTTGCGTGAAAAAGTAGAGGATTCCTTTGATAGGAGGGTAAGCATCTTGGATGGCTGATACCTCCCTTGATTATTGCAGATCTGTTGACTGAAAAGCAGAAGTGTACCAATTTTGCTACAGGCCCCAGGAGCTCCATCATCATTTATGTGAACTTGGGGACCTTCATATACTATTCTGCAGTGGTCATTGGCAGCTACCCACATGTATGCATAGTGTACAGAGATCCCCAGGTTGCTGTGATACTTCTCTTAAAAGTGTTAGTTCAACTTTATCTTAAAAAAAAAAAAAGCCTATGCAGGTAAGGGGCACCTGTAAATAAACAAACTGAAGCTTTCACTAAAGTTTAATAACGTCCTTGCTACAGGTGTAGGTAATTTATGTACCTTCCGAAACCTGGCAGAAAGACTCACAGATGGCATCATCTGCCAAGACACTCCCAGCTATTAGTGCTCCTTCTCACCATGCAACAAGGCACGACAGAATGATGCCATATCTGGGAGGTTTCAGCCAGGCTTCAGAAGGTACGTAAATGGCTTACAACTATAGCAAGTGCATTAGTAAACTTTGGTCTAAGTTGCATCAAAGGGTTTACCATTATCTACAATTATCTCTTATCCACATAGGCATTTTTTTGGTAAAGGTAAACTAACCTTTTAAGTTTTAGTTATTGTGGGTAAGGATACAGTGGGCTCAGAGAAGGCACAGATCAAAACGCTATTAACCCTTCTCTGAGGATTAAAGCGGAAAAAACCTACACAAGGAAAATAAAAAAAAATAAAAATGGTCTGGCAGCTATCCCATTTCTTTTTTGCAATAAAACAAACTTGCCTACCTTTTTGCATTTGCTAAATAGACACTAAGATGAATAGGTGCGGCTCAGCAGACATTCCTGGCACACTGCGGTGGTGCTGGAATGAATGACTCCCGTGTACATGCGCGGGAGTCACATCATCCCCTACCGGCCAATAAATAGGCCGAAGGCCCAGCACCTGGTAGAAGTCCAGTGAGAAGATGCCAGCTGGTGGCATCGCTGAAAGGTGGAGGTGGGTATTAAACAGACTTTAATTGAGACTATTCGGCTTTAACAGTTTGTTAACTCTGATAGACCAGATGAATGAGAGCCGCACTCCGGTATTTACTCTTCCAGGTACTTTTATCCAATCAATATAGTTGCATACATGCTGTTTCCACCCAGAGATCACCACCTCCTTACCGCGGTTCACCATGAATGACTTGATCGCAAGGATACAGAAGTGCAGCTCCCATTCATCAATTCTCTTCAACAGTAATTACTCTCTTTGCGGGCCAGGCTCTTCCACCTTTCCATTTACCTTCCTACATAAACTTTTATGGTAGCCAGGGGAGGAGGGAAGGGGAATACTACAGAGTGTCACTTGAGCGACAGCCGAGTCTGCTGGTGCTGTGATCACATCCAAGATTGTGGTTCCCAGCAGCAATCTCTGGGCTTTTGGAACTCTACCCAAGGCAGCCTTTTACATGTAAATACCAGGGCTTTCTTATGAAGTAAATAGTGTCCAATTCATGTGGTTGCCAGCACCAGCCTGCTCCCTCTTGTGCATATTAAGGGAGGAGTGGCCCCAAGTTGACCACCATGGAAACTGGTTACCTTTCGCATAGCAGAGCACTCACTAACACTACCACTAATCTTAACCCTTAACACTAACTGAACCCCTGAAGACATGTTACCTTGTTGGGCACCAATGCATCCTAAAAACTTTGTTCTGTGGACATAATTCTTTCGTCTGCACTGTGCCTCAGAGGCTTGGGTCTCAAACTTTCTAATTTACAGATTGTTGAAGCTTTAACACATCCCCACAGACTACATAAAGTCATATGGGATGCTCCGATTGGTGCCTTCATTGCATTATGGGATGTGAGGGCATGCCTCCACATACTGAAAAGTTGTCATTTGCATACAGATTTAAAGGGGTGATGGAGTACTGTGCAAAGGAATTTCATGCTACCATAGGCGCAAGCAGGCACCTAATAGTGTTTGCATGCACAGTTTACTGTGACAGGTGCTCTTTAAATGCAAAATGTTCATGTATGACTTGGGTGTTTCTTTAATAGATTAGGGATATAGATTTTATTACAGAAAAAAAAGGGCTAGAAGTTATACAATATAGATGTGAAGGTTACCAGCTTTACACTGGGATACTACAGGCAATTCTTGTAAAAACAATGTTATGTTCATAACTATTAGGCAAACACTCTTAAGAATGGAGTACAAAGCAAAATGCTTAACAAAGGCAATGTGATTACAGTTGCATGCTTTACTTCATATTCTTAACAGGATTGTATGCCTTTTATAATAGAGTAATGCAAAGAGCCATGACGATTTACAAAATGAGGTGCCCACAGCAGTTTTCTATTAACTGTAGGCAGATTAGGGGAAGCTGAATACTGATTGTTAGGATAAACTGTAAGTAGCTTTTACCTTATTAAAAAAAAAGTCAGAATATTTTGTAATGTACCATTTGATAGTTTAGAAGGTTGAAATTAATTATTTCCATATCCTATTGCTTAGAAAAATTTATCACCCACTCTCCTACAAGCTGATGTCATGTGTAATGCTCCATAAACATCACATCTGACTCTTGTGGTCCTCCCCCTTAGTGTGCTCTCTGTAGGCTTTCCTCTGCTGCAACTAACCATGTCATGCTCCTGTTGCACTGTTCATCGTTAATACATCTTTTCTCTCATGTCCTTAGAGACCGCTAGCTCTCCTTGTCTACAAAGAAATACATAACAATTTTACCCCAGGCACATGGCTCTTAAAAGGATCGTACACTCTTGGTTAAAGTGGAAACTCCTTCAAAATGGGAAGAAATGTTCAGGAACACCCCCACGCACAATAATTTCTTCTACCCGACAAGCAATTCTAAGGCTTACCAGCACAAGCTCTAATCAGTGGCACTTGAATGCTTGTAAATTGGCAAACTGGTCATTGTGTGAGGACAGGAAGACACCCACCTGTGGGCAATATTCCCTAGTTGATACATATTCTTTTTTTTACTGAAAGACAAAACCTGCCAGCCATTTGCAAAGATAGCAGATTCTTGACAAAGTCAATTGCCTTCCCCATCTACGAAATAAATGTTGCCAACTGACCTATAGCGGGTAACGAAAAAAAATCACCCCCTTTAAAATAATCATATTTTGTTGCTTTGCAGCCTGAAATTAAGACAGTTTTTGTTTTATCCAGAAAGTAAAGGAAAAGATATCACCGCTCCAGGGGTATTCGACAGCCAGGAAGTAAAATACCTCTGTTCGGAGGCCGTAGGTGCTGGCAAAAGCTAATAGCAATAAACAGGAAGAGATTCTGGAGAGCCGCACTCTTGAAAGCTGAGCTCTATGAGTAAGCACTAACGTTAGTGCGAAACGTCAGCTCTTTTTTGTCTGCTGTTACCATTGATTTTGATGTGAATCTTTCCAAATAAACAAGGCTATTTTCAAGAGTGCGGCTGTCCAGAATCTCTTCCTGTTCTTTGTTTTATCCAGTTGTATTTACTAGTGCAACTTATAAAATCCAAAGTGAAAGATATGACACCATGTCAGAAAAAAAATAAAGAATAGGTAAAAAACAGAATCACTGAGTTGGAAAAGGGATCACCCCCTTGTGTCAGTATTTTGTTGAACCACCTTTTGCTTGAATTAGAGCCTTTAGTCTATTGGGGTGCGTCTCTACTAACTTTGCACATCTAAATTTTGCAAGATTTACCTACTCTTCTTTGCAGAACTGCTCAAGTTCAGTTAAATTTGATGGTGACCTTTTGTGGACCGCAGTCTTCAGGTCACTCCACAGATTTTTAATGGGGTTTACGTTTGGGCTAACTAAGCCATGGAAGGACATTCACCTCTTTCTCCTTCAACCACTGTGTGGTCATTTTTGCAGTGTGCATTGGGTCAATGTCATGTTGGAAGGTAAACCTTCTTTTCATTAACAACTTTCTGGCAGAGGGGAGCAGATTTTCTGCAAGAATTTCTGGGTATTTTGCTCCATCCATTTTTCCTTCTATCCTGACAAGTGCTCCAGTCCCTGCTGCAGAGAAACACCCCTATAACAGGATATTGCCACCTCCATGGTTTACTGTAGGAGTGGTGTTATTTGAATGATAAACTGTATTGGATTTATGCCAGACATATCGTTTGGTGAGGCCAAATAATTAAATTTTAGTCTCATCTGACCACCTTAAAATGCACCTTGAAGATTCTGAGGCCACATGCAAAGGGTGTTATAAATACAGCTGGATAAAACAAAAAATGATTTTAAAAGGGGGGGTGTGTGTGATTCTTTTTATACCAACTGTACCTGAATCTATCTCCATATCAGTCTTATGTACGGTAATTCCCTGTTAACAAGGAATGTGTTGGCAGAATTAGAGAGAAGAGTGAACAGAAAGATGGCCTTACCAGTGTGCTGCTGCTCTTTCATTGTCCAGGCTGAGAGTGGGGAAGTAAAGCTTATTACTAAACTACAGGCCTGCAAAAACTCAGCACTAGCTGGACAAAATTACAAACCCTTTGGAGAGTAACAGTTCCTATATATGGATTTACCTGTGTATTAAGTTTTAAAGCCCCACTATGTTACTGACAAAACAGCCTTTTCTGAGCCAAAGATGATATGGAGAATAGCAAAGAGGAACTAGAGGTCCTAGGAGTGCTTGCCATAATGTGCAACCATGAAAGGCATACTTGTACAATATGGCAAACTTGCCTCTGAATTTACTCCGCACTAGCGGTGACAGGTCTGCACTCAAGTGCCATCTTCTCTAGCCCTTCTTTTGTATCGGTCTGCTTCAGCCACTGGCCAAGCAGTGATAATGCTCCCACGCACATGAAAGCTGCATTCTCCCAAACGTGCACAAAAACAAAACAAAAAAAACCTACTGATAAGCGGACACCTTTTCAGACACAGTGAGGGGGAAAAAAAGGGCAAAAAGAATTATTCAACCATTGTAATGGTGGCTAATAAATTAGCATTTTTTAATCATGCATAAACTTTGAGGAAAAGCTTTAACAATAATTTCCCTTAAAAATTTGTGACTGATTAACAATCAGGAAACTTCTAGCAGTGGGTTATATTTCAGTGGCATATGGTGTTTTTCTCACTATGAAAAGTAACAAACCCTGATTGCCCACATCACACAAAGTAAATTTCAGTACAGTACTGTCTAGTATGAGTGGATGATTCATGTGCCCCCTAATAAAAAAGATTCAGCAGTTTCCAATTGAGACCTTTATTCCTTCTCTGACTAAATGATGCCTGAAATTTTTATTCTCGTTCTAATGGAATTTCAATGGCCTTCAGTGCAAATCTACTGGAAATTTTTGCATATTAAGTGGAAAAAATTAAATGATGTTAACCACATTTTAATGTGATTAAGGCTGACAGGGTCATTATTTCAGCTAATCATTCAGACTAAAAAGCTCAAGCAAAACTTTGCTGGCACAAGACTGGGATGTTCAAATAAAACCGAGAAAAACAGGCAACAAAAACATACAAAAAATCAATAGCTGCAATCAAAAATAGAAAAAATAAATATATACTTTACATCAATAACATAACTCAAAAGATTAGGCAGTTCAGAAACATACATTTATGTAGCATTAAAAATACTTAAGTGTTTTGAATGCCACAACAAAAAGCTTAAACACTGCATATATATCTACGTATGCAATATTTTTTAGAAATGCAGCTGTACCTGGTTATCATTAATCTCATTAGAAAAAAAAAATGCAAAGCTGGCTCTTATTAATGCCACAGGGAGCCTTCCACTTAAAATATTCAACCATACTACCAAAGTTTCTGCATATTTAAGCAAGCAAAACAAATGCTTAGATCCCAATTTAGATGTTATCAGGAGCCTGTACAATACTTTGGGAGCTGGGAACAATGTAGACATCTCAGAGTATAGAGGGGGTAATTATTGTGCAAACACAAGTTTTCAATTGGAATACTTCCTAATGTTAAAATGAATGTCACTAAAACTGTATGTATTGATTTATAGTGCTGCGCTTTCTAAAAACCTGTGTTTGGAAATCTAAAATATTGGTCCATTACGTAAGTCCATCTAAACCCATTGTGACCCCCATTGGGGAAGTTTTTCCTCACATCTTGAAATGGGGGGTATAGTCACCATGGGGACAGGAAGTCATGGGCCGCAATAGAAATATTTTTGGAAATAACCCTTCATTACTCTACTAAAAAGTGCTTTTTCTGTATCCCTGACAAAGAGACTTCATCACTTCCTGGTCTGACAGGAAGAGAGGGTAAATATAACAAGTAGGGGGAGAGACAGTAATAAAAACCTGATAAAGGCCCTGCCCTAGCCAAAACTTTTTTCCTTTTAGCTTTTGCAGTGGGGAAGGGTTAGGACCTCCATCAAGTTTTTATTGCTATACTGCCAGTTTCCTATTACTTCCCTTCTCGTTGGCCACACAAGTGAGAGCAAGCTCCACCGCACAGGCATAAAAAGCAATAAACCACACTGATTGACTGTCTTTGTTACCATGCACCATCGCCATCCCAAACTTCTCTCCCCCCCTTTTATGCTTCTTGACATGTCTACTTTTTCTTCATTCTTGTTCTTACGAAAAAAAGGAAAAAGGAGTGGGCAGCTCCATACCTTTCTCAGTAGTTAACCTCATAGGCTTTGTGAAAAAGGAAGAGTGAAATGTCTGATATATTCTCTGCTGATTCTCACTTGAGATTTATTTACCCTTAGAAAATTGTTTATTAGTTGGACATGTTATACGTTATGTGACTGGATATATCAATGTCTGCACATTGATGTATTGATTTGGTTCTGCCCTTTCCAGGCTTCAATAAAACATATATTTGAAAAAAAAAAAAAAAGCAATAAACATCTGACAGAAGTTTTAAGCTTTTACTACTAAAGATCAACACAGTGATGAGCTTAAAATACTCCCAAAACATGCCCACAGACATAAAATTGTTGCCTCTCATGATTATCTCTGAAACCAATTGTCGGGTAAACCGGAAAAGTGCCAAAAAGCCTGCGTAAAATTTGACTTTGTGTTTTTTGCTGCCTACCATTGTTTTTAGTTTAATACCTTTTATAGGTCACTACTGAGTCACTTCAAAACCAAAACTATCTTTTATATAATCCATTACAAAAAGGTTTAGTAGCCTGGATGAGACAGCAGCCCCTTGTCACATAGAACTGCTATGCAACATCGTTTTCTGAGTTACAGAGGCCAATTTTTTGTGGGTCAGTACTGAAAAAAAAATAAAATAAAAAAGGTGGTGATGAATGCCAGAATTTAAGAAAAAAACTCCACATGTAGGCTGTTTCCCCTGGTAAAGTATTTCACAAATTTCTCATGTCAGTATGCAGTGTACCTTTATAAAAAGGGCTTCAAGCAGATTGGCATGCCACCACTTAGCTCTTGATAAAAAAAGAAAAAAAAAAGTCACAAAAGATCAGAAGCAAAAACCAAACCGAAAAAAGCAGCAACTCTAGTATTAGGTTACTAATGTGGGCAAAGATCCAGATTATTATAAGCAACATATGAAAAGTGGGGAAGTATCTGTTCTTTGAATAGGTTTACCTTGCTGAACATCCTAATGTATCTTATTGTGATTTTCAAGAAAATAAAACTTGCCATATGAGATCATGATGTGCTTTGCGGCTGGAAAGTCACTGGCTCAGTAGGAAGCTTTTTATCTTCCCAGCAGTCAGTTCTCTGAGAACATCAGTCGAGCTACTGTAGTTACCTGACGATTACTTGTATTTTCTCACATCTGTGTCCAGCAATCTAAACCATGATGATAAAGGGTCATTAGGTTTTGAGTGAGGAAGGGGATGGGCTAGACAATTTGTTCTGATAAGCTCCTTGTTGCGCGCTCCGGTTTACAACATCAAATGCCAGATTCAACACACCTTTGGGATAGTTTTACCCGGGGACAAAGAAATTACATTTCCAGAAGGGATAGCCAATGTGACGGAAAGAACGGATGTCCTCTGCGCCCTGGATGTGCCCACTTTACTTTGGAAATCTTCGTTTCAAACACAAAAGATGTGGCTGTTTTGTTAGGGAGGGGAAAAGAAGGAAAATCACCCAAAAATAAACACATTTCCTGTACTATTATCAAGATAACTGCTGTTTGTAGCACAGCAAAGCAATTTCCCTCAGTGGGACTTACAGTTCAATTTACCAGTTGGGCAAATATTGCGTACTTGGTAGTGATCTGCAGAGTTAACCAAAGCATGTTATACTTGGAGAAAGTCGCTTTTATATCGTCTTGTATAAAAATTTATAGGACAGCTCACAGGCATTTTATGAGCTGAAGCAAAATTCAGTCTTCACTTAGAACGAGCGACAATACATTGAAGTGGTTCAGTGAGTGTGGTGCTCTTGTGAGTCGTAACAAAAACCGCTTCCATAGCCAACTATAGCAACAATTCTGTTAAACTGAGAAGATGCAAGGCCTCTGTCTAAAATATTACCTTACTTTTAAACACCTCAAGTTTATCTCTAATTCCTAATGTACTAAAAAGCTGGTAATGGCTTAGTCGAATGATATCCCAAGCTGTTTCACAGACTGGGTCACTATGTCTCAGTAACACTAGCAGCATGATCTCCATATGGATTCCTGGCTCCTTCCCCCCCAATAACTGCAATGCCAAATACATAAATGACCCTCAATCATGTTTTTTTTCCCTGTGAAATGGCCTAAATGAAAAGCGAATATGCAAAACTGGAAACCTCTGATCTTTCTTCAGAATCAAGGCTATCATCATACCTCCTAGTTGTTACCAATTGGACAATAGCTATTGATTGGCTAACTAAATCTACCACTAACTGCACCCCTCCTTTTAGCACCCACTGCGCAAAACACCACGTCTGCACTCCCTCCATTCTCTTAACACTCCTGTTCCCGTAGGCGCCTTTCTCTCACATAACACACCACACTTGTCCCCCCCCCTTCACTCTCAGCACCCAATATGCCTGCATAGTCCTTCTCTCAGCACCCAATGCACCTGCACACTCCCTTCTTTCATCACCCATCGCATACCAACCACCTTGCCAATAGACTCATCTTTTACCCCATATTTGCATAAAGTCTCCCAACAGTAGATGCCCTCAACTTTCTCAGTTTCATGGTTGTGCCCCTTCCCACCATGCCTGCCCCACCCCCCTCACCCAAACTTCATGCATCCCCACTTTCACCTCATACCTGCAAGAGGCGACGCCCCTCTAAACCACATTCTCTCTTCCTGCTCTGAACACTACGCCTGTGGTAAGGATTGGGACTCCCATTGGGAAGTACTGGCTAATCATAACTTGGTAGTAACAGCTGGGGCTTAGCGGTGGCATGGGTCACAGAGGAGACAAAGGCAGACTAGAGGGAGAGTGATTACTCACAGGAGGGGGTGGAGTCAGCCTACCCACTCATTCAGTACAGATAGGCCCTTAGAAGGACTGAGGTGCAGGGTGGTGGGTTTTTGCTGCTGACTCCCAAGCTGCAGTCCTCTCATTCCCCTGAACAGGCAGCTACCAGGAGAGGAACCAGAATGCAGGCACAGATGCAGGTACAGACTAGAGTGCACAGAAAGGCCAAGCGGCATTGAGGAAAATAGAGGTAACTGGGAGGCGCTGGGGAACACAGGAAAATACACTAGGAATCACAGGGGTTCAGCTGCTAGAGCAGGAGCCTCCAAACGTTCTAAACAAAGGGCCAGTTTACGGTTTTTCAGAGTTTAGGTGTGTAGAGTTTGGCCAGTGGAAGTAGAAAATGTCCTCGCAATACTGGGGGTAAACATTGCCCCATCTTTGGTATTAGGGGGGATGAATAGTGCCCCATCATTGGAGTCAGTGGGAGAATTAGTGCTACATCTGTGTCAGTAGGAGGAATAGTGCCCCAAGGGCCAGGAAAAGGTACGTGAAGGGCCACATCCGGCCGCCCCCAGGCCATAGTTTGGAGACCCCTGTGCTAGAAGGTGGACACTGCTTAAATTCCGAGACACAGTGATTGGCTGCAGATTCGGTGGGACCTGGAATCCTGGTGGACCTGGTGGTCCCAGTGTTAAAACATGGACCAGGAGATTTCAACAGCCTGCAACGCTGTCCCCCGCTCCCCACGGTCTCAGCACTCCAACCTTGCCCATTCAGGAGCAGGCAAACTTTTGCTAGTAAATATTACAACTTGAGGCTTCCAAGAGACTGGTTACCTCAATTCAACAGAGAACACATATGAGGCTGTACATGTTGCAGCCCTCTGCACAGAAAATTTTACCAAAATATAGCTCTTTATTAAAATGCAAAACAGGCAGTAAGCCTGTTGGCAACATTTTTATGTTAAAGAGCTATATATACTGAATATTGTGGTATATACTTTAAAGTGTTACTAAACCCACAACAGTAAAATCAGTCTGTATGCAGTAAAGCATGCGTGTTATACTCATTGTGGAACTGAAGGGGTTAATCCTCCACATTGTTTAAAAAGGCTGTCTGACCCTCCCTTTCCTCCACAGTCCTCAATCCATCTCCTGATAGTACAGAGTCTTGGGGGCACTCTAGCAATACACACAAAACTGAGAATGCGCAAAGAGTTTTTTCTTTGGGGAGGGTTCATGTGACCGACACAGGGCCAATCAGCACTCTCCAGACAGAGGATCAAGGGTCCTGCAGCCTCATGGGACAGTCAGAGGAGAATGAAAACTCATTATACAAGATTTAACCAGTGCTCGGCTGAACAATGATAGAAGTCACAAGACTGCTATATACCGATGAGAAAAGGTATTTAGCCGTTTTTATTCACTAAAATAATTCCATGTTCTGTGTACTCTGGGAGACCAGATATGGTGAATGCAGGGTCCTGGGTTTAGAAACACTAAGTCCTCTGTGTGGACAACCTTAACTATATTTGAAACACTTTTGCCCATTTTATGTCATTAGACTGTTATCTTAATGAACAAGGCATTCGAAAAGAAGTGGATTAGCTGTGCTTCACTGCATAATATGCGGGTAAAACAATTCACATGTATGTAATTCTACTATGCATAGCTGCTTGTCTGGCAACTGCCATGGTTTTGTTTGCTCATGTAATATAGTTTTCACCTTTCTTTTATCCTTGGTTTTGGTACTGCTGATCTAGTGCAGCCTCTTTTTAGACACTTCCTATTCACATGCACTTACTCCAGCAGAGGCTGCATGTCACTTCATAGAGTGGGCTCTCTAATGGTGACATCTACAGAACATGCCTTCACAATGATCTTTGAAACAGCATCTTGTAGTCACTGTCATGTAACGGTGAAAATGCACGAGCATGACTGGGAGCTTATATTAGAGATTGGGTTTACATCTACGAATGACAGAATCTTTTGGAATCCTACACATCCACTGGTATCATTGTAATGCAAATGCTTTCAGATACATAAAGAATCAAGTTACTCTAAACTCCGGCTGTACAGAATTCACTAACAGGCGACAGTAAACCCAAATCTCACCACAGGGTCTAAACATGTCAAAAACTCCAGCAATTATCATTGCAGCCACAAGCAAGCTGCTCTCCACATCTTATGAATTTCTCCAGTTACCTATCTCCCCCCATTTCCTTTTTTTTGTTAAATGCTGTCTTAGATGACAGCTTAATGTGTAGCACACGCAATATTTATTCCTCTTCAGTGTCAGACTGTCTAGCCATCCATGGGAATACAAAGAATGTCACTTATTAGGATAAAAGCACAAGGGAAGGTAATCAGGGACATATGTAACATCAGCCAATCATGCCCCTATTTTAACATCCTCTTCCATTCATAACAGTTCGACAATTATTCTGATAACTTGCTTTCAGGCTGTTTGTGTTCCCCCATAATGGTGGTTTGCATTTATTTAAATGATTTCAAATTGGACACTAGCTGTGCTGCGTATGTTTGTCAAAACTTTCTATCTTCTGTCAAAAGTGCAGTTCAGCACATCGGTGCTTAGGTTCTGCAGTACTTATCTGCAATCATTTGCTGGCCCATGTTGAAGTGAAACTAAACCCACCAAAATAATTGACCAAAAGAAAGCCCACACAGCAAATGTTATTAAAACCTTGAATCAAACAAACCAATGTTGTTTTCTGCAGTGTTGTCATTTACATTCTGCCTACAAGAGCATGCACAGTGTATGCTGCATTTAAGGCATGCCATGATAATTGTCACAATTGCCAGCGTGCTTATGTCAGCTCTTAAATGATCTTTCAAACCCTTAAATGGCTTGTGTTACAGCTTATCAAATGTGGAGCACCACAGCAATTGCCCATCTAAATCAAAGCTAAGAATAAAGGGTGGGGCAAACTGTCCTCCCAGCCCACCTATGGGACCATGACAGACCAAAGAAATTTCCGGAAGGATAAGTTAATTAACAAACGTTTACTAATTTGCATAAATACCTTTGATTGGCTTTTTAAAGTTGTTACATGATTTTTAATGGCTGTAGCTCGTGCTAAAGGGTATAAATACAAAGAATCTGTGTCATCAAGCTGACAGATGGTGCTGACTAAAGAAGGTCGTCCGTCCTCCCTCCCTGTCGCAGCTCAATTTATGAGGCAATGTGTCCCTCTCTTTGGAATTGTAGCTTGGTTGGCTGAGTTATTATTGGTAGGTAAAAGTTGGTTATGTTTATGAAAGTGTTATTTATTTTTTTCATATATTAAAAGGAGAAGTACAGCCAAAGCTCGTTTGGCTGTACTTCTCCTATGGATCACAGGAGTGCAGTTCGTTCTGCACTCCTGTGACCGGTTTTCAGCAGAGAGCAGGCTGAAGTCCACTCTCTGCTGACATCGCAGAGTTGGTCCGAGCTCCGTGTCATCACGACCATGGAGTCGGGATACACCCAGATCCATGGACCGACACCTGGCTCAGCCTCCCAGCTAGCCGCTGAGAGCCTAAGCCGGCCGATTCCGCCTCTCCACAGCCCAGCACTCCAGTAAGCGAAGAGGGGCAGAGCAGACAGCAGTGACTGACAGTCACCAGCTCTCTGCTTGGGGAGCTATGAGAACCGAGTGATTGGTGGTGTTCGATAGCTCGGGTCTCAGTGTAGAGGCGCCAGGGGACAGATGCAGCAAAGCTACAGTACATAGATTCTCAATTTGAGAATCTCAAGGAATGGGCGTTGACAAGGCTATTCCAACATATTTAAATGTTTCCCCTTAAATCAATCCAGTGTACTGTAACTTTAGCAGTATGTTTAGGGTCATTTCCATGCCGGAAAATGAATCTGTGCCTCAGTCCCAAATCTCTTGAAAACTGAAAACAGGTTTACTTTAAGAATGGCCCCATATTTAGGATCATCCATAGATTTCCTTCAATCCTAACCTGTATTTGAGTCCCTGCCAATGAAAAGCATTGTCACAGCATGATGCTGCCACCACCATGCTTCACTGTGAGGATGGTGTTCTCAGGGCGATGGAAAATGTTGGGTTTGGGCCACACAGTGTTCGCCATGATGGCCAAAAAGTTCGATTTTAGTCTCACCTGACCAAAGAACCTTCTTTTACCATTTTGGTTAGTATGTCACATGCTGTTCGGTAAATTTAATACGTGGCTTTTTTTTTTTTTTCGCCATTCTTCTACAAAGCCCCACTCTGGAATGTACAGCTAAAGTGATCCTTTGGGCAAATACCCATCTCTGAAGCTCCTTCAGTATTACAGTATCTTTGGTGTATTTTTGCATTTCTGATTAACGTTCTTCTTGCCTGGTCAGCGAGTTTTTATGGACAGCCTTCTATTATGAGATATGTTTTTTATAATGGTGCTCTGTGGGATGTTCAAAGTTTGGGATTTTTTTTTTTCAAGCCTATATGCTTCTCCAAAACTCTGTCTCTGACCTGTTTGGAAAACTCCTTGGTCGTCATGTTGCTTGCTTAGTGGTGTTATAGGCTTAGGGACCTTTCAGAACAGGGGAGCTGAATTTATATTGATATCATGCTGCAGATCATGTGACACTTTGATTGCACACAGATGGACCTTATGTAATCATCTAATTATGGGAATTCTAAAGTTAATTGATCTCGCCACGTCTTATTTAAGGGTTTCAAAGTAAAGGGGGTGAATACTTATGAACACTCATGATTTTTTTTGTCTTAATTATTGTGTCCTGTCACAATATAAAATATTTTGCACCTTAAAGTTGTAGCCATGTTGTGTACATCACATGGTACAATATCCCCAAAACTCTATTTTGAAGGAGAAGCATGGGCCTCTGAAAAAAAAAAAAAAAAAAAAATACACGCACACACACTACTCCCCTCCATGTTGAAATATCTGTGTAATGCTTGTCCAACATCGACTCAGAACACAGATAACGGAGTGATCACATAACTGTTGATCACCAAGTTCTGTCTACTCCAAGTGGAAAGCAGTTACTGTCACTCACCGCTCTGCTCCTCGAGCATTCATTGGAGCGCTGGTCTCAGGAAGGCACAGCTGTATCTGGCTTTCAGCCATGCATTGAAATCCATATGTCAACCAGGCAGTGGGGTAGATCCCAACAATATTGTCAGGATCCTTCCAAAACATGGCATAGCTATAAGCAGACGCTGGGTCATAGGAGTACAAAAGTAAATGTATTCCTGTGACACATAAAAAACATACTTCTCTTAATTCCATGTAAAGCAACAAAAGAAGTAAAACATCAAAGGGATGGGGTGAATATTTTAGTAAGACACTGTAATAAATGCAATTGTTGCATGCCTAGTACATGCTACAGTCTAAAGAGGCTGCCATTACTAACTTCTTCTGTTGCCTGGCTGTCAAGCTGACTTTCTGGTTTCAATACTAGAGTCACCAGTCTAAAACACGTGGGAAAATGACTTCTGATTTTATTGATCTACATATCTCTTCTAGTTCAGCCATTCAGAATTTTTTTGAAAAAATGCTGCAAAACCCAAGCAACCAGTTTTTCTTTTGGTCAGCAGTGGCAATCCCTGTAATTTTATCCTGCAAGGTTTTCTTTTTTTTTTTTAATGTACACAGTTTAGTGTGACCAAGAAAATAGGATTTTTGACTTACCGTAAAATCCGTTTCTCTGAGTTCACTGACAGACACAGCACTTCCTTATTCAGAACCATAGGGTTACATTGCCCCCTACAAGAGTGGGACACTAGGCAGAAAAAAGACTTGGATACGCCTATGGGCAGTCCTAGGTGATATACACCCCCTCTCTGCTATAGGCCTGCTACAAGCAGTGTCAGAAGCATTAAAAACTCCATAGAGGGGTGGGTGCTGTGTCTGTCAATGAACTCAGAGAAACAGATTTTATGGTAAGTAAACAATCCTATTTTCTCAATCGTTCATTGACAGATACAGCGCTTCCTTATTCAGAACCATAGGGATGTCCCAAAGCAGTCCCAAACATGAGGGGTGGGGCAGCCAACAAAAAAACAGGCCAACCAGACAACCTGGAGCTCAACGAGAACTGGAGCCCAACCTGAACAGCAAGAAAAACCTTCTAGACCGCAGCCTGCAGAACCTTGCGGCCAACAGAGGCATCCGCAGATGACACCACATCCACTTTGTAAAATTTTGTGAAAGTGTGCACCGATGACCAGGTGGCTGCCTTGCACACTTACTTCCCTGACGCCTGATGCTGGAAGGCCCAAGAGGCACTCAGCGTCTGAGTAGAGTGTGCCTTAAAGGGAAGGGAGGAACCCGACCCCTGACAGAATAGGCCTGAGTCTGTCTGTCTGATCCATCTAGAAATGGTCGCCTAGGAAGCAGACAGCCCCTTCTTTGGCCCGTCCATGATCAGGAACAGAGAGTCTGACCTCCGAAAGGACTTAGTGGCCACCAAATACACCCTGATCGCCCGAACCACATTCAAGGTGTGTGTGAGAGACGGGAGAGAAATGAAGAGTGCTGTACATGGGGCAGCGCTGGATTGAGAATGGACTCAGGTAAGTGTTTAACCGCTTCCTGACTGCCTCATGCAGATATACTGTGGCAGAAGGGAACGTACAGGCAGATTAACGTACCTGTATGTTGCCCTTTAAGAGGCCAACACGCGCGCCCACCGGGAGCTCCATGACCGTGATCGCGGTCCCGCGGACTCGATGTCCGCGGGGATACCAGCGATCGTCTCACGGTGAGGAAGAACGAGGAGATGCTAATGTAAACAAGCATCTCCCCGTTCTGCCTAATGACACTCTCACTGACCACAGCTCCCTGTAATCGGGAGCGGTGATCAGTGTAGTGTCACACACAGCCTCTCCCACTCACAGTTAGAATCACTCCCTAGGACACACTTAACCCCTACAGCGCCACCTAGTGGTTAACCTCTTCACTGCCAGTCACATTTACACAGTAATCAATGCATTTTTAATCTGATCGATGTATAAATGTGAATGGTCCCAAAATTGCACCAAAATTGTTCGACGTGTCCTCCACAATGTCGCAGTCACGACAAAAATCGCCGATCGCCGCCATTACTAGTAAAAAAAAAAAAAATTATCAAAAATGCCATAAAACGATCCCCTATTTTGTAGACGCTATAACTTTTGTGCAAACCAATCAAACGCTTATTGCGATTTTTTTTACCAAGAATATGTAGAAGAATATGTATCGACCTAAACTGAGAAAAAAAGTTTGTTTTTTTTATATACATTTTTTTGGGGATATTTATTATAGCAAAAAATAATGCGTTTTTTTCAAAATTGACGCCATTTTTTTTTTGTTTATAGCGGGGGAAAAAAAAACGCAGAGGTGATCAAATACCACCAAAAGAAAGCTCTATTTGTGGGGAAAAAAGGACATCAATTTTGTTTTGAGCCACGTCGCACGACCGCGCAATTGTCAGTTAAAGCGATGCAGTGCCGAATCGCAAGAAGTGCTCTGGTCTTTGGTCAGCCAAATGGTCCGGGGCTTAAGTGGTTAAGGGGGGGGGGGGGGAATAGGAGTGGGGTGTTCTTCTGAAAGAGTTTCTTCTGCAGAGAATGCATTAAGGTTATAAAGAAAAAAAAAAAAAAACTTTGTCTTTGGAACCACTAACATTTTAAAAAGGAGGTCAGCCATGACAGCCTATGTTTTTCTCTCATGATAGGTAGCCTTTATGTTGAGGGCTACATATGCATTTACAAAAATGTGTCAATCTAGAGTTCAGAAAAAAAAAGGCCTTGTTTGTTAGCATGGCGGAAATGTGAACCACAGCAAAAAAATTAATTCAAGCTTCACTGTTTATCTGTCCAAGTGGCATTTTCTGTCCACAGTGTCTCGAGTCAAGACATATTTCTAGCAATATAAAAAACCCAGTGGTGATTAAATACCCCAAAAGAAAGCTCTATTTGTGTGAAAAAAATTATATAAATTTCATATGGGTACAGTGTTGCATGACAGAGCAATTTCATTCAAAGTGCGAACCGCTGAAAGCGGAAAATTGGCCTGGGCAGGAAGGGGGTAAAAGTGACCGGTACAGAAGTGGTTAAAGGGGGGTGATTCTTTTCTATACCCACGGTATGAATGCAGAGGTGATGTGCCTATTTTCACTGCGTACATAACCTACATTTACATTGAAGCTGGCTTAAAATCTACAATGGATATAAAAATTCTACACACCCTGTTAAAATGTCAGGTTGTAGAAAATGGCTCAAAACTTAGACAGCTGTCAACAAGCATAATTTTTCCCTTCACTCTTGTGATGATAACTGTACAATTTTTACAGAAGTGAGAATAAATCTCCTGAACCATCAATAAAAAAAAACTAAAAATGATTCTAACCCTCCCCTACTTTGTGTTTAAATGCAAACATTTTAATATGAGTCACACTTTATAGTAGTTGTGGCACTCTAAGTCCTAGCACAGAATATTGAAAAACAGTCTGACACCTATACAGGAAGACAACTTGCCAGACTGCTCCACCATATAGCTATCTGCAGTACCATCAATGGTTAAGTAAGCAAATAATCCATGGTACAGCAAACATCATTGCAAATACACCCCATAAAAACTCCACGGTCCTGGCTAATGCTGAAAATAAAGCAATAAAATGTTCATGATAAAATGCTCATATGATGTAATGCACAAAAAAAAATAAAAAAATGCCAACAGATACAGTCTATGGTATGAGCATGTAACAGTGTCACCTAGAGGCAGCACTGAATACTGCAGAACTGCAACCAGCAATATGCAATACAAATAATAGTAAAAGCTCTAATACTTTTCAATGTTGAATTCAGAAGTTTGGTATAGCACTCACAATAGTATATATATATATATATATATATATATATATATATATATATACACACTACTACAAAAATGCATTACATTAGGTTTTAGCTCTTCTTGTATTTGCATAACAACAACAACAGTATTTACAGGCACTATGAATAATTCTTTACAGAGCAGCCAAATTTAGTTATTGGAACTGCTCTAACAGGAAACATATTTCCCAATACATTTAGGAGACAAAGCAGACAGAATCAGTCAATGCTTGCCGTTTTAATTCTTCCTGTCATGTTTCTTGTATAGCATATTGTAATACAAATTTTCAACATATACAGGTGCATCTCCAAAAATTTTGAATATCATCAAAAAGTTAATTTATTTCAGTAATTAAATTCAAAAAGTAAAACCTTTTATATAGTTGCATTATACACAGAGTAATATGTTTCAAGCCTTTCTTTTTTTTTTTTTTTTTTTGATTACTGGCTTACAGCTAGTGAAAACCCAACATTCAGTGTCCACTGAGGAGCATCGCAATACTGATCATGACAGTAATGCCCCGTACACACGGTCGGATTTTCCGATGGAAAATGTCCGATCGGAGCGTGTTGTCGGAAATTCCGACACACAAAGTTGGAGAGCAGGAGATAAAATTTTCCGACAACAAAATCCGTTGTCGGAAATTCCGATCGTGTGTACACAAAGCCGATGGACAAAGTGCCACGCATGCTCAGAATAAATAAAGAGATGAAAGCTATTGGCCACTGCCCCGTTTATAGTCCCGACGTACGTGTTTTACGTCACCGCGTTCAGAACGATCGGATTTTCCGACAACTTTGTGTGACCGTGTGTATGCAAGACAAGTTTGAGCCAACATCCGTCGGAAAAAATCCTAGGATTTTGTTGTCGGAATGTCCGAACAAAGTCCGACCGTGTGTACGGGGCATTAGACTGCTTTCACATTGAGGCGCTTTACAGGCGCTACAGCGCTAAAAATAGCGCCTGCAAAGAGCCTCTCCTGTCTCTCCAGTATGAAATCCCGAGTGCTTTCACACTGGAGTGGTGCGCTTGTAGGATGATAAAAAAAAGTGCTGCAAGCAGCATCTTTGCAGCGCTGTAGGAGCGGTCCTAAAGCGCTCCTGCCCATTGAAATCAATGGGGCAGCTCCGCTGAACCGCTGGCAAAGCGTCACTTTTAACCCCCACTAGCGTCCGCTAAAATGACGGTATAACGCCGCTAAGAATAGCGGCACTTTACTGCGGAAACCTCAGTGTGAAAGCACCCTAACGCCGCGTACACACGACCAGACATTACGGCATACTTGGTCCGGAGTCCGGCGGACAATTCGATCGTGTGTGGGCTCCAGCGGACTTTTTCCCCCTAAAAGTTCGACGGACCTAGAAATGAAACATGTTTCAAATCTTTCCGACGGACTCAAGTCCGCTCATCTGTATGCTAATCCGACAGACAAAAACGGACGCTAGGGCAGCTATTAGCTACTGGCTATGAACTTCCTTGTTTTAGTCCAGTCGTACGTCATCACGTACGAATCCGTCAGGCTTTGGTTGATCGTGTGTAGGCAAGTCTGTTCATTCGGAAAGTCCGTCGAAAAGTCCGCCGGACAAAGTCTGCTGTAAAGTCCACTCGTGTGTACGTGGCATTAGAGTAATTATTCACCCCAGAGATGAATAGGCCAGCTCTAGTCAAGCATCCGAGTTGAACAATGAACTAGACATCACTCTGTACAAGCAAAGACTTGGTTATCAAGCCTTAAATGAACAGCGTGAAAGCAGGTATTCTGTAAAACAAACTGTACTTGCCCCTATACATGGAGGGACATTCATTTTAAACCAATAATTAACCTATGAATTTGTTAGAGCAGTTGTTATACCCTATATAATTTAAAATTTCTGTGGGAATTAAAATATACAGTGTTTACAGAAAAGAATCACCCCTTTTAAAATAATCACATTTTGTTGCTTTGCAGCCTGAAACGAAGACAGACACAGTTTCTGTTTTATCCAGCTGTATTTACTCCGTGCAACTTATAACATCCAAGTGAAAGATATAACACCAACAGGTCAGATTTTTTTTTTTTTTAAATGTGATTTTATCTGCTTCCCACCAGCATCATTGCAAAATGAAAGGCAGGAACCCAATTGTTCTGGGAGGACGTCATATGACGTCCTCCCATGAACGGTTGTGCTCTGGCGTGATCTGTAACCCGCTACGTCCACCGGACACAGTGGATGACTGATCACTGTATTGGCCTGCTGCCAGTGTTATGTGATGGTTGTGACCAAGCACAGCAGATCACATGACAGTTGTAAACAATGAATGGCTTCCTTTCATGCCATTCAATGTATACAATCATGTATACAATTGTGTTGCTGTGTGCTAACAGACAATTTGTACCATGCGGTTTGATGTAACCAATCACAACAACAGTCACACTGTCATCCAGTAAAAATATTTGATTATAGGAGTGAAATTCACTGCTATAAGCAAGTATAGCATGTATGTTAAAAAAAATGTAAACAAAAGAAAAAAGAAAAAAAATTACTATATTTTAAAAATGTTCTTTTTACATGTCGTTCCCAGTGCTCCTGGTCCCCGCCAAGCCAGTCATATGAGGACGCTGTACTGCACTTGTGACAGTATGTAAAAACATTTTTTTTCTTCATTTTCCCCAAAAAAGTGACAAAAATTACAACTTCAAAAAGGGGGTATTTATACTGTCCTAGCCTTTTCAGGCCTCCAGAAATTAGATAGGCTGTCAGTACATCAGAATTGATCAATTTTCAGATATATACCATAGTTTGTGGACTCTGACTTTCCTACAGACACTGATTTGGGTTTTTTTCACCCAAAAAATGTAGCAGAATACAATATGGCTTAAATTTATGAAGATTATTTACTTGCAAAATGTTATAACAGAAACAAAGATTTTTAAAAATAGTTGGCCTTTTTTATTTAGCAATATATAAAAAAACACAGTGGTGAGTAAATACCACCAAAAGAAAGCTCTATCTGTGTGAAAAAAAATATATAAATTACATAATGGTTACAGTGTTGCATGACTGTGCAATTTCTTTATAAGTGTGACAGCGCTAAAAGCTGAAAATTGGCCTAGGCAGGAAGGGGGTAAAAATGCCCGGTATGGAAGTGGTTAAGGGGGGTGATTCTTTTCTATATCCACTGTATGAATGCAGAGGTGATGTGCTTCTATCACTGCGTACCTAACCTACTAGGTCTAAAAACGGGCAAGCATTTCCAGCTTCCCACATTGCCATTTTAATTCATGTGATCACTTTTTATCCCTGTATGGTGTTTTATTTCAATAAACCCCATTTGTTTGACCTACACCATGTGGAGTTCCCTTTTTCCTTTTCCATGGTTTCTATGCTGAACCACCATTTCTGGACCATCTCCTCCTGAAAACGGGGATTGCGAGTGGCAGTCGTCCAATTCCTGTCTGTTACCATCACCATTCATTGGTGGCTGTGATCTACAAGGTACGGTTCGGTTGGATACTACGAGAGAGTGTCCTTATGCCTTTTTGACGCACTGCTATAAGGTATGTGCGTCCTACGGATCCGGTAAGAGTACCCATCTTACTCTCATCTGCATATTCACTTATTTCCCAGCGTTTATTTGCTTTTCAATTTGAGGAGACATCCCTTCACCATTTTTCCCTATATGGACCTTTTTGATTTGCTGTTCCATATTTCACCTAAGGACATTTAACTTTATTTACTCATTGAATGTATGTTGTTTATTTCACATTTGAGGATGCCCCACAGATGCTCAATAGGGTTTAGGTCTGGAGAAATGCTTGGCCAGTCCATCACCTTTACCCTCAGCTTCCTTAGTTCGGAGGTATGTTAAAATACTGCCCTGAGTGATTCCCTGGGGGATCATGCTCTGCTTCAGTATGTCACAGTACATGTTGGCATTCATGGTTCCCTCAATGAACTGTAGCTCCTCAGTGCCGGCAGCACTCATGCAGCCCCAGACCATGACACTCTCACCACCATGCTTGACTGTAGGCAAGACACACTTGTCTTTGTCTTCCTCACCTGGTTGCCGCCACACACGCTTGACGCTATTTAAACCAAATAAGTTTATCTTGGTCTCATCAGACCACAGGACATGGTTCCAGTAATCCATTCCCTTAGTCTGCTTGTCTTCAGCAAACGGTTTGCGGGCTTTCTTGTGCATCATCTTTAGAAAAGGCTTCCTCCTGGGACGACAGCCATGCAGACCAATTTGATGCAGTGTGCGGCATATGGTCAGAGCACTGACAAGCTGACCCCTTCAACCTCTGCAGCAATGCTGGTAGCATTCATACGTCTATTTCCCAAAGACAACCTTTGGATATGACGATGAGTACGTGCACTCAACTTCTTTGGTCGACCATGGCGAGGCCTGTTCTGAGTGGAACCTGTCCTGTAAGACCACTGTATGGTCTTGGCCACCATGCTGCAGCTCAGTTTCAGGGTCTTGGCAATCTTCTTATAGTCTAGACCATCTTCATGTAGAGCAACAATTCTTTTTTTCAGATCCTCAGAGAGTTCTTTGCCATGCTGAACGAGTATGAGAGAGTGAGAGCGATAATACCGAATTTAATACACCTGCTTCCCATTCACACCTGAGACCTTGTAACACTAACGAGTCACATGACACCGGGGAGGGGAAAATGGCCAATTGGGCCCAATTTGGACACTTTCACTTAAGTGTCCTCACTTTTGCTGACAACGTTTTAGACATTAATGACTGTGTGTTGAGTTATTTTTAGGAGACAGAAAATTTACACTGTTACACAAGCTGTACACTCACTACTGTACATTGTAGCAAAGTGTCATTTCTTCAGTGTTGTCACATGAAAAGATATAATAAATTGTTTACAAAAATGTGGGGGTGTACTCACTTTTGTGAGAATATATATATATATATATATATATATATATATATATATATATACACACATATATATACACACACACACACACACACTGGGGACGGAAAGTATTCAGACCCCCTTAAATTTTTCACTCTTTGTTATATTGCAGCCGTTTGCTAAAATCATTTAAGTTCATTTTCTTCCTCATTAATGTACACACAGCACCCCATATTGACAGAAAAACACAAAATTGTTGACATTTTTACAGATTAAAAAAGAAAAACTGAAATATCACATGGTCCTAAGTATTCAGACCCTTTGCTCAGTATTTAGTAGAAGCACCCTTTTGATCTAATACAGCCATGAGTCTTTTTGGGAAAGAATGCAACAAGTTTTTCACACCTGGATTTGGGGATCCTCTGCCATTCCTGCTTGCAGATCTTCTCCAGTTCTGTCAGGTTGGATGGTAAACTTTGGTGGACAGCCATTTTTAGGTCTCTCCAGAGATGCTCAATTGGGTTTAAGTCAGGGCTCTGGCTGGGCCATTCAAGAACAGTCACAGAATTGTTGTGAAGCCACACCTTTGTTATTTTAGCTGTGTAATTAGGGTCATTGTCTTGTTGGAAGGTAAACCTTCGGCCCAGACTGTGGTCCTGAGCACTCTGGAGAAGATTTTCATCCAGGATATCCCTGTACTTGGCCGCATTCATCTTTCCCTCGATTGCAACCAGTTGTTCTGTCCCTGCAGCTGAAAAACACCCCCACAGCATGATGCTGCCACCACCATGCTTCACTGTTGGGACTGTATTGGACAGGTGATAAGCAGTGCCTGGTTTTGTCCACACATACCGCTTAGAATTAAGGCCAAAAAGTTCTATCTTGGTCTCATCAGACCAGAGAATCTTATTTCTCACCATCTTGGAGTCCTTCAGGTGTTTTTTTAGCAAACTCCATGCAGGCTTTCATGTGTCTTGCACTGAGGAGAGGCTTCTGTGATGGTTGACTTTCTACAACTTTCTCCCATCTCCCGACTGCATCTCTGGAGCTCAGCCACAGTGATCTTTGGGTTTTTCGTTACCTCTCTCACCAAGGCTCTTCTCCCCCGATAGCTCTCTTTGGCCGGACGGCCAGCTCTAGGAAGGGTTCTGGTCGTCCCAAACATCTTCCATTTAAAGATAATAGAGGCCACTGTGCTCTTAGGAACCTTAAGTGCAGCAGAAAAATTTTTGTAAGCTTAGCCAGATCTGTGCCTTGCCACAATTCTGTCTCTGAGCTCTTCAGGCAGGTCCTTTGACCTCATGATTCTCATTTGCTCTGACATGCACTGTGAACTGTAAGGTCTTATATAGACAGGTGTGTGGCTTCCCTAATCAAGTCCAATCAGTATAATCAAACACAGCTGGACTCAAATGAAGGTGTAGAACCATCTCAAGGACGACCAGAAGAAATGGACAGCACCTGAGTTAAATATATAAGTGTAACAGCAAAGCAGGGTCTGAATACTTAGCACCATGTAATATTTCAGTTTTTCTTTTTTAATAAATCTGCAAAAATGTCAACAATTCTGTGTTTTTCTGTCAATATGGGGTGCTGTGCGTATATTAATGAGGAAAAAAAATCAACTTAAATGATTTTTGCACATGGCTGCAATATAACAAAGAGTGAAAAATTTAAGGGGGTCTGAATACTTTCCGTCTCCGCTGTGTGTGTGTATGTATATATATATATATACACACACACACACACACACACTGTACACACTAAAAACATTAAGGTCAGTTCACTGCATGGCAAAATACAAATTTTTGGTACATAAAAGCAAATTTAAAAATAGTGATTTGCTTAAATTCTGCATTAATTGGGAAGTTCTTTGAGGCATTTAAGAAGAGAAGAGAAAAGAAGAGAAAATATTTGAGACAAAATAACTTTCCACTAAAAAACAAAAAGATATGTAATCATATATTAGGTTTATGAATGTGAATATTTATGTCAATGTAATGAGAGAATCATCATGAAATATAACAAACACATTTGAAATAATTGTAAAACTTAGTGAATTTACACCCCATTACATGCTCCACTGAAAGGGTCTGGGAATTATGGATCGTAAAATGACATAATTCACAATGTAGAGAGATGTACTGGACTTTAGTGCTCCGATTGGCTAAATTCACTGAAATTACTGGCCCAACCTAAAAGTCTATGTCACACTATACAGAAAGCAGGAACAGTTTACCTAGCACTTAGAAATATGGCGCCTACAGATTCTATATTAGAGGACACAGGTAGGACTACAAAGACTACACAGTTAACTGTACTAGTACTAATGATACAAGACATAAATGACAATAAAACATGTAAAAAACAAAATAGCACTAATTACTAAGCAGGTTCAGACACTAGCTAATTGCAGCCTTTAAATGGTCTCAGAAGTGTTTGCGTGGCTTCTGAATTCAACATTAAATGGACCTAAACTATAAAAAAAAAAAAAAAAAAAAAAAAAAAAGGATTAGGTGTTATAGGTAACACTTGTACATTTATTGTGTCCAAGCAGTGCCTTGAATTTTTTTTCTTTTGTCTCGAATTCCCCCTGAAAAAAACGTGCTTATCCTGGTATGCGAGTGTGCCTAGGCATTCCTCTACCTACAGAAACAAATTTGTGAAAGTCAGACAGCAATTCTTCAGGGAGGACAAGCCGGTGGTGAAACTATTAATCATTTATTGATTATCCATGTTGAAAAACATCCAGAAAAATTTTTCTGGATGTTTTTCAACATGGATAATCAATAAATGATTAATAGTTTCCCCACCGGCTTGTCCTCCCTGAAGAATTGCTGTCTGACTTTCACAAATTTGTTTCTATGAGTATATGTTCAATTCAGAGGACAACCACATTTGGGGGTCTCCAATATTGATCTCATTATTGGAAACACCCCAAATAGACGGGGGAACCGGTCGAATCTCTATAAGGTGAGGCTGATATATGGCCAAACATTACTCACCAGAGAACACCGGACGCTATTAAGGAGGAGCTGAGATCCCTCTCCCTTCTCTTTTTTTGCTTTAATATTCCTCTACCTACAGCCTCATAGCTGTATATCTAGGGCACTGCTGCCTCTAGTTTTCAGGATATTGGGGAGAGATTTGGGCATGTTACTATTGTGCTGCCCTCTGTTCTCCTTGCTGAAGGCTGTGAACACAAGAAAGCAAAACCCAACCTCTACCAAGATAGCAGCCTTCCATTCAGACATACAGTGCAGAAGAAGGCATGTAAATCAGTAATGGAAAGGAAATCGGCTGCAGGGAGACCACAGGCAATAGTTGTGAATAGTCCTTCACCTTCTTGCTTTTTTTGGGCACAGCTTCGAGTTCCTCCTTCAAGCGACTTTTCACTCCCAAATAATACTTTTTCTCCCTGCACTCCCTTCCCTCTGTAATGTACACTATATATATTTATTAAATTCAAAGTTACCAATAAGGCAATCCAATACGTGATAACGTGAATATTGAAAAATAAATGATATAAATATGAAAATAAATGTGACAATATGTATGACTATAAATGAATACAAATAAATATAAGTCTTCAATCCACAAACATATTCTCAAAATGTGGAATAGGGTTCCGGCAGGATAAAAGTTTCCATATTTTTCACCACCACCACTTTATCACGTATTAGATTGCCTTATTGGTTACTTTGAATTTAATAAAAAAATAAAAATAAAATATATTTTATATATATATATATATATATGTTCAGTGCCCATCTGCAACCTTGCCCATCATTGTAGTCTGATCAGTGCCCATCTGCAGCCTTGTTATTGCCGAAATAGACAGAGCCGGATCTCCTGTGTACTCGGCTCGCAGTCACACCCAGCCCCACCTCCTGGCCCAGCTCCTATGGTGGACATTACAATGGTCCAATGGCGGGGCATCAATGCTAAGAGGTAGGACTGGGCATGACCGCGAGCGGAGCCGAGTACACAGGAGATGTGGCTCTGTCTATTTCACTAGCGCTCTTTCCCTTCTTCCCCTCCGAGGCAGCCGATCGGCGTATAACACGCACCCAGGATTTCCCCCAGATTTTAAGGGGGAAAGGGTGCGTGTTGTACGCCAATAAATATGATAATATATATACACATATACATTATTATATATATACACACACACACACATACACATATTATCAAAAGTACCGGGACGCCTGCCTGAATTTTAATGGCATCCCAGTCTTAGTCTGTAGGGTTTAATATTGAGTTGGCCCACCCTTTGCACTTTGTGTCATGGTGTAAATCCAGAAGCATTTTAAGGAGATACAGTGCATATTGTTGTTAATACGTTTATGGTAAAAAGGGGCGTTACATAGGCAGGCTAATTCTAATTAGGATTCGAACCTATGTGTATACAACCTATATATACATTCGTATTTTAACTGAATTTATGTAATTTTATATATGAATGGCGATCTATGTTTAAAATTATTGTTATTTTTACATATGTCCAGAGAGCATCTGACCTGCCCTTAATCACATAATGATGTGCTGATAGCACAGATGACTAACTCCATAATGAGGCTTGAGACGCGGGTCTCCCGCTGGCCTTGCGGCAAAAGTGGTGGTTTAACCACTGTACTGTATATTGCAGTTTGTGTGGAGTACCTGCACTTCCTCAGATGGAAGTGAGACTTGGTGCGCACACCTCTGCGCCATCCTAGTTTATCTATTCAGCTGACGCGGGTGACACAGGCGCACTCCCTTTGACCAAAGTGAGGCTTGATGGGCACGCCCCTGCGTCATCTTGGCCAGCATGTCTGAGGGACCACGATTAGGAAAGGGTCATTCAAACACAGGTTGTAACGAGCATTGGAGGTCATAATTTTTTATTTAAACGCAATGGTCACTACAGACTCCCACCCCAGGTGATGTCTAAGTAGACGAAACGCATTGTCTCCGGTCCTGGCCATTGCGTACTACATGTTCTCCACCATTTGGATGTATTGATAAGCGCTTTTCTTACTTGCTGAATGTAAGTGTTCTGAACTTTTAAATAAATCTTGATTGTTACGGTTTTACACTATGTGGAGACGTTTTGTGTTTTGGGATGGATGACCGTCGTTATGCAACTAAGAGAGAGATGACCTGGCTGTAATGGTGGAGCTGTTGCCCTTAGAAGTTGCCATTTGGATTTTCCCCTAGGAAGCTGCTATCGAAGTGTTCTTTCATTGATAGAGATATATATATACACACACACACACACATGTATGTATATATATATATATATATATATATATATATATATATATATACACACATATATACACACACAGCATCTCACAAAAGTGAGTACACGCCTCACATTTTTGTAAATATTTTATTATATCTTTTCATGTGACAACACTGAACACTTTGCTACAATGTAAAGTAGTGAGTGTACAGCTTGTATAAGGGTCCTTTCACACTGGGGCGGTTTGCAGGCGCTATTGCGTTAATAATAGCGCCTGCAAACCGACCCGAAAGTGCCGCGGCTTTCACACTGGAGTGATGCGCTGGCAGGCCGGTAAAAAAAGTCCTGCCAGCAGCATCTTCGGAGCGGTGAAGGAGCGGAGTATATACCGCTCCTGCCCATTGAAATCAATGGGAAGGCGTGGCTATACCGCCGGCAAAGCGCCTCTGCAGAGGCGCTTTGCGGTGGTTTTAACCCTTTCTCGCCCGCTAGCAGGGGGTAAAACCGCCCCGCTAGCGGCGCTTTACCGCCAACAACGCCCCCGCCCCAGTGTGAAAGGACTCTAACAGTGTAAATTTGATGTTCTCTTTCTCTCAAAAAACCTCAACACACAACAATTAATGTCTAAACTGCTGGCAACAAAAGTGAGTACACCCCTAAGTGACTAGGTCCAAACTGTGCCCAAAGTGTCAATATTTTGTATAGCCACAAAAAAAGGTGAGGGGTGTACTCACTTTTGTGATATATATATATATATATATATATATATATATACACACATACATACATATGAGGCCTGTTTGACTCAACACCACTGGCGAATGAGTCCATGAGCTTTGGTAAGCGCATTTAACCCCCTATGGTGATGGATAATCATCACTGCGGTGATCTACACATGAATTTCGTGATTACAAGTCACATTCACTGGAGTATTGTTTAACCACTTCAGCCCGGAAGATTTTACCCCCTTCCTGACCAGAGAACTTTTTGCGATTCGGCACTGCATCGCTTTAACTGACAATTGCGCAGTCGTGCGACGTTGCACCCAAACAAAATTGACGTCCCTTTTTTCCCCACAAATAGAGCTTTCTTTTGGTGGTATTTGATCACCTCTGCGGTTTTTATTTTTTGTGCTATAAACAAAAAAATAGCAACAATTAAAAAAAAAAAAAAAAAAAAATAAAAAAAAAATTTTCTTTTTGCTATATCCCCCCAAAATATATAAAAAAACGTTTCTTCCCTCAGTTAGGCCAATATGCATTCTTCTACATATTTTTGGTAAAAAAAAAAAAAAAAGACCACAATAAGCGTATATTGATTGGTTTGCGCAAAAGTTATAGCGTCTACAAAATAGGGGATAGTTTTATGGCATTTTTACTACTCTATTTTTTTTTTTTGGTTACTAGCAATGGCAGGACTGCGACATTATGGCGGACATGTCAGACAATTTTGACACATTTTTACAGCGATCAGTGCTATAAACATACATTGATTACTGTAAATGTCACCGGCAGGGAAGGGGTTAATACTAGGGGGCAATCAAGGGGTTAATGTGTTCCCTAGTGTGTGTTCTAACTGAAGGGGGGAGTGGACTGTGTAGGGGAAGAGATAGATCGCTGTTCATACTCTGTATGAACAGATAATATGTCACTTCTCCCCTCAGAGAACCGGAAACTGTGTGATTACACACACAGATCCCGGTTCTCCGTGTGCCCCAAGCTATCGTGGGAGTTTGGTGGTAATCACGACTGACCGGCACTCGCATCGGCTCCGTAGGCAAATGGGGGGCACGCACCGCCGGAGGCGAAGCGACGTTACACAACGTTTTTTCGCCCAGCCATGCCATTCTGCCACAGTACAACTGCGGTGGCTGGTCGGCAAGTGGCTAATTCAAATATTGGGACTTTTTACACTATATAAGTGGACTGTCACATTTCTTCGTACCCTGCACATTTTTTCACATGGCACTTTGTTATATTATTACATGGAATGATTCTAATGTTCTGTATTTTTAATATATAAGGTCTATGGTTGTTAGATTTATCACTTGTTATTAGCACAGCACGTTTTACTTTACAATTAAATAGTACTATTAACCACTTGCCGACCGCCGCACGACGATGTACGTCGACAGAGCGGCACGGGCAGGCAAAAGGGCTTACCTGTACGTCCCTGCCTGCCCGCGGGTGGGGGGTCCGATCGGACCTCCCCCCGGTGCCTGCGACGGTCGGCAAATGTCCCCCGGCGATCGGTGGTGAGGGGGAGGCCATCCATTCGTGGCCCCCCCCTCGCGATCGCTCCCAGCCAATGGGATCATTTCCCTGCCTCTGTATTGTACACAGAGGCAGAGGAAATGATGTCATCTCTCCTCGGCTCGGTATTTTCCGTTCCGGGCCGAGGAGAGAAGACTGAACTGTGAGTTACACAAACACTACACACACAGTAGAACATGCCAGGCACATATTACACCCCGATCCCCCCCCCCGATCACCCCCCCCCCTGTCACAAACTGACACCAAGCAGGTTTTTTTTTTTTTTTTTCTGATTACTGCATAGTGTCAGTTTGTGTCAGTTAGTGTGTTAGGGCAGTGAGTGTTAGGCCCCCTTTAGGTCTAGGGTACCCCCCTA
Organism: Lithobates clamitans; assembly: GCA_037952925.1. Lineage (NCBI taxonomy): Eukaryota > Metazoa > Chordata > Amphibia > Anura > Ranidae > Lithobates > Lithobates clamitans. The sequence continues at coordinate 1,830,781 of JBBGZY010000014.1, forward strand.
ACCCCCCTAATAAAGTTTTAACCCCTTGATCACCCCCTGTCACCAGTGTTGCTAAGCGATCATTTTTCTGATCGCTGTATTAGTGTCGCTGGTGACGCTAGTTAGTGAGGTAAATATTTAGGTTCGCCGTCAGCGTTTTATAGCGACAGGGACCCCCATATACTACCGAATAAATGTTTTAACCCCTTGATTGCCCCCTAGTTAACCCTTTCACCACTGATCACCGTATAACCGTTACGGTTGACGCTGGTTAGTTTGTTTATTTTTTATAGTGTCAGGGCACCCGCCGTTTATTACCGAATAAAGGTTTAGCCCCCTGATCGCCCGGCGGTGATATGCGTCGCCCCAGGCAGCGTCAGATTAGCGCCAGTACCGCTAACACCCACGCACGCAGCATACGCCTCCCTTAGTGGTATAGTATCTGATCGGATCAATATCTGATCCGATCAGATCTATACTAGCGTCCCCAGCAGTTTAGGGTTCCCAAAAACGCAGTGTTAGCGGGATCAGCCCAGATACCTGCTAGCACCTGCGTTTTGCCCCTCCGCCCGGCCCAGCCCACCCAAGTGCAGTATCGATCGATCACTGTCACTTACAAAACACTAAACGCATAACTGCAGCGTTCGCAGAGTCAGGCCTGATCCCTGCGATCGCTAACAGTTTTTTTGGTAGCGTTTTGGTGAACTGGCAAGCACCTGCCCCAGGCAGCGTCAGATTAGCGCCAGTACCGCTAACACCCACGCACGCACCGTACACCTCCCTTAGTGGTATAGTATCTGAACGGATCAATATCTGATCTGATCAGATCTATACTAGCGTCCCCAGCAGTTTAGGGTTCCCACAAACGCAGTGTTAGCGGGATCAGCCCAGATACCTGCTAGCACCTGCGTTTTGCCCCTCCGCCCGACCCAGCCCAGCCCACCCAAGTGCAGTATTGATCGATCACTGTCACTTACAAAACACTAAACGCATAACTGCAGCATTCGCAGAGTCAGGCCTGATCCCTGCGATCGCTAACAGTTTTTTTTGGTAGTGTTTTGGTGAACTGGCAAGCACCAGCGGCGTAGTACACCCCGGTCGTAGTCAAACCAGCACTGCAGTAACACTTGGTGACGTTGCGAGTCCCATAAGTGCAGTTCAAGCTGGTGAGGTGGCAAGCACAAGTAGTGTCCCGCTGCCACCAAGAAGACAAACACAGGCCCGTCGTGCCCATAGTGCCCTTCCTGCTGCATTCGCCAATCCTAATTGGGAACCCACCGCTTCTGCAGCGCCCGTACTTCCCCCATTCACATCCCCAACCAAATGCAGTCGGCTGCATGAGAGGCATTTTTATGTCCTCCCGAGTACCCCTACCCAGCGAACCCCCCCAAAAAAGATGTCGTGTCTGCAGCAAGCGCGGATATAGGCGTGACACCCGCTATTATTGTCCCTCCTGTCCTGACAATCCTGGTCTTTGCATTGGTGAATGTTTTGAACGCTACCATTCACTAGTTGAGTATTAGCGTAGGGTACAACATTGCACAGACTAGGCACACTTTCACAGGGTCTCCCAAGATGCCATCGCATTTTGAGAGACCCGAACCTGGAACCGGTTACAGTTATAAAAGTTAGTTACAAAAAAAAGTGTAAAAAAAAAAAAAAAAAAAAAACATACAAAAATATAAAATAAAAAAAAAATAGTTGTCGTTTTATTGTTCTTTCTCTCTCTCTATTCTCTCTATTGTTCTGCTCTTTTTTACTGTATTCTATTCTGCAATGTTTTATTGTTATTATGTTTTATCATGTTTGTTTTTCAGGTATGCAATTTTTTATACCTTACCGTTTACTGTGCTTTATTGTTAACCATTTTTTTGTCTTCAGGTACGCCATTCACGACTTTGAGTGGTTATACCAGAATGATGCCTGCAGGTTTAGGTATCATCTTGGTATCATTCTTTTCAGCCAGCGGTCGGCTTTCATGTAAAAGCAATCCTAGCGGCTAATTAGCCTCTAGACTGCTTTTACAAGCAGTGGGAGGGAATGCCCCCCCCCCCCAACGTCTTCCGTGTTTTTCTCCGGCTCTCCTGTCTCAACAGGGAACCTGAGAATGCAGCCGGTGATTCAGCCAGCTGACCATAGAGCTGATCAGAGACCAGAGTGGCTCCAAACATCTCTATGGCCTAAGAAACCGGAAGCTATGAGCATTTTATGACTTAGATTTCGCCGGATGTAAACAGCGCCATTGGGAAATTGGGAAAGCATTTTATCACACCGATCTTGGTGTTTTCAGATGCTTTGAGGGCAGAGGAGAGATCTAGGGTCTAATAGACCCCAATTTTTGCAAAAAAGAGTACCTGTCACTACCTATTGCTATGATAGGGGATATTTACATTCCCTGAGATAACAATAAAAATGATTTAAAAAAAAAAAAAAATGAAAGGAACAGTTTAAAAATAAGATAAAAAAATAATAATAATAAAGAAAAAAAAAAAAAAAAAAAAAAAAAAAAGCACCCCTGTCCCCCCTGCTCTCGCGCTAAGGCGAACGCAAGCGTCGGTCTGGCGTCAAATGTAAACAGCAATTGCACCATGCATGTGAGGTATCGCCGCGAAGGTCAGATCGAGGGCAGTAAGTTTAGCAGTAGACCTCCTCTGTAAATCTAAAGTGGTAACCTGTAAAGGCTTTTAAAGGCTTTTAAAAATGTATTTAGTTTGTCGCCACTGCACGTTTGTGCGCAATTTTAAAGCATGTCATGTTTGGTATCCATGTACTCGGCCTAAGATCATCTTTTTTATTTCATCAAACATTTGGGCAATATAGTGTGTTTTAGTGCATTAAAATGTAAAAAAGTGTGTTTTTTCCCCAAAAAATGCGTTTGAAAAATCGCTGCGCAATTACTGTGTGAAAAAAAAAAATGAAACACCCACCATTTTAATCTGTAGGGCATTTGCTTTAAAAAAAATATATAATGTTTGGGGGTTCAAAGTAATTTTCTTGCAAAAAAAAATTATTTTTTATGTAAACAATAAGTGTCAGAAAGGGCTTTGTCTTCAAGTGGTTAGAAGAGTGGGTGATGTGTGACATAAGCTTCTAGATGTTGTGCATAAAATGCCAGGACAGTTCAAAACCCCCCCAAATGACCCCATTTTGGAAAGTAGACACCCCAAGCTATTTGCTGAGAGTCATGTTGAGTCCATGGAATAATTTATATTGTGACACAAGTTGCGGGAAAGAGACAATTTTTTATTTTTTTTATTTTTTTTTGCGCAAAGTTGTCACTAAATGATATATTGCTCAAACATGCCATGGGAATATGTGAAATTACACCCCAAAATACATTCTGTTGCTTCTCCTGAGTACGGGGATACCACATGTGTGAGACTTTTTGGGAGCCTAGCCGCGTACGGGACCCCGAAAACCAAGCACCGCCTTCAGGCTTTCTAAGGGCGTGAATTTTTGATTTCACTCTTCACCGCCTATCACAGTTTCGGAGGCCATGGAATGCCCAGGTGGCAAAAAAAAACCCCAAATGACCCCACTTTGGAAAGTAGACACCCCAAGCTATTTGATGAGAGGTATAGTGAGTATTTTGCAGACCTCACTTTTTGTCACAAAGTTTTGAAAATTGAAAAAAGAAAAAAAAAAAATTTTTTTTCTCGTCTTTCTTTATTTTCAAAAACAAATGAGAGCTGCAAAATACACACCATGCCTCTCAGCAAATAGCTTGGGGTGTCTACTTTCCAAAATGGGGTCATTTGGGGGGGGGTTTGTGCCACCTGGGCATTCCATGGCCTCCGAAACTGTGATAGGTAGTGAGGAGTAAAATCAAAAATGTACGCCCTTAGAAATCCTGAAGGCGGTGATTGGTTTTCGGGGTCCTGTACGCGGCTAGGCTCCCAAAAAGTCCCACACATGTGGTATCCCCGTACTCAGGAGAAGCAGCTAAATGTATTTTGGGGTGCAATTCCACATATGCCCATGGCCTGTGTGAGCAATATATCATTTAGTGACAACTTTTTGTAATTTTTTTTTTTTTTTTTGTCATTATTCAATCACTTGGGACAAAAAAAATGAATATTCAATGGGCTCAACATGCCTCTCAGCAAATTCCTTGGGGTGTCTACTTTCCAAAATGGGGTCATTTGTGGGGGTTTTGTACTGCCCTGCCATTTTAGCACCTCAAGAAACGACATAGGCAGTCATAAATTAAAGGCTGCGTAAATTGCAGAAAATGTACCCTAGTTTGTAGACGCTATAACTTTTGCGCAAACCAATAAATATACGCTTATTGACATTTTTTTTACCAAAGACATGTGGCCGAATACATTTTGGCCTAAATGTATGACTAAAATTTAGTTTATTGGATTTTTTTTAGAACAAAAAGTAGAAAATATCATTTTTTTTCAAAATTTTCGGTCTTTTTCCGTGTATAGCGCAAAAAATAAAAACGGCAGAGGTGATCAAATACCATCAAAAGAAAGCTCTATTTGTGGGAAGAAAAGGACGCAAATTTCGTTTGGGTACAGCATTGCATGACCGCGCAATTAGCAGTTAAAGCGACGCAGTGCCGAATTGTAAAAAGTGCTCTGGTCAGGAAGGGGGCAAATCCTTCCGGGGCTGAAGTGGTTAAAAGATCAAAATATGCAGTCCAAATGCATTATCTGTAATCTATTGTATATACAGACACACAACCCCACTTACAAAAAATTTGAGATACAGCAGAAAAATTACATATAAACAGAAATCAAATGTTTAAACTGAGAACCACTTTACGAAAAACAACACGGTCTTTTTGAAACTGACGGCAGCAATATGTCCCACGTTGGGACAGGGACACTTTACAACGATGTAGCTTCCCCTCATCTTTTAACACCACTTTCTAAATGTCTTAGATCTGAGAAGACCGGTTGCTGGAGTTTTGGGAGATGAATGTTGTCCTATTCTTGCTTGATTTGGGATGCTAACAGCTCAACAGTCCTGGGTTCTTTTTGTCATATGTTTCGTTTTAAGATGCACCAAATATTTTCAATCAGTGAAAGGTCTGAACTGCAGGCAGGCCAGTTAAACACCTGGACCTCTTCTACTAGGAAGCCATGCAATTTAGCATTGTCCTGCTGAAATATGCTAGGCCTCCCCTTAAAAAAGACAGTCTGGATGAAAGCATATGCTGCTCTAAAACCTGGATATATCTTTCGGAATTGATGGTGCCTTTCCAGATGTGCAAGCTGCCCATTTCATATGCAATAATGCACCCCCATACCATCAGAGAAGCAGGCTTTTGATCTGAGCGCTGATAAGCTGAAAGGTCCCTCTCCCCTTTAGTATGGAGGAAGTGGCACCTATGGTTGCCACAAAGAATGTCAAATTTCAATTCGCCAGACCACAGAGCAGTTTTCTACTTTGCAACAGACCATTTTACTGAGCCCAGAGTAGACAGCAGCGTTGCTGGATCATGTTCACATTGTTCTTTGCATGACAGTGCTTTACCTTACATTTTTGATGGCATGGCAAATTGTGTTCACAGTGATTTTTGAAAGTATTCCTGAGCCCACGCAGTGATGTCCATCACAGAATAATACCTGTTTTAATGCAGTGTTGTCTGAGGACCCAAAGATCACAGGCATCCAATATTGCATTTCAGCCTTGACCTTTGTGCACAGATATTTCTCCAGATTCTCTGAATCTTTAGCCATTATGTACTGTAGATGATTATATATTTAAAGTCTTTTCAATTTTACATTCAGCAACATTATTCTGAAATTGTTTGGCAATTCTTAGATGCAGCTTTTCACAGATTGGTGAACCTCTGCCCATATTTACTGTACTTCTGTCACACGGACTCTCTAAGATGCTATTTTTATACCCAATCTTGTTAAAATGTTCTTCCAGCTCTTCCTTGTTAGTACCACTTACTTTGCCAGTTTTTTGTTGTCCTGTCCCAAATTTTTCTGTTGCTGCCATCAATTTCAAAATTACCAATTTTTTTTCCTAAAATGGTACATTTTCATAGTTTAAACATTTACATTTAACATGTTTTCTACTGTAAATAAAATATGGGTTCATCAGATTTGCAAATCAATGAATTTTGTTTTTATGTACATTTTACACATTGTCCCAACTTTATTGGGATTGTATATTTGAGAACTGCAAGATTAACATCAGTGCATATGTACTCCAATGGCAGCGCATATGTGTAAAGCTGTTGAATAATCTGACAAATATCTTCCAATTATTCAAATTTAAAGCATCTTTTTAGGAACAAATATGAGACCAGTTTTCTCCATAGTGATTTGCCTATTTATATTTTGTTGCAAAGGTTGAGCACTTGAGAGATTCCTTTTTGATATATACATATATTTATTTCGGGTGCTTATATAGCCTCATCAATTTAAGCAGAGCTTTACATATACATAATACATTTACATCAGTCCCTGCCCTCAAGGAGATTACCATCTAAGGTCCCTAACTCACATTCATACATACACAAACTAGGGCCAATTTAGACAGGAGCCAATTAATCTACGAACATGTCTTTGGTGTGTTAGAGGAAACCGGAGTTCAAACTCCAGGCAGGTAGTGTCATGGTTGGGATTCAAACCATGAGCAAAAGTGCTAACCACTGTAATATATATATAGTTGTGCTCATAAGTTTACATACCCTGGCAGAATTTATGATTTCTTGGCCATTTTTCAGAGAATATGAATGATAACACAAAAACATTTCGTTCAATCATGGTTAGTGTTTGATAGAAGCCATTTATTATCAATCAACTGTGTTTACTCTTTTTAAATCAATATATATAATGTCAACAGAAACTACCCAAATGACCCTGATCAAAAATTTACATATCATGGTGATTTTTGGCCTGATAACATGCACACAAGTTGACACAAGGGGTTTGAATGGCTATTAAAAGGTAACCATCCTCACCTGTGATCTGTCTGCTTGTAATTAGTGTGTGTGTATAAAAGGTCAATGAGTTTCCGGACTCCTGACAGACCTTTGCATCTTTCATCCAGTGCTGCACTGACGTTTCTGGATTCTGAGTCATGGGAAAAGCAAAAGAATTGTCAAAGGATCTGTAGGAAAAGGTAGTTGAACTGTATAAAACAGGAAAGGTTATATAAAAAGATATCCAAGGAATTGAGAATGCCAATCAGCAGTGTTCAAACTCTAATCAAGAAGTGGAAAATGAGGGAAAATGTAGACCAACTAAAATATCAGCCACAACTGCCAGGAAAATTGTTTGGGATGCAAAGAAAGACTCACAAATACCTTAAGGTGAAATACAGGACTCTCTGGAAACATGTGGTGTGGCTGTTACAAGATGCACAATAAGGAGGCACTTGAAGAAAGATGAGCTGCATGGTCGAGTCGCAAGAGGAAAGCCATTACTACATAATGGCCACAAAGTATCCCGCTTTCAATATGCAAAACAGAACAGAGACAAGCCTCAGACCTTCTGGCATAAAGTCATTTGGAGTGATGAGACCATAATTTAGCTTTTTGGCCACAACCATAAATGCTACATTTGGAGAGGAGTCAACAAGGCCTATGATGAAAGGTACAACACGGAGGTGGATCGCTGATGCTTTGGGGATGTGTGAGCTACAAAGGCACAGGAAATTTGGTCAAAATTGATGGCAAGATGAATGCAGTATGTTATCAAAAAATACTGGAGGAACATTTGCATTCATCAGCCAGGAAGCTGCGCATGGGACGTACTTGGACATTCCAACATGACAATGATCCAAAACACAAGGCCAAGTTGACCTGTCATTGGCTACAGCAGAATAAAAGTGAAGGTTCTGAAGTGGCCATCTCAGCCTCCTGACCTCAATATCATTAAGCCACTCTGGGGAGATCTCAAACATGCAGTTCATGCAAGACAGCCCAAGAATTTACAGGAACTGGAGGCTTTTTGCCAAGAGGAGTGGGCAGATTTACCATCTGAGAAGATAAAGAGCCTCATCCACAAATACCACAAAAGACTTCAAGCTGTCATTGATGTTAAAGGGGGCAATACACGGTATTAAGAACTGGGGTGTGTAAACTTTTGATCAGGGTCGATTGGGTAGTTTCTGTTGTGATTTAAAAAGAGTAAACAGTTGATTGATGATAATTGGCTTCAGCCAAACACTAACCATGAGTGAAAGAAAAGTTTTGTGTTATCATTCATATTCTCTGAAAAATGGCCAAGAAATCAAATTCTGCCAGGGTATGTAAACTTATGAGCACAACTGTATATATATATATATATACACACACAGTTGCAATAAAAAGTATGTGAACCCTTTTGGAATGATATGGATTACTGCGTAAATTGGTCATAAAATGTGATCTTATCTTCATCTAAGTCACAACAATAGACAATCACAGTCTGCTTAAACTAATAACACACAAAGAATGAAATGTTACCATGTTTTTATTGAACACACCATGTAAACATTCACAGTGCAGGTGAAAAAAGTATGTGAACCCCTAGACTAATGAGATCTCCAAGAGCTAATTGGAGTGAGGTGTCAGCCAACTGGAGTCCAATCAATGAGATGATATTGGAGGTGTTGGTTACAGCTGCCCTGCTCTATAAAATACACACACACACACACCAGTTCTGGGTTTGCTTTTCACAAGAAGCATTGCCTGATGTGAATGATGCCTCGCACAAAAGAGCTCTCAGAAGACCTACGATTAAGAATTGTTGACTTGCATAAAGCTGGAAAGGGTTATAAAAGTATCTCCAAAAGCCTTGCTGTTCATCAGTCCATGGTAAGACATGGTCTATAAATGGAGAAAGTTCAGCACTGCTGCTACTCTCCCTAGGAGTGGGCGACCTGTAAAGATGACTGCAAGAGCACAGCGCAGACTGCCCAATGAGGTGAATTCGAATCCTAGAGCGTCAGCTAAAGACTTACAAAAGAGAAGAAGCCACTGCTGTCCAAAAAAAAACATTGCTGCACGTTTACAGTTTGCACAAGAGCACCTGGATGTTCCACAGCGGTACTGGCAAAATTTTCTGTGGATAGATTAAACCAAAGTTGAGTTGTTTGAAAGAAACACACAACACTATGTGTGGAGAAAAAGAGGCACAGCACACCAACATCAAAACCTCATCCCAACTGTGAAGTATGGTGGTGGGGGCATCATTGTTTGGGGCTGCTTTGCTGCGTCAGGGCCTGGACGGATTGCTATCATCGAAGGAAAAATGAATTCCCAAGTTTATCAAGACATTTTGCAGGAGAAGTTCAGGCCATCTGTCCAACAGCTGAAGCTCAACAGAAGATGGGTGTTGCAACAGGACAACGACCCAAGGCATAGAAGTAAATCAACAACAAAATGGCTTAAACAGAAGAAAATACGCCTTCTGAAGTGGCCCAGTCAGAGTCCTGACCTCAACCCGACTGAGATGCTGTGGCATGACCTCAAGAAACTGATTCACACCAGACATCCCAAAAATATTGCTGAACTGAAACAGTTCTGTAAAGAGGAATGGTCAAGAATTACTCCTGACTGTTGTGCACATATGATCTGCAACTACAGGAAACGTTTGGCTGAAGTTATTGAAGTTATAGTGAATGTTTACATGGTGTGTTCAATAAAAACATGGTAACATTTAATTCTTTGTGTGCTATTAGTTTAAGCAGACTGTGATTGTCTATTGTTGGGACTTAGATGAGATCAGATCACATTTTATAACCGATTTGTGCAAAAATCCATATCATTCCAAAAGGGTTCACATACTTTTTATTGCAACTGTATATATTGATCTATATATATATATCTCTATCTATCTATCTATCTATCTATCTATATATATATATATATATATATATAAATACATTTGCACAGCCATACTCCTTCCTAGTCCAGCATGTGACCTGGTATTCCCTAGTAAAAGGATAGCATATGGCCCATCATACTCTCCCTACTGCATTAGCGAAGTGAGATGCTTCAAGATGGATCCCAAAAAAATGGATTCCAGATGCTAGCAGCACCCTGGTCCCCAGTAGTGGTTGCTACTATAGGTAAAATCTGCTTTCATCCATTGTGAACGGTTGGCGAAAGACAACAAGTGCCACAGGTTTACTGACAAAATATGTCTCCTAGGCCTCATGCACATGGGGATAAAAAATGCCACTGTTAAAAAGGCATCTCGCTTTTTTTTATGCCTGTCAATACAGTTCCATGTTAGCCTATGTGGCCGTGCACATCAGACATTAAGATCAGTGTTTTAAGAGCACAATTTAGAGGCATAAAAAATGCATAAAAGCTGCAATCAGAGAGGAGCTTATAGGCATAATTTGCGCGCGTATGAGCATAAATGTATTCCAATGGCTAGACCAATTTAATATTCTGGCCAGTAGAATGCATTTATACCCCATGCCATATGCACATAAATGAGCAACCATACACAACAGTAGAGGCATTTTTTAGAGCCAAGTTTTAGCAGAAAAAAATCCAGCATATTTGGGTGATAAATTAATATGCATAAGGCCTACGCAATGTTCTCACTTTAAAAGAGAAAAAATTACTATTGAATTTAGGGTTAGGTGACAAAATAAATTTTTTTTTTTTTATATATATTTTACACACAAATAAACACAGACACAAAAAAAAGCAAAGCAAACACTGAGTGGTGCAGGCAACAATTTTTAGGATGTTGCAGTGACATCAGACGTGCAAGACAGATGCAATGGGACGTACAGCTTCAGTCAGGGCAGCAGAATGGAAACAGAACCCTCTAATTAAGTACCAATTTGACAGTTCCAGCCCTGTACACTTCATTACAAGTAATGATTGACATGTTCAATTGCTCCCAACTTCAGAGGGTCTGTGTGCAAAGCAAAATTTGTGTCGTTGCACTAAGCAATGCTATTGAAGGAAAATAAAATTAAAAATGAACTATAACTCTATAAAACAAACGCAGGACACACTTTGTTCACATCCCTGACATATCCTTATACACAGGATGGTATAAATGAAAAATATATCTGTTCATTCTTTGTTATTGCTAGCATAGCATTTCCTATCAGGTAAACATACATATGCATAGTAAAAACAGCTTTGCTTTACCATAAACATACTGTATTTTTCAATCAGTTTTAGAATGAAATGACAAAATCCAGCACACTGTTCCTCTGATTGTCAGGATTTCATTAACTTCATTTAATAAAATGAAGGTTATTCAGGATTCGTTCACACCATTAGCTTTGGGCAGCATTGCCTTATGTCGAGTTCACACAAATGTGATAAACAGAAAAAAAAGGACATGTATTTTTGGACAGTGGATTACGATGCACTATAACACGTCACAATGCACTGCAGCGCATACAAATAACATTGACATTTAGAACAAAAAAACCCCCAAAACTTAAAGCGGTTGTATACCTGCACAAAAAAAAAATAAAAAAAATTGTGTATATATATATATATATATATATATATATATATAAATATATATATATATATACACACACACACTATATAATATATATACATATTATATAATATAACCCTAATAAAAAACCTGTAAAGCAAAGGCATAATGAGCTAGTATGCACCGCATACTAGCTCATTATGAAATACTTACCTTAGAACGAGGCGTCGGTATCTGATCCCGGTCACCGCCGAGGGAGCTGATATGTTACCCTCGGCGTGTCTTCCGGGTTTGCGGCTCCGGCACTGAGTGGCCGGAGCCACGATGACGTCACTGCGTGGGAGTTTTCTTTCCGGCAAGGTCCAGCAGCGTCTGCCGGACCTGCACAGCGCATGCGCTGCTGACGTCAAGGGCTGCATGCAAAGTGAATACCTCCTAAAACGTACAGGTTTAGGAGATACTCATTTTACCTACAGATAAGCCTTACTATAGGCTTACCTGCAGGTATAAAATGGTATACAACCACTTTAAAACTACTGTAACGTGTTAACATCGCAATGCAAAGCAGCATGCATTTTACTCACAATAATGTGTGCTGGTGTGTTAAAGTTTTTGTTACCCCAACTTTTCATATTCCTGATATAAGACTGCTGTACCATGTACTTTTATGAGAAAGTATTTTGTTCTCTTTATATGGCTTCCTTTGTGCGAAAGACCTGCTGTTCCTGCTAGTCTCTCTGCTTTCCTATTAAAAGCTGGCCACACAGCAGGAGAGCACAGCGTGGTCAGTTTTCTAGCATGCCGGAGAACTCCATGTACTCTCCTCCAATGATCAGACTTGTCCTGACACGCCCCGCTGCACAGCCATTTATTGTGAGGCTCAGTTTGCTGCTGCTCCTCCCCCCAGCTCTTATGCAGCTGAGAACAGAGGGAATGTGCTCACTTGTAAAAAGGGTAAAAGGGTATTTATGTTTTTTATATCTATACACAAATGTTTTGCCTTTCATTTCTATTTTAAACTGAATGGCTGGTTTTACAAGGTGATTGTTTACAATCACTTTAATGGGCCATCAGAGTAACCCTCCAATTAAAATCTTTTTTTATATTTAGATAGAGCTGGGAGAGGTTAGAACCTGTCAGTTTTACAGTTGCCTTTATTCCCGCTGTAAACATTTACCTTTACTTCCTGTGTTGTCACTAGGACAGGAGGTGTGCAGAATCTTTCCAAAAAGCAAAAGATTTTTTGTGGGGAAAAGTTAAAACTCTTCCAGTTATTTTTATTGCTGTCCAACCAGCGATACAGTAGGGTGGAAGAATATCCCAAGTAGGGACAAACAACAGTGACAAAAACTTGACAGATAGTCTAACAATTCTCCACTCTATCCAACTAAACAAAAAGATTTGATTGACGAGATTCAATTTAAATATAATTTTTAATGTGAAAGAGTCTGTAAAGCCTAAGCCCAGTAACAAGGATATGCTTAAATGTACAGAAAGGCCTTTTGAGGTTGTTTGCAAAATGTGTGGTTAAAGTCTTTACAAATAAAAAACTATATGTTTCTGCTTTTAATCACAATAACATTGTGGAAATCAAATTCCATTTGACACTTTTATTTGGCAGTAGGAAGATCGTTATGCCACAGAGTTCTCTTAGGTGAAATGCCAAGCTGCTGCATTTTGTTTCTATCAAGTGCAATGTTACATGTTTTTCTACTGCTAACAAGGTAATGATCTATATAAAAAAAAAACCCTCAATGCTAAAAATTTCATCATTGAGGGTCGTCAAATGTTCCGGCAACATGTCCATCAAAAGTGCTGATGAATGGGATTGATGGTATGAGGACAATAAAACATCACAGTATCAAAAAACAAAGAATACAAGAAACATTCCGTCATCCTCCCTACACACCTATCAGCTCAGAAAAAAAATAAAAATTAAATCCTCCTCTTTTTATGAGGAGTCTTCAAAAAGATTCCGCACTTTTTTAAACTAACGCTGGCCATACATTATACAATTTTCTTGTACAACTTTCCTTCAGTTTTACCAAAACCATAAAATATGAGGTCAAACCTAAACACTTTAAAATTTGTATGCAATCAGGCAGGCCCTTGCACTACATAGTTGAAGGTAAATCTAAAGGAAAATGAACAAGAAAATTGTATAATGTATGTCCAGCTTTAGTAATATAGATGAAGGTGCGGAAACTTTTTTAAGAGCCCTTGTACCACAATAATGGCTAAGTTGTGGTCACACGACCTCACTTTTTTTCTATCTTAAGCTGCCTTGCAGTACCAGACTGTAGGAGGAGCAGGGTGATATATACATTTCACACAACAGTGATGTGATATGTTATTTTTAATATATGGGGGTTAATATAGGGTCAACTGTTTGTGCAGCGCTTTACAAAAAAGACAGTATAGTTAATCCCTCAACCCAAGAGGGTTTGGAGGGCCCAGCTCATGAGATCTTGCAATCTAAGTGGAAGGGTAAGTGAGACAAAGAGCAATAACCGTGAGGGGTGAACTAATGGAGAAAGTAAAGGCACAGGTGGAGACACAATAGGCTTTGCCAAAGAGATGAGCTTTAAGGATCGCCTAAAGGCAGAGAAGGAGATCAACCGGGAGATTGTGGTAAAGTTCCAGAGAATGGGAAAGGCTCTGGAGAACTTGTATAGGTGAGCATGGGACGAGGCGATAAGGGATCCAGAGAGCAGGAGGTCTTGGAATGAGCAGAAAAGGTAGTTTAGGTGATGTTTTGAGAAGTTGGTGATGTAGCTTGAGGCAAAATGGTGGATGGATTTGTATTTTATTGTTAGTATTCTGAATTTATTTGTAGGGCGATCAGGAGCCATGGTAGAAATTGTTTAAGGGGGCAGCAGTCATTGGGCACTTGGTAAGGTGAATAATTCTGACAGCAGCATTCATGATAGACTGAATGAAGGATAGCCTGTCTAGAAGTTGGCTGATGAGGAAAGAGATGCAATAGTTTAGCTTTGTGATGTAATTTTTTTAAGAAGGGGCAAACTCTCGAAATGTTGAAGAGAAGGTGGCAAGATTTGGAGAAAAATGTTATTTAGCTCTCTCCTTCTATGTAATGGTAAGGAGGGGGCTGAGGAGTAATATTTGCAAAATTTTGCTATCCATTGATAGTCTCATTGTCAGTTGAAATAAAGGTGTGCAAAGTGTCTGTCCAAAGATCTCAGGCTAGGCGATGCATTTTAGATTACTGCACTTAAAAAACACCTTATTAAAGGCCGTACACATGGGTCGAATATGGTGCAGTATCGGCCGGCCCAATAGAAATCGGCCGACCTTCAGCCCGTGTGTACGGCAGCCAGTCTGACAGAAGCCAGCCAATCACACCAGCGTAGAAGGGGCATGACCGAAAAAGGTACGCTGATCAGCTTCCGATCAGCCAAAGGCTGAGAGCTCTGACCTGTATGTTCTGGTGGAAGGGCTGTCCCCCTGTCAGAACACAATAGCTCAGTGGAGGAGATCACTGTACTAACATTGCATAGCTAGTACAGTGGCTTCCTCCTGAGCTCTTCAGTTTTTTTTCATTCAGCCCGCTGGGTTGAACGAAAAAAAAACCTAGTGTGTACTAAGCTTTACTTTGTCCCTTATCTGCACATTACCATCTATTCTAAACAGAAGCTGCCTATGAAATTCTATGCATACTGTAGATCTTCTCCAAAAAGACTATATATATATATATTATATATATATATATATATAGTGAAAATTGTAATTCCTGGAATAGACTGTAAAAAAAATGTTTGTGCAAGAGCATTGTCATGGTGGAGAATCCGCGTCAGAGTTTGGGTCTTTCCCTCCAAATAGATTCCCGCAACCTTTTAGGAATTTCCAAGTAACAATGTTGGTTGCCTGTTGTACCGTGTTCTGTGGACTATTCCCTTGTAATAAAAAAAAAAAACGAACCAGTATGAGCATATGAGGGTTTGCACTCTGTCCACATTTGCATCAGTCCTATGCGTTTTTGGCTGCCCACTTCTTGCATCATTGTAGACAAGAATTTCCGCTTGAATTGCCTAGGCAATTCGAATGGTACCTGCCAAAACTAGGTGAACACTCCCTCCCAAAAAATAAAACTCAAATATTGGTGGAGGGAGGAGGATTCTTAAAAGCAGAACTTCCCCTTTAAGGTGAAGTTCCAGCATTCTATGGTCCCCCCTAAACTCTTTCAAGTCCTTCATAATTTTAACATAAACCACTGTTTTGCCTAATTGTAAAGCCCCTCTGTAAGATGTGTCGAGCTGCTTCAGGAGTGTACAGTGTGAGTGGCGCTCCTGACTCTCCACCACACTGTAACAGTGTTCATGACAGACATCAGTTCTTGGTGTTGTGTCTTCACTCCCTCCAAATGATTTGCTATTCACAAAGCACAGCTAACACAATGCTGCAATTTTTCACTAAAATAAATTGATGCACCTTACAGAGTCCAGAGGACCATAGGAATCTTGGCCAGGACTCAGAATTGAGCTTGCATGTTCTCCTTGTGCTTGAGGGGATTTCATCCAGGTATCTCGGTTTCTTCCCACACTTCAAAGACATGCTTCAGGCTGGGTTCACATATGAGCACACAGAGGCTCACAGGGGTCCAGTGTGTCCTCGTTCACCGTTTTAGGTCCGAATTCAACCCAAATTTTTGGCTAAATTCAGACCTGAAACGGACCCAATGACACTGTGCAAATCGCACCTAAGCCGCTGCGGAGGTATGTGAACCGGCTCCATAGAAAGCTGGTCACAATCTCCTGCAGTGCGAACTGGATGCAGAGAAACCCACATCCAATTGGTACTAGTGTGAACCCAGCCTTAAAGTGGTTGTATACCCTTTTTTTTTATATTTTTACCTACAGGTAAGCCAATAACAAGGCTTACCTGTAGGTAAAATGAATATCTCCTAAACCTGCATGGTTTAGGAGATATTCACTTTGCATTGCAGCTGCTGGAGTCAGCGGCGCATGTGATGTGAGGGTCCGGCTGACGCTTTGGCTCCGGCCCCTCACAGCGCCGCAGCTGCGAACCCGGAAGACACGCCGAGGGGAAATGTCAGCTCCCTCGGCGGTGACCGGGATCAGCTGATCGCCTTGTTCTAAGGTAAATATTTCATAATGAGCTAGTATGTGGTGCATAACAGCTCATTATGCCTTACAGGTTTTTTAAAAAAATAAAAATTTGTGCAGGTATACAACCGCGTGTACACTTTGGTATGCCACATGTGAACGATGCTATGGTTTGGGGGTCTTTTACAAATTCTGAATGCTGTAAGGGAAAAATTAAACCCTTCAGATTTTTAGAGAAATTTGTATATTTACATTTTTGCATACGTTCAATTTTAACCATTTTGCAAAAAGGCGCAATATGAACATTAGAAATATTTGTTATGTATTAACTCCATACAGGTTAAGCTTTTATATTTAGTTGGAATTTAGCAGGAATTTTGTAAAATTAGCTGTGTTTTTATCTGCTAATAATGGTTTTAGTGTATTTTTAGCAAAAATATTGTTTTGATAAACATTTTGCGCAAATAACGCAGGGCCTAAAAAATCTGTAGCACCTTCTTTTTATTCCAGGGGTCCTAATATTTCAGATCCTGCCTATACGGGGATGCACGGAACACTTGTGCATCCCTGTGCGGGTAAACATGGCCCTCCATGGGCCTGCACTTTGGTATGAAACATGTGAACGATGCTATGGTTTGGGGGGTATTTTACAAACTCTAAAAGTTGTAAGTGAAAAATGAATTTGAGAAATTTGAATATTTACATTTTTGCGTCTGTACAATTTTCACCATTTCGCAAAAAGGCACAATTTAAAAGTTACAAATATTTGTTATTAACTCAATGCAGGTTAAGCTTTAGTAGGAATTTTGTAAAATTTGCTGTGTATTTATCTGCTAATCTTGTGAAAATATTGTGGGACCTTAGAAATCAGAAGTTCTTTTTATTCTACTGGTCATGTGCTTTCAGAAAATATATGGTTTGGGGGGTCTTTTACAAACTTTGAAAGCTAGAAGTGAAAAATAAAAAAGCAAAGGAAAAATCTGGCCACCTGAGTGTACAAAATGGAGCACAGGGCCTGGCAGCGAAAGGGTTAAGAGTGAAGCTTACCTGGTTGCCACTCACTTGAGTACTTTTGAGTCATTGACCCAGCACAAGCAACCAGAAAGTAAAGTCAGAACTTCTGAACTTCTGGGTCAGTGACACAAAGTTATAGGATTAGTGTGATAAGCCAAGCAACTGGAATTGTCAGAGTGCAAGGCCAGCAATGGCAACCTTTTTATTACCCCTATGCAAGTTACCCTAATAGGATTTGTTAGACAGAAGAATAATTTAAAGTATCTGTTTGGATCAGAGCAAATCATTGAGTCTAATAAAGCAGGAAGTGAAGAGTTACAAGAGTTGAGTAAAGCTTTGTTCTACATAGTCACTTCAACTACTAAAGTTTCATAACCCCATATTAGAGAATGAGCTGTGGTGATTAATCCTGGAGGTCTAGATTGGATGGTTGGGGTACTTTGAAGTGGTTCCTTCCATGTTCTCAAGTGTTCCTGCTATGCCACTTAATGTCTCAAAAGCCAAAAGAATGTGGCAGATGTACAACCCTCTATTATTGTTCTGATGTATTGTACCATATAGTCTACATTATATACAGATGCAAAAAAGACAGGAAAATAATTCTTTTCTATGAACTTTCCATTTCTCCACTGAAAATTACACATTTGCTGCACAGTTTACATTTGTAAACATGATTTATGTGTCATGTTTGTATTTAGCTTTCATAAACCTGTGGGGGGTGTCCAAATATTACTTTCATGATTAAAGATGTGGTTAGAGCAGTATCTGTGGGCAAAAATGCCCTGCGCTATAGGAAGCCTACAGTATACAGATAAAAATATGAAAGCGGCTGAATATGAAAAAATATGAAACTGCTGACCTCTTCCCAAACATTTTTGTTGCCTGTCTCTGGCTGAGGGCCTGACAAAAAACTCCTGATCTGCATGCTTGTCAGTGACTCAAAGGGGCCGATTTACTAAAACTGAAGTACGCAAAATCTGGTGCAGCTCTGCATAGAAAACAATCAGCTTCAAGGGTTTATTGTCAAAGCTTAATTAAAGAAGCTGAAGTTAGAAGCTGGTTGGCTAACATGCACAGCTGCACCATATTTTGCACTCACAGTTTTAGTAAATCAACCTCAAAGTATGAAGATACTGGATCAACATGTCAGCCAGGCAACTGGCATTCTCAGAAGAAAAGGTTAGTAATGGCAGCTTACATATTACATTAGGAAAGATTCAGGGGAGAAAAAAGTACTGTCCTGACAGTGTTAAGTTGAGGAAGGTACCCTTTGTTTAAAAAACATTGAATGAACAAGACTTTAAAAAGTATAGTCAGCTTTAGAGGGAGAGCCCCAAAACCCAGGTGCATATGATAGTATTATACACCAACAGTTTGCACAGTGCTTTACAGTACATCAAAGTACAATGCATAAAAACAGGGTTAGATAGCCTGACTGAATGCACCAAGGCTGTATATGTGACTCATGAAGGCCTCGTTCCATCATGCCCTGCTACAGACTCATAAATAGATCTGAAATACTTCCTCAATCATGTTTTACGAGCAGAGATGTGCAGGGGGTGCTCAATGGTTAGCTGGAGGGAAAATAGCAACAGCAGGTGGCCAAAACTGTGCCGAAAATGGTTATGAACATCACTCAGCACAGTCTTTGATCTTAGAACGACAATTTCACAAACGTCCACCAGAGTTCAAAATTAAATAAGTGCATTTAAAAAGAAGGTAATTCACCATGCATAGAGTGCATACATTCTAACAACACACCTAGGAACATAGGAGTTTTCTTATGTGTGTTAATGTACTGTCTTCGCTTCAGGGACAAGAAGCTTGGCAATGATTAGGAAGTAAGAGTGTGACCATTATTAGTGGTCTCTGAATGGAAACAGGCGCCTGAAGACAGGTAATGGTATATTGGCGTCTTCTGAGTAGACTGTCTGCCATGAGGGTCGGGGAATGGCATTTACTGCACCATTAGGAACAAATACAGTCCCTCCTGTAATCATCCCAACACAGGTGTGACACTCATGCACAAGAGCAAAATACAGGGTCATTTAAAAGCAGATCGGGTTCAAAATATAGGGAGACAGCCAAAGTGCAGTAACCCACAGCAACTAGACTTCAATTAACTACTTAAAGTAGAAGCAAAAAAAGGGATGTATGTATGAATTCATGCATGCATTATACAAACACACATAGTATACAAATGTGTACATTAAAAAAATGTTTTAGACTTCACTCGCCCTAGGCAGTATATTTTTTATTTTAAGATAAAGCTAGTAAGGGATTAACCCAACAAATGTAAAAACATTTTAATGCTGCAGACCTCAGCTCTTACCACTGCTGATGTGTGGTTTCCTTTGTAAGCACCTTTTTGCTTTGCACCCTATCTCCCCAAATTCTATTTTCATCACCTTACAGGATCCCATGAAGCCACCTTTGCCTGCATGCCCCTAGGTAGCAATTACGTCCACAGAAAGCAATAGTCAGGTGGTAAGCCACTCTCCTGCTCCCCTTTCTCCGTGTGTCTACACTGTACATTCTGGGCAATGAAATGTAAGACACAAAGGGTGTGCGCTCTCATACCTGGGAAAACTGGTAGTTTTCAGTAGGAGCAGTAGGAGCACGGGGGCAAATGTCCAGAATGCAGAATGCTTGTGTTTCGCATATTTGTCCTAGGGGAGCATACTACCCTAAATGTACATGCTGCTAGATTCACTGCCCAGCTCTTTTCAGCAGGAGCAGCTATCAGACTCTCAAAGTATGACAGCCTGCCATCAGCAGGGCTAGACAGTGAGCTTGTGCCCTCCAGCTGCAGCTGAACACCAAAACCTCATGCATCGGGGCTAAACACCCAGTATGCATGAGGCCTAAATGGCAAGACTGCAAAACAAGTGATGAAGGTTTTATAAAATGTGTTTTAAAAAAAAAAACAGTACATACAAGTGACTTTGCTCTGGTCAGGAATTTCATACCAAGGGCTAGAAGTCTTGTTATGAAACTTGTGACTGGCAGCGTGGCAGATATTGGTGCATGCATAAAATACCATTATTAACAATAAAATAACAGTACAAACTTTTCCAAAGAAAGGCGTAACTTCTAATTGACCACCGTTCACAGGCAAACTAGTAAAATCTCAAATGTATCTGGCAAAAATAAAGACTCTTCAGTTATCAAATACCGTATTTATCGGTGTATAACATGCACTTTTTTCCCCTTAAAATCAGGGGAAAATCGAGGGTGCGTGTTATACACCGAACCGCTGCGTCAGAGGGGAAGGAGGGACCGAGCGCCACCAAAATAGACAGAGCCGAGTGTACTGTGTACTCGGCTCGGCTCAGCTCGCAGTCACGCCGAGTCTGCCTCCTAGCCTTTATGTCCCGTCATTGGACCGGTGTTGTGTCCATCATAGGAGCCGGCCCAAGGAGCGGGACTGCGAGACGAGCCGAATACACAGGACATTCGGCTCTGTCTATCTCGGTGGCGCAATAATTTAAAAAATTGTGCTGCAATTTTGGGCAAGGCTGCAGATGGACACTTGGGCAACGCTGCATTGATGGGCATTTAAAATGTAAGTTTTTTTCCTTAAACTTCCCTCCTAAACTTGGGGTGCGTGTTATACACTGGCGCGTGTTATACGCCGATAAATACGGTAAATGTACAATTTTCCCTGCACATGATTGGGCATGTGTACCTTTTTTCAGAAACATTCATTTTTAAATGTATACATGCATTTTTAAAACTCACTCTACTCCTTTAGTAAATCAACCCTATAATATGTAGATGTGAGAATGCAAGTGACAGTCCTCTCAGGGAGGTCTGGACTGGAATGCCCAGTTTCACTCCTCAGGCATTACACACCTAAACAACAAGGGAATCCTTAGAAACTCATTAAAGATTGGCAGAAGCATGCTGAGACTAAGGCTGCTTTCACACTGGGGCGGGCGTTGATGATAAAACGCTGCTAGTTTTAGCGGCGCTATTCGGACGCTAGCGGGATGTGTTTAATCCCCGCTAGCGGCCGAATAAAGGGTTAAATGCGCCCGTGTAGCACCGCTGCCGAAACGCTTTGCAGCCGCTTCGGCAGCTGTGCCCATTCATTTCAATGGGCAGGAACAGTGGAGGAGCGATGTATACATCACTCCTCCACTGCCCCAAAGATGCTGCTTGCAGGACTTTTTTTAAACGTCCTGCCAGCGCACCGCTCCAATGTGAAAGCACTCTGGCTTTCACACTGGCGCTGCAGGGGAGGCTTTTTCAGGCTCTTTACAGGCGCTATTTTTAGCTCAAAAGCGCCTGAAAAATGTCTCAGTCTGAAAGGGGTCTAAGGGCTAGTTCACACCACAATTTATGCGTTTCTGCATGCGCATTTATACGCATATTTGATGCTTTTTTACCCGCTTTCTTCATCTCAATTCAGGAAATGTGCGTTCTGCTGCTTTTTCAATGCTTTTTCCATGTTTCAGATGCATTCCATACAGAAAAAATGCAGCATGTTCTACTTTTACTGACTGCACTAGAAGGCAGTGCACTGGTTTGACTTAGGGACATTGGAATACATGGAAAACATTGTGCATGTGTTTTCGATGTCAATTAAAAACTGCCACTAGTGTGAATCAGCCCTTACAGTGGAGAAATCTTGCTAAAGGAGATTCTAAAAGATATGAGAAGCAAACAGATCATACTCCCATGCAAAACTAAAAATGCTAGTTGTCAAAGTGTATAAGACGTGTCAGAAGCTTCAAATAACTATACATGCACTGTGACATTTTGATACTAAATCTAAATATAGATTATTACTTCTTCAAAACTGGCATAAAGTCTTAACTTTAACAACTGCAAACATTCCAGCATTATCTGGGTCTATTTAAGTTACACAACTTATCATATAAACTTTTCTAATAATTTATAGGGCAAAGCCATGTGATATTAATTATTGTTTTGGCTTTCTACGTCTAAATGTTTATTTTTATTTTTTCTGCTTAAAGCACTCTTGCTCTTTGATATTGTATGGAAATGCAATTTTTTCTTCCTAACGTGGAATTGAAACCATGTGCACCTAACGAGAGTTAACGAATTACAGTGTGATGGAAATCCTGCGGGTGGATTTGAAGAAGAATCAGATATTTGGGTCAGCATTTGCATTGATTTTGGTAACTTTATAGTTTAACCATAAAAAGGCTACAACGTTTCTGTGCCAAAAATACACAAGGTTTTCTTTTTGTCTCAGTCCTCTGATTTTGAACGAGGTTTTCTCAGTAGCTACAACACTGAGAATAATGGGGAGTTTTATTTACTGATCGGCTTTACAAACATTTGAAAGTTGTTTCTTTCCACACAAAACTCCTCAAGGGACAAGGACACCCAAAAGAGATAGTTCAGCTTTGTAAAGCACTAATGGGGTACTGATACACAGGCTAGCTTCCTTTGTCTCTTGGATAGTCCAATGACAAACTTCCCACTGTAGTTTTTTTCCCTTCCAGGAAGCCATAATGAAGTTGTCACTTTCTCACACCTGGATTCCCAATTTTATCCATTCTATTTAATAGAAAATCCATCACTGGTTCCATTTATACACACTGCTCCCTAAGCTCTTGCCATCTGTCAATGCATACACGTTACATTGAGATCTGAACCTGCACTCCCAGTCAGGCGACTTCATTGAATTCTCAAGAGGGGAGAAAGAACCTAACTCCAAAAGCATTTTTAAAATTTTTGGAAACAGTAGGTAATGGATAAAACCCCAGACATTTTTTTTCTTCTCTATTGCATTAGGGAGATTGCCTTTCACTTCCTGTCCTAGACAAACAGCAGGAAGAGTAAGGCCTCGTGCACAAACATTCCTCTCCTGAACACGCAAGTGATTATTTTTTTTTTCCTGCTTCTACACTCCTTTAAATGCCTGTGTGTGTGCATGGACACATCGGCTAACATTGAGGACATTTATTGGCAGACAAAAAACAACACGTCAAACGCCCTTAAAAGAAGCATTTTTGATGCCCAGTGTGCATAAAGAATCTTTAAAAAAGAAATGAGGGAATTCCCCTTTTAAACAGATGCCAAAAGAACAAGTGTCCCAACTGGAAAATACTCTATTACTGTTCTGGTGCAACTTCAAATTTCAGACATTCCGTCTCCCTCCTTCCCAGTGGCATTGGTCAGCAGGACAAATATGAGAGCCTTGGCTTTAGATATGCTTTAACCACTTGCCGACCGCCTCACGCCTATATACGTGAGCAGAGCGGCACGGGCAGGCAAAATCACGTACCTAGTACGTGATTGCCTTCCCGCGGGCGGGGGGTCCGATCGGACCCCCCCCCCTGTGCCAGCTGCGGTCGGCATTTGGTTGGGAGCGATGACAGACGAGGGGGAGACCATCCGATCGTGGCCCCCCCCTCGCGATCGCTCCCAGCCAATGGGAAACATCCCCTGCCTCTGTATAGTACACAGAGGCAGAGGATGTGATGTCATCTCTCCTCGGCTGTCAGTTTCCGTTCCAGCGCCGAGGAGAGATGACATGTAAGTAAGTGCACAACACAAACACACACAGTAGAACATGCCAGGCATACATTACACCCCCGATCCCCCCCCGATCGCCCCCCGATCCCCCCCAATCACCCCCCCCCTGTCACAAACTGACACCAAGCAGGTTTTTTTTTTTTTTCCTGATTACTGCATAGTGTCAGTTTGTGACAGTTAGCAGTGTTAGGACAGTTACTGTTACCCCCCTGTAGGTCTAGGGTACCCCCCTTACCCCCCCTAATAAAGTTTTAACCCCTTGATCACCCCCTGTCGCCAGTGTCGCTAAGCGATCATTTTTCTGATCGCTGTATTAGTGTCGCTGGTGACGCTAGTTAGGGACGTAAATATTTAGGTTCGCCGTCAGCGTTTTATAGCGACAGGGACCCCCATATACTATCTAATAAATGTTTTAACCCCTTGATTGCCCCCTAGTTAACCCTTTCACCACTGATCACCGTATAACCGTTATGGGTGACGCTGGTTAGTTAGTTTATTTTTTATAGTGTCAGGGCACCCGCCGTTTATTACCGAATAAAGGTTTAGCCCCCTGATCGCCCGGCGGTGATATGCGTTGCCCCAGGCAGCGTCAGATTAGCGCCAGTACCGCGAACACCCACGCAGGCACCGTACACGCACCGTACACCTCCCTTAGTGGTATAGTATCTGAACGCATCAATATCTGATCCGATCAGATCTATACTAGCGTCCCCAGCAGTTTAGGGTTCCCAAAAACGCAGTGTTAGCGGGATCAGCCCAGATACCTGCTAGCACCTGCGTTTTGCCCCTCCGCCCGGCCCAGCCCACCCAAGTGCAGTATCAATCGATCACTGTCACTTACAAAACACTAAACGCATAACTGCAGCGTTCGCAGAGTCAGGCCTGATCCCTGTGATCGCTAACAGTTTTTTTTGTAGCGTTTTGGTGAACTGGCAAGCACCAGCGGCCTAGTACACCCCGGTCGTAGTCAAACCAGCGCTGCAGTAACACTTGGTGACGTGGCGAGTCCCATAAGTGCAGTTCAAGCTGGTGAGGTGGCAAGCACAAGTAGTGTCCCGCTGCCACCAAAAAGACAAACACAGGCCCGTCGTGCCCATAGTGCCCTTCCTGCTGCATTCGCCAATCCTAATTGGGAACCCACCGCTTCTGCAGCGCCCGTACTTCCCCCATTCACATCCCCAACCAAATGCAGTCGGCTGCATGAGAGGCATTTTCTTTATGTCCTCCCGAGTACCCCTACCCAGCGAACCCCCCCAAAAAAGATGTCGTGTCTGCAGCAAGCGCGGATATAGGCGTGACACCCGCTATTATTGTCCCTCCTGTCCTGATAATCCTGGTCTTTGCATTGGTGAATGTTTTGAACGCTACCATACACTAGTTGAGTATTAGCGTAGGGTACAGCATTGCACAGACTAGGCACACTTTCACAGGGTCTCCCAAGATGCCATCGCATTTTGAGAGACCCGAACCTGGAACTGGTTACAGTTATAAAAGTTACAGTTACAAAAAAAAAGTGTAAAAAAAAAAAAAAAACACAAACAAAAATAAAAAAAAATAGTTGTCGTTTTATTGTTCTCTCTCTCTATTGTTCTGCTCTTTTTTACTGTATTCTATTCTGCAATGTTTTATTGTTATTATGTTTTATCATGTTTGCTTTTCAGGTATGCAATTTTTTATACTTTACCGTTTACTGTGCTTTATTGTTAACCATTTTTTTGTCTTCAGGTACGCCATTCACAACTTTGAGTGGTTATACCAGAATGATGCCTGCAGGTTTAGGTATCATCTTGGTATCATTCTTTTTAGCCAGCGGTCGGCTTTCATGTAAAAGCAATCCTAGCGGCTAATTAGCCTCTAGACTGCTTTTACAAGCAGTGGGAGGGAATGCCCCCCCCCACCGTCTTCCGTGTTTTTCTCTGGCTCTCCTGTCTCAACAGGGAACCTGAGAATGCAGCCGGTGATTCAGCCAGCTGACCATAGAGCTGATCAGAGACCAGAGTGGCTCCAAACATCTCTATGGCCTAAGAAACCGGAAGCTACGAGCATTTTATGACTTAGATTTCGCCGGATGTAAACAGCGCCATTGGGAAATTGGGGAAGCATTTTATCACACCGATCTTGGTGTGGTCAGATGCTTTGAGGGCAGAGGAGAGATCTAGGGTCTAATAGACCCCAATTTTTTCAAAAGAGAGTACCTGTCACTACCTATTGCTATCATAGGGGATATTTACATTCCCTGAGATAACAATAAAAATGATTTAAAAAAAAAAAAAATGAAAGGAACAGTTTAAAAATAAGATAAAAAAGCAAAAAAATAATAAAGAAAAAAAATAAATAAAGAAAAAGCACCCCTGTCCCCCCTGCTCTCGCGCTAAGGCGAACGCAAGCGGCGGTCTGGCGTCAAATGTAAACAGCAATTGCACCATGCATGTGAGGTATCACCGCGAAGGTCAGATCGAGGGCAGTAATTTTAGCAGTAGACCTCCTCTGTAAATCTAAAGTGGTAACCTGTAAAGGCTTTTAAAGGCTTTTAAAAATGTATTAATTTTGTTGCCACTGCACGTTTGTGCGCAGTTTTAAAGCATGTCATGTTTGGTATCCATGTACTCGGCCTAAGATCATCTTTTTTATTTCATCAAACATTTGGGCAATATAGTGTGTTTTAGTGCATTAAAATTTTAAAAAGTGTGTTTTTTCCACAAAAAATGCGTTTGAAAATCGCTGCGCAAATACTGTGTGAAAAAAAAAAATGAAACACCCACCATTTTAATCTGTAGGGCATTTGCTTTAAAATAATATATAATGTTTGGGGGTTCAAAGTAATTTTCTTGCAAAAAAAATACATTTTTTCATGTAATCAAAAAGTGTCAGAAAGGGATTTGTCTTCAAGTGGTTAGAAGAGTGGGTGATGTGTGACATAAGCTTCTAAATGTTGTGCATAAAATGCCAGGACAGTTCAAACCCCCCCAAATGACCCCATTTTGGAAAGTAGACACCCCAAGCTATTTGCTGAGAGGCATGTCGAGTCCATGGAATATTTTATATTGTGACACAAGTTGCGGGAAAGAGACACATTTTTTTTTTTTTTTTTGCACAAAGTTGTCACTAAATGATATATTACTCAAACATGCCATGGGAATATGTGAAATTACACCCCAAAATAAATTCTGTTGCTTCTCCTGAGTACGGGGATACCACATGTGTGGGACTTTTTGGGAGCCTAGCCGCGCACGGGACCCCGAAAACCAAGCACCGCCTTCAGGCTTTCTAAGGCCGTAAATTTTTGATTTCACTCTTCACTGCCTATCACAGTTTCGGAGGCCATGGAATGCCCAGGTGGCACAAAACCCCCCCAAATTACCCCATTTTGGAAAGTAGACACCCCAAGCTATTTGCTGAGAGGTATAGTGAGTATTTTGCAGACCTCACTTTTTGTCACAAAGTTTTGAAAATTGAAAAAAGAAAAAAAAACATTTTTTTTCTGGTCTTTCTTCATTTTCAAAAACAAATGAGAGCTGCAAAATATTCACCATGCCTCTCAGCAAATAGCTTGGGGTGTCTACTTTCCAAAATGGGGTCATTGGGGGGGGGTTTGTGCCATCTGGGCATTTTATGGCCTTCAAAACTGTGATAGGCAGTGAGGAGTGAAATCAAAAATGTATGCCCTTAGAAATCCTGAAGGTGGTGCTGGGTTTTCGGGGCCCCGTACGCGGCTAGGCTCCCAAAAAGTGCCACACATGTGGTATCCCCGTACTCAGGAGAAGCAGCTGAATGTATTTTGGGGTGCAATTCCACATATGCCCATGGCCTGTGTGAGCAATATATCATTTAGTGACAACTTTTTGTAAATTTTTTTTTTTTTTTGTCATTATTCAATCACTTAGGACAAAAAAAATAAATATTCAATGGGCTCAACATGCCTCTCAGCAATTTCCTTTGGGTGTCTACTTTCCAAAATGGGGTCATTTGGGGGGGGTTTGTGCCATCTGGGCATTTTATGGCCTTCAAAACTGTGATAGGCAGTGAGGAGTGAAATCAAAAATGTATGCCCTTAGAAATCCTGAAGGTGGTGCTGGGGTTTCGGGGCCCCGTACGCGGCTAGGCTCCTAAAAAGTGCCACACATGTGGTATTCCCGTACTCAGGAGAAGCAGCTGAATGTATTTTGGGGTGCAATTCCACATATGCCCATGGCCTGTGTGAGCAATATATCATTTAGTGACAACTTTTTGTAAATTTTTTTTTTTTTTTTTGTCATTATTCAATCACTTGGGACAAAAAAAATAAATATTCAATGGGCTCAACATGCCTCTCAGCAATTTCCTTGGGGTGTCTACTTTCCAAAATGGGGTCATTTGGGGGGGGTTTGTACTGCCCTGCCATTTTAGCACCTCAAGAAATGACATAGGCAGTCATAAACTAAAAGCTGTGTAAATTCCAGAAAATGTACCCTAGTTTGTAGACGCTATAACTTTTGCGCAAACCAATAAATATACGCTTATTGACATTTTTTTTACCAAAGACATGTGGCCGAATACATTTTGGCCTAAATGTATGACTAAAATTTAGTTTATTGGATTTTTTTTATAACAAAAAGTAGAAAATATCATTTTTTTTCAAAATTTTCAGTCTTTTTCCGTTTATAGCGCAAAAAATAAAAACGGCAGAGGTGATCAAATACCATCAAAAGAAAGCTCTATTTGTGGGAAGAAAAGGACGCAAATTTCGTTTGGGTACAGCATTGCATGACCGCGCAATTAGCAGTTAAAGCGACGCAGTGCCGAATTGTAAAAAGTGCTCTGGTCAGGAAGGGGGTAAATCCTTCCGGGGCTGAAGTGGTTAAGAAAGATGCAAAACATCTTTCATAGATAAATATTGCCAACTGAAGCTGGAACTTATTGTCTGTTTTTCATACATGTGCAAATTAAAAACATTGATTGTATGCATTATATATGTGCATTTCCTGTGCCAGGAAACTCTTCCTATACCTAGGATGGAGCCATCCAGTAAGAGATGACTCACTGTTCTGACTCATTCACTTGTGTGAATTTCAACTTGAGCTATTGAGTTCTGTTAGCAATTTTTTTTTTCTAAATCAAAAACGAGCCAGTAAAACATGTGAAAAGGAAGTGAAGAGCTTCATCTGCTGGCAAAAATACAAATATTAATATGAAATTATTTATATCTTGTCAATAATGAAGAAAGCAAATGTACAGAAAAATCAGTCCATTTATTTGAAAGTACTGTGCACTGCACTTTTAGTCATCACATTATTCCCAACAGGACACAGAACAAGAGCATAGAAGTGCATGATGTTACCACAGAATTACCAAAAAATTATCTCTGGTTAAGGGCAACAAAGATACAGTGGAACCTTGGATTATGAGCATAATCCGTTCCAGGAGAATGCTTGAAATCCAAAGCACTTGCATACCAAAGCGAGTTTCCCCATAGAAGTTAATGGAAACGAAGATAATTCGTTCCAGATTGACTTCTATTGTATGTAGTACTGCAGCAGTGCGGGGGCACCGGAGAGACTCGGAAATACTTGGAGACAGCTCGGATGTGCTCGAAAACACTCTGAACGGCTCAGAGTGTCACCGGCACCCCGGCACCTCTGGCCAAATGCGGTACTGCACACAGCAGAGGCTTGAGTCCTGCTCGTTTTGCGAGATAACCGAGTCAGGATTTTAAAAACATAATAGCTCGTATTGTGAAACGCTCGTTAACCACGTTACTCGCAATCAGAGGTATTATTGTATTCCAGTTTTAATTGATAAAATTAGCGATAAAAATGTAAACAGTACAACAAATTATTTCAACACTGACCTGACCCATTTATTTTTGGATACATTATTAAAGTGTATTCCCATTCCTCCTCTATCTAGCCTTAGAACACAAAGATTTCCAATTACCTTTAGTTATATGTACACTGCATATCTAGAGTACATTTTTATTCATTAAGGTGGCCACTGGACCAGTAGAAATTTACAGAGCTGGATGGATTCAACAGAAGTCATTAGGCCTTCTGGCCTAGCTGCATAATTAGATCTTTGGCTAGTGGGCAGTGTATAGGCTTCCAGAAATTTGACAATTGTAGCCAAATGGCGCATAAAACCCTCTGAATAGCAACTTTTGTTTTTGTTGTTACTATTCCTTTGAAGGGAAACTGTAGTATTCCGATTGTATTTTTCAGGATACATGTGAACGTGATCAATTTAAAAATGTTCTCATCAGTGTGTGCTAAAGGGTAATTATAGTATTTTAAATTTTGTTTTTTTAGATATGCATATGAGAAATCAGGCCAATAGTATGTTTTTGAAGCCTTATTTCTAAACAAAATTGCAATTATACATGAACATGGGGACATCAAAGTTGTTTGTTACATATGCAGGTTCTACTTTCTGCAGATCGGATACTCTTACCTCACTGCAGAGGTCTGTGACCAATCACAGCTGATCATCGCGTGAATCAGGAAGTTCCGGTAAACGGCATTCCTCAGTTTGCACTGACAGGAAGAGACGTTCGGCGGCTCTCCCTGTCAGAGGGGGGGGGGGGGGTTTGTGCTGATAATTAGCACATTGATTATCAGCACAGCCCCATCAGATGTGCCAATCAGCCGCCAATCAGTGCCCAAAATAATATAGTCTGCCAGTGCCTACCACAGTGCCAATCAGTGCCCACCACAGTGCCAATTAGTGCCCAGTAGTAACATCTGTCAGTAACTCATCAGTGCTGCCCATCAGTGCCAATCAATACCGCCCATCACAGCCACCTGTCGGCGCCCATCACAGCCACCTGTCGGCGCCCATCACAGCCACATGTCGGCGCCCATCACAGCCACCTGTCGGCGCCCATCACAGCCACCTGTCGACGCCCATCACAGCCACCTGTCGACGCCCATCACAGCCACCTGTCGACGCCCATCACAGCCACCTGTCGACGCCCATCACAGCCACCTGTCGACGCCCATCACAGCCACCTGTCGACGCCCATCACAGCCACCTGTCAGTGCCGCCTATCAGTGCCCATCAGTGGTGCATCCCATCACAGCCACCTGTCAGTGCCCATCACAGCCACCTGTCAGTGCTGCCTATCAGTGCCCATCAGTGCTGCATATCAGTGTCCATCAATTCTACATATCAGTGCCTCCTCATCAGTGCCAACTCATCAGTGCCAATCAGAGCCCATCAGCGAAGGGGAAACATTTTTTTAAGACAAACGAAGAAAAACTTTTTTTTTCAAAAATGTTGGTCTTTTTTAGTTTGTTTAGCAAAAAATAAAAACCCCAGAAGTGATCAAATACCACCGAAAGAAAGCTCTATTTGTGGGAAGAAAATGATAAAAATTTAGTTTGGGTACAGTGTTGCATGACCACGCAATTTTCATTCAAAATGTAACAGTGCTGAAAGCTGAAAATTGTCCTGGACAGGAAGGGGCGAAAGTGCCTGTTATTGAAGTGGTTAACCATTTAAAGTGGAGTTCCACCCACTTATTACAATTCTTTAGCATCCCTCACTAAACTGTGCACTGTAAAGGAATTGGATATTTTTTTTTTCTCAGCACCTACTGTATATTTGCTGTATTCATTTTTCACTTTCTCCTCCCTGGCCGTGGCCCATCGCATCATTTCCTGTTTGCAATGCCTTCTGGGAAGGGGCGGAAACTTCCTCTGACACTGCCGTCGCTATGGAAACCTGGCTTGAAACCTATTACACTGCTTGTGCTGCACTGAGCATGTGCGAGATCTGCAAGGATGAGATCCAGGAAGAAATACAGTCTGGCTTCAGATGCCCACAGCCTGCTGCAAGTTTATAAAATAACAAACTACTGCTATAAACTAACAAAACAGACCTTAGTTTACAGACTAACTTAAATAGAATACATTAAGCTTGTGTATTATAGGGGTATTTTTATTTAAAAAGTATAATTTTGGCCAGAACACCACTTAAACGACTTCCCGCCCGCCCTATGGCGGATTGACGTCCGGGAAGTGGTTCTGTTATCCTGATTGGACGTCATATGATGTCCAGCAGGATAACATGCCGCAGCGCGCCCCCGGGGGCGTGCACCGCGGCGATCGGTGTGTCAGTTTGACACACCGCTACACCGATCTTGGTAAAGAGCCTCCGACGGAGGCTCTTTACCACGTGATCAGCCGTGTCCAATCACGGCTGATCACGCTGCCAATAGGAAGAGCCGTTGATCGGCTCTTCCTCACTCGCGTCTGACAGACGCGAGTAGAGGAGAGACGATCGGCGGCTCTCCTGGCAGGGGAGGTCTGCGCTGATTGTTTATAAGCGCAGCCCCCCCGCAGATCACTACACTGGACCATCAGGGATCGCCACTAGGACCACCAGGGAAGGGAGCTACATGTGGATGGCCAGGTATGTACCCCATGGCCATCCACATGTGCCCAGTGTGCCAAATCTGTGCCAATCAGTGCCCACAAATGGGCACTGATTGGCACCATTATGTTGCAGTGATGCCCAGCAATGCCACCCTTAGGGGCATCGCTGCAAACAAACAGTGCCATCAGTGCCACCCATCAGTGTCCATTCATGCCACCTGTCAGTGCCCATCCGTGCCCATATATCAGTGCCCATCCGTGCCCATCTGTGCCAACTATCAGTGCCACCCATAAGTAACCATCAATGCCACCTACGAGTGCCCATCAATGCCACCTATGAGTGCCCATCCGTGCCACCTATGAGTGCCATTGTCATTCAAATTGCGACAGCACTGATAGGTGAAAATTGGGCTGGGTGGGAAGGTGTCTAAGTGCCTGGTATTGAAGTGGTTAAGGACAGAGCCTCTTTTTTACACCTATTGTTTACAAGTTAAAATCTTTTTTTTTTTTGCTAGAAAATTACTTAGAACCCCCAAACATTATATATTTTTTTTCCTAACACCCTGGAGAATAAAGTGGCGGTCGTTGCAATACTTTCTGTCACACTGTATTTGTGTAGCGGTCTTACAAACACACTTTTTTGGAAAAAATAATTTTTTTTAAATTAAAAAATAAGACAACAGTAAAATTAGCCAAATGTTTTTATTTTATTGTGAAAGAGAATGTTACGTCGAGTAAACTGATACCAATATGTCACGCTTCAAAATTGCACTCGCTTTTGGCATGGCGACAATCTTTTACCATTAAAAATCTCCATGCGCGACGTTTAAAAAAATTCTACAGGTTGCAAGTTTTGCGTTACAGAGGTTAGAATTATTGCGCTCGCTCTAACGATCGCGGCGATACCTCACATGTGTGGTTTGAACACAGTTTTCATGTATGCGTTCGCTTCTGCACGCGAGCTCTGCGGGACGGGGCACATTTAAACATTTTTTTTGATTATTATTTATTTTACCTTTTATTTTTACACTGTTCTTTTTTTTTTTTTTTTTAAATGGTTTCACTTTTATTCCTATTACAAGGACCTCTTAAAATATGAGATCTGGGGTCAAAAAGACCTCAGATCTTATATTTACACACATGAAAAAAAAAATTAAATGTCATTTGGAAAAAAAAAAAAAAAGTCTCTTTAAGAAGTCGCTTCCGCCAACTTCCCCTCACTTGTCTCCATACCCAACAGGACCTGATCGCCTCCGCCACTACTGACGGCTCCGGTAAGGGGCGGAGGGCACCGTAGCGCAGCGGGAGGGTGGCCCCTCTTCCGCCGCCGATAAAAGTGATCTTGCAGCGAATCCGCCGCAGAGACCACTTTTATCTGAAAGAGGAGCTGGCGTTTAATGACGGTGGGCTGTCTATAAGTGGTTAAGGTGGGTGTGAACGGACACAATTCCGTTTACATCCGTCTGTCCATAGGACTCCATATCAGTTTTGCCAGAAAAACTGAAGGTGGACCTGTACGGAATGCCCATGTAAGAGGGGTCTTAAAAGCTGTGACTTTCCTGGATAATGGGCCTTTCCGCACAGTGGTATAGTGGATAGCACTTTCGCCTAGCAGTAAGAAGGGGTCGCTGGTTCGAATCCCAACCACAACAATACCTGCCTGGAGTTTGCATGTTCTCCCTGTGTGGGTTTCCTCCGGGTACTCCGGTTTCCTCCCATACTCCAAAGACATGCTGGTAGGTTAATTGGATCCTGTCTAAATTGTCCCTAGTATGTATGAATGTGAGTTAGGGACCTGAGATAAGCTCCTTGAGGGTAGGGACTGATGTGAATGTACAATGTATATGTAAAGCGCTACGTAAATTGACGGCGCTATATAAGTAACTGAAATAAAAATAAATAATAACAACTAAAACCAGATGTGTTAAGCTTTCTACTCAGGACCACAAAATTGGTTGTACAATCAATTTACACTTCTGGGTTATTTCAGAACCTCATGCAAACAAATTTCAAATCATAACGCAAAAAACAGGAACACAAGGGGGTAGTGACGTTATATCTTGATTCCATTCTTGATAAATTAGTATAAGTGCTGTCTACAGCAACAAAATGCTCTCTGGAAAACAGAATCTCATTGGCTGCTTAGTGAATGTCTTTACTGTATCAGAATACGTGCTCCAAGACTCAATTAGCCACCACTCTCCTGAACCCATCTATACAAACATGATAGCTGTGCTAATCTTTAAATAAATGCAAATTATGTTAAAAGCACACAATATTCTTTAGTGTCTGTCTGGACAACGTGCTGAGAACAGCATACATCCACTGTGTCCTTCAATAAATGCCAGATCAAGAGGTACCTGGTGAGACCCCATATGTTCATTTAATAGCAGCTCCCTCCCCAAAAGGCTCTCTTAAAAGCAGCATTTATGTTTTGAGGTTATGTTGCGCCTCTGAGTGTGTCTCAATAAAAAGTGATAAATGGCAGCATTTAAAAAAAAAAGCAGTCACTAGGTATTTCCATCACTGTCACCATTTTAATATCCCCAAAGTACATGCCCTGGCAGAGCAGTGAAAACTAGTTGTATTAGTTCAATCTGAAGCTGAAAGAGACAGCCTAATAGCTGGGTATATTATATGTTACCTGGTCGTTTCATGTTTGTGAAACATTGTCTGTGTGATTTTCTTACACAAGTGTCTGACAGAATAATACTGTCCTATAACGACTCACCACTTGTTTTTCTTGCGGATGTAGTCTTTTTCAGAGAGGTTGACTAGAAAGGTCATTGGCTTGGAGGTCAGGAATAAGTATTTATTTAGCACGTCAATCTAGGGGGGAAAAACACACAAAAAAAAAAAAAAAAAACACACTATGAAAAAAGTCTCAAGTGCCACCATGTCCATAAACGTCAAAGTTTAAAGCAGTTCTTCGCCCTGTTTGAAAAAAAATAAGTCAGCAAATACAAATACTGTAATACCGTAGCTACTGACTTTTAATAAAAACGCTCACCTATCAAGGAGTCCAGCACCATCTTCACCCAAACCAGTTCTTCACCAGTCTTTGGGTCACCAGCACCGGCAGGTTTACTGTGGACAGCCGGCGGGGATTCCTTGGGGGGTCACAGCCGACTGCAAATGCGCAAGCCACACTTTGCTTTGTGAATGGCCCTGCAGCTTTCTGCCACCTGTGGCATTGTCCCAGAAGCTTGCAGGTCAGGTTTGGGGGTGGAGGATCCGCAGTGATCCGTCTGGAAGTGGAAGCGGTTTCCTGTCAAAACCAGGTCCCCACTTCTACCCTCCCCTCCCCCTCCAAAATGAATGAGAAAAATAGAAAGGAGGGGGAAGAGGGCATAAAGCAGAACTTTTCCTTTAGGGCAATGCTAGGATTGGTTAAGTGCCCTTACAGCTATTTATAAAGAGCAAATCTAAACTTAAAATAAATTTTGTTTCTTCTATACACTTCTCCATTTTTGTAAAAAAAAAAAAAAAATAAGGGTTTGGCCCCAACCCAATCCTTATTATATGCAACCATGGACAAACATGGTAGGTCTCGGGTACTTTATACCCAAAATGGAGAAGTTAGCTTTGCCTGAAATTGCTTTTTAAAGCAAGATCACTCACGACTGACCATGCAGTTAGAGGCCAGGTAAGCCCCTGATAGCTGAACCATGGTCAGACGACACTGAATGAATTCATAAGACATATATTCATCTCTTATTTATTCTGCTTAGTGTTTTAAATAAAGGTTTTTATTTATTTAGCAAGTGGTGCTGCACTACTGTTTTACCTTCATCCCTGAGATTGCTACAAAGTAAGAAGAGGAAGAGAACTTAAAGCGGAGTTCCACACAAAAATGGAACTTCAGCTTTTCGGAACCCTCCCCCCCTCCGGTGTCACATTTGGCACCTTTCAGGGGGGTGCAAATACCTGTCTAAGACAGGTATTTGCACCCACTTCCGGCATAGACTCCCATGGGAGTCTACGCCTCTTCCCGTCCTGACCGCGCTGTCTGCTGGGAACACACAGCTCCCAGGAGAGAGCGGAGACCACTAGGGACGCGCAGCGCGACTCGCGCATGTGCAGTAGGGAACCGGGAAGTGAAGCCGCAACGCTTCACTTCCTGATTCCCTTACCTAGGATGGCGGCGGCAGCTGCCGAGAACCGAGCGGGTTCTCGGCATCCCCTGCCGACATCGCTGGACCCCGGGACAGGTAAGTGGCCATGTATTGAAAGTCAGCAGCTGCAGTATTTGTAGCTGCTGGCTTTTAATATTTTTTTTTTTTGGCGGTGTGGGTGAACCCCCGCTTTAAAGGGCTCATTTACACTTGCTTCGGCTTCAACACACATTAACGGCTAGTTTACACTTGCTTCAAAACAAGGCTTCGCACACGCTTTGTTAAAGCTCTCTGAATGCTAGTCAAAGCCCCGTCACTAAATAAAATGAATAGCTTACAGTCCTGTTTCCTTGCTTTGCTTCAAAAATGATACCCCCTGTAGCTTTAGTGGTGCTTCAAAGCCTCCATAGAAGTCTAAGGCAAAGTTCGTTCGAAGCCACACCGAAGCACCAAGCAAAAGCAGGTGTAAAAAGGACTGTAAGCCAACCATTTTATATAGTGACAGGAGCTTTGACTGGCGCTTAGAGAGCTTTAACAAATCGTGTCCGAAGCCACGTTTTGAAGCAAGTGTAAACTAGCCCTAAAAGTGTGAAAGGAGTCTGTGTCAAAACAAAGTGATATCTCACCAGTTTTAATCTGGAGTTCTTGTTGTTAGCTCATGTGAGAGAGTCAGGAGACCTGGAAGTGTTGTACAGTAGGTGACCGCGATATTGTGTCAATCTCGCCGCATTTCTCGGCGAGATTTGACACCTGCGAGCTCCGTCGCAGGAGCCAGCGCCGAGATGGCTCACTCATCGGGAAAGGAAAACATTGTTTTCCTTTCGCGATGAATGACAGGCAGTGCTGACAGCTGTCTGGTATGAATCCTAAAGGGGGAACGCCGCGTCAAATTTTAAATGAAAAAACCGGCGTGGGTCCCCCCCAGGAGCATACCAGGCCCTTAGGTCTGGTATGGATTGTAAGGGGAACCCTTGTAAGGGGAAAAATCGGCGTGGGGGTCCCCCCAAAATCCATACCAGACCCTTATCTGAGCACGCAGCCCGGCCGGCCAGGAAAGGGGCCCCCCTCCCCCAAGGCACCCACCCCCCTCATGTTGAAGGCATGCGGCCTGGTACGGCTCAGGAGGGGGGGTGCTCGCTCATCCCCACCCCTTTTCCTGGCCGGCCGGGCTGCGTGCTCGGATAAGGGTCTGGTATGGATTTTGGGGGGACCCCCACGCCGATTTTTCGGTGTAGGGGGTTCCCCTTACAATCCATACCAGACCTAAGGGCCTGGTATGCTCCTGGGGGGGAACCCAGGCCGTTTTTTTCATTTAAAATTTGGCGCGGCGTTCCCCCTCAGGATTCATACCAGACAGCTGTCAGCACTGCCTGTCACTCATTGCGGAAGGAAAACAAAGTTTTCCTTTCCCGATGAGTGAGCCAGCGCGACATGAACAGTACCCTGTCGCCGAGAACCAGCGCGATGGTATCGCGCTGGAAACACAATCTCGCAGTCAGGTACTGTATCTCACTAGAGCTATGGAAGCAGTAAAGGATACTCAGCAATTTAGGTTGCTTGTGTTTACGGATTGTCCACTTTATACCTAATTGCATATGGCTCTTTTGTACTGTTGCCTAGTCTAGTCAAGATGCAGATAATGACGTTTCTTAACCCTTTCCACCCACCAGGACTCAGTCCTTTAAATTTTGTAATACCAAAGGTCAAGGGACCTCTTCACTATGCTAGGAGCGCTGAGTGAACAGCCTTCAGCACATTTTAGTCGACTAAAATCAAATGTGCTTAGGTATTTGTAATTCATTATTTACGATTTTCTCTAGAATTGCCAAACTCATTTTTTACCCCTGGAGTCAAAAAAATTGAACATATTTATGGTACTAAGGTTTGAACATGCACTACAGACACAGATTTAGCCGTTTTGATATATAACGTCTTTTAAACAAAACCAAGTTTCATAAGCAAAAATATTGCTTTTTGACAAACAGAAGTGCGGGTTTAAAATATTAAAAAAGAAAAACCACAAAAAAACTGTAAGCTCTATTGGCTGTAATGCTATTGAAAATAATTCAATATATTATTACCAACATTAAATATTAAGAAAAAAAATAAAATAAGAAAAGCCTTTTTCTTTTTTTCTTTCAGCAGCTTAGTAGATGGCCCCTACTTAGTCTTATGTGGTGGTGTAGTGTTAATTTTGACGTGAAATTTCAATTTAGTTTTAGTTATAATCTTTTTACTAAAATACCATTTTAGTTTTAGTTGTATTTTAGTCATCTTGTTTTACTTGTACTTTACATGACTTAAATAGTGTTAGGGTGACCCCACAATAGGGATAAAATTTTTTTGCGGAAGGCAGTTTAAAAAGACTCGTGGCCACTCATTAAAATTAGAAGAAAAGAGGTTTAACCTTAAACTACGTAGAGGGTTCTTTACTCTAAGTGCGGCAAGGATGTGGAATTCTCTTCCACAGGCGGTGGTCTCAGCGGGGAGCATCGATAGTTTTAAGAAACTATTAGATAAGCACCTAAACTACCGCAACATACAGGGATATACAATGTAATACTGACATATAATCACACACATACGTTGGACTTGATGGACTTGTGTCTTTTCTCAACCTCACCTACTATATAACTATGTAATTGCTTTGCCGAAAATATTTTCATTGCCGAAATGAACACTGATCTCAGCATTAATGGCCACTGTCATGCTGCCACATATATTCATACTAAAATTATATAGAACGTCCTGTGAGCCTCCACTAACAATAATAAACCAATAAATCCTCTTTGAATCCGCTGCAAGTGGTAAACATGTCTCATAAACCATGTAAAAGTACTAAAATCGCATTAAAAATGCTGCACTATCAAAGGTTTAAGCATAAAGCCTCTGAACTGGTAAAATTACATCCTCTCTACACCGTGATAATAATAATGTATAAAATATATGATGAAAAATATATAAAAACAACAAGTGCTTAATAGCCAATTAATAAAGTGACAATGTGCATTCATATAGTGATGAAAAAGTATATTCATATATATATATATATATATTCAGTATATATATATATATATATATATATATATATATATATATATAAAAATATATATTTATTTATATAATTAGAGCTGCACGATTAATCATCAAGAATCGTTATCGCGATCTTGACTAAAGTGTCACCCAATTCTGTCTATGCAAAGAATTCTCTCTGCTCTTCTGAAGCCACAGCCCTCAAAAGAAAGGAAGGAAAAAACTGGGCAGTCTGCCAAGAATCAAAACATTCTTTATCCATTGAACTAAGTATAAACATTGTAACAATTTGTCAATGGAATAGACTACATCTAAGTGAAAAAAAGTTAAACACCACTTAAACACTAAACCTTTTTCTGACATTTGCTGGTTTCAACTTAAAATCTTTTTTTTTTTTTTGCTACAAAATTACATAGAACCCCCAAACATTTTATATATATATATATATATATATATATATATATATATATATATATATATATATATATATATATATATATATATTATATATATATATATATATTATATATATATATATATATATATATATTATATATATATATATATATATATATATATATATATATATATATATATATATATATATAGTAGATACCCTAGAGAATAAAATGGTGTTTTGTTGCAATATTTAATGTCACACTGTATTTGCGCAGCAGTCTTTCAAATGCAATTTTTTTTTGGAAAAATTTACTTTAATGAATTATATAAAAAAAAACTAACCAGTAAAGAAAGAGAATTGTGACCTTTTTATTCCAAGCAAAAAAATTGTGATTTTCATTTTGGCCAGAATCGTGCAGCTCTAATTATATATATATATATATATATATATAATAGAAAAATAATAAAACAAATGTAAACCCTTACAATGAACTTTTCACATTTGCTCAACTCTGACTTTTAGACCACAAAAGCATGTTTTACATCTGTTCGATATGTGCAAAATACTTATTGACTCTGCCAGACATCAAGTGTGCTCCTAAGTTCCTGCATTAAGCTTAAAGTGCTGCAATCGAATCTCAGACACTTAGCAGTCCTGCATTAGCTCTCTGTAAACTACACAACAGGTCATGCTGTCATGGTACTGTGAAGAGGGTATGTGATCTGCAATCCCAATACTTCCTGTCTTAGGGTGACAGCACTGCTCCCCCATAGATATAGTACAGTGAGTGTTGTCACCCTAGAAAAGGAAGTATGTTAGTGTCAGTATCACCAGGTGAAAACAAAAGAAAAAAGGCCAAAACTAAAAACAAATGCAGTCACCACATTTAAGGACTGGTATTGCGCAATATATAAAAAAAAAACGTTCTTGTGTTTAGGCACACTTTATACATGAATGCATCAAATGAGAAAGCATTGGAAAAACTTGGATTAAGAAAACAAGAGGTGAATTAAAACTAATTTGCAAAACAAAATTTCTGAAATTCAGCTGGTTCACACTTTTCTGTGGGCGAGTATTAGGGCAATAGACATATGAGAAAGAAGTTATACATAAAATCATTACCTCTTTGTCATTCCAGTCATGGCAATATCGGACATGTTTCTTTTCATCTATTATCCAAGATTTGACTTTGCACATTATGTCCTACAGTAAATGAACAGAGAGACAAAAAAGTGAGAACAATAAGGAACAACTGAGAAAGAATACTCAAACACGACTATACACATACGATCATTTCCCACAAACTTAGGCTTGATAAAATATCAATTTAAAAAAGAAAGCATTTGACAATAAAAACATTAGCTAATTTTGCAAGATCTAGATTCAAAACCTTCTTTTATAGTTTGGATAGAGCGGTAAGAGGTCAGAACCTATCAGGCGAGGGAAAAGCCACAATTCTGAGTTGTTACCAAAACAAGAATAGGGGGAAGATCTTCCAATGAGGAATCTTGGACATACTGCGGTGACAAATGTCTCCGGGGGAATTTTCCTCACTTTGGAGAGACTTCTCCCTTCCTGTTCCTGAGTCTTCCAGACAAATGATGGGAAAATCTCCCTAACAGGATAGAGGTAAAAAATGGATAGGGCTTAAGTTCACCTTTCGTAACATATTACACCCATATTCAGGGTGTAACATGTTACAAATGGACCAGCCCCAGCACCCCCCTGCTCCCCGATCTGACAGCTAGCAGAGATCTTCTCCTTTCCAGCTAGCTGTCACAATAAAAAAAAAAAAAAAAAGAAGTGGTGAGCGAGGCATCGCCCGCCCGAGTGACTCATTCACAGTGTCCTATGAATGTAAAACGACAAGGTCCAACAGCCATTGTGGCGCTTTGAGCACTGTGGTAGTTCATTCATTCTTCCTGTCAGCATGGGTACCGGGTACGAGGAAGCTGATAAACGGACAGATCTGCAGGAGACATGCATGGCACCAGCAATCTGCTAATTGGTGGTACAATGCTTTACATGCTCTTGTAACAAATAATAAATGCACAAATTTACTTACTAAAAAATGTGCATTTATTTTTATTTTTTTTAAAGTGAACTTTAACCATTCACATTTCTATCAAATTAAAAAAATATATATAATTTTTTGAAAATACTTTTTATTGAGTTTTGTCAAAAAGAAAAGAAAAAGGTAAGAGAAAAAAAAGTAGGAAATTACAGAGCAAAGTCTTGGGCATACCCCAGCTTAAACAACACACAATATAACAGTGCTATAAGTACTAATATATCTAATGTAATTGCAACAACTTAAACTGCTCGTGCTATCAATTTGAAGGGATATTTGGGAGGATAATGGGTCATGTGCTGTAGGTGACCACTTCAGAAGGGGGTGCTTAGGCTGAGAAAAACGCACTTAGGTGTACCATCATATCCGCGAAGTTAGGTCATCCGCGCTACAAGGCATTTGGTCAAAGTAAACAAAGGGATCTAGGTCTTATTGTGTCGCATTTGAGATGTCTGAATCTAGCTGCTCGGCGGTGGGTCAGGGGGCCGACCAGACCCAGCAGGTAGAATGACACCTTCAGGGGAACATGAATCATGAGCAGAGTTTCTATGAATTTTGTGACCTCGGTCCAAAAGTACTGGATCTTGGGACAGGACCATAACATATGGTTGAGGTCAGCTTCAAAAAAAATATATTTAAATAAACTTTAAACATGAACTCTAGTCTAATCGAAAAAGTCTTCATAGTTTGTCAAAAAGTAGCATAGTCCACCTCTGAATTCGACCTATTAATTTTGTTTCGGTTTCCTTATTAGCAATCTCCTAAGGCTGCATCACACATTCATCATGTTTATAGTTGCAATTTTAGATGGAAGATGTGTTTTGCTGCCTCAACGGTTTAGTCTACAGTAGGTATCCAACTATGAGTGAAAGGACCCTTATACAGTATGTAGGTTAAACACTTCAGCTCCAGAAGGTTTTATCCCCTTCATGACCAGGCAATTTTTTGTTATTCAGCACTGCACTACTTTAACTGGTAATTGCGCTGTCATGCAATACAGAAACACCGCCCAGCCTAGATTTAAAAGGGACACTTCCCCGTTGGCTGCTCAGTTCTTCAAGAGAAACTCCAGCCAGCTGGGGAGACACAAGAACACATACACCTTAAATTGCTTTTTTGTTTGTTCCCGAGTCAGGAACCCAAAAGGAAAAACCAACAAGGGTGGGTACACGGTGCTGTCCTGAAAGACTCCCGGAAAAGACGTTACTAGTAACTCTAATTTTTCCATATCGTCTTTCAGGACAGCAACCTATGAGAGGATAAGCGAGCACTTACCCTTAGGGTGGGACTATGGCTTACAGGACTCTGTGTTCAAAGAGCCTGATCCCTTTGCTGACAAGATCAGCCTCTAGTGTCAGGTAAAAGGTAGGAGAGCTGAATCAGGCTGCCGCTGCACACATCTGGCGTGGAGTAGCATCAGCTTCTCTGAGATCTAGGCTTGTCCGATTGTTAGCTAATGTCATCTTGCCCAGGTACTGCTAGAGATTTTAACCCTTACTTTTAGGAAGGAAACCCCTTATTGACACATGAACCAAAGTTCAAAAGGAAGATCCCACGAGGGCCTACAATGAGTAAAGTTTGGTCCTACTGCAGACCCAACACTGGTCCAGCTGCCGTAATGCCTCCAAATCTCAGGTAAGTGGAGCATAAAATATATTCTTAAGGGATCCCTCTTAGTAGCCAGACCACCCAGTTCCCAGAGCCTTCAGGACAGAGAACCGTGGTCCTTTAAGCCAGTGTGATACAATGAGAAAGACTGAAGTGTTCTATGCCCACCAGTAAGACTGTGGGTGGGTGAGATGGCATAGTGCCTGGGGAAAATGCCAACTCTGAGAAACAGCATCTACCCAAGAGCGCCAACCCTATACTGGTTTAGGCCCAAAGAGGAGGTTTTATGGGAGGAAACCAGAGTTCCCGGGGGAAACTAGAGATCCCAGGGTTAAACGCCCTATAGACGGTTCCTATGGAAG
The DNA here is from genome assembly GCA_037952925.1 of Lithobates clamitans. NCBI lineage: Eukaryota > Metazoa > Chordata > Amphibia > Anura > Ranidae > Lithobates > Lithobates clamitans. The sequence continues at coordinate 1,874,686 of JBBGZY010000014.1, forward strand.
TGCCTGCAATTGCAAGAAGGGGACTCCACTGAGTTTAGTCATAACTTCCATCACCAGATGAGATCGGGTGCATTCAGGGTGCTATGGCCATAGCCCAGCCTTCCTACCTGGGTCACCCTTTAATTTCACAGGAAAGGCTCTGTTCCTGTCTGTTATAAGATTCAAGAATCGCATCCGGCCCAGGACAAAGAACATGTTCCCTGTGGGAGGGATATCGCACAGTCTTGGACATGCTGTTCGTCACCCACCACTTGGGGGGCTGCCTGTCCTCCTACTGACCGTGCATTAATGTGTGTCTGCAATTGTGTCATACAATATTCTGAGATGCAGGACACCCCTTTCAGAAGAGAGTTCATTCTCTTGAGCATGGAATCAAACATACCCCTCCGTCTCCCAGGACTAGGCCTGTAAGTCTGGAGCTGTGGAAAAAAACTGCGTCTGGAGGGAGCAGAGGGTACTGAACCAAAACCTTCCGAGAAGCTGGACCCTAGACTTCCCCGGCTTCCATTGGGCCTAATGAACAGGAACGCCCTTTTCCACTGCTCTATCCCTGGTCGTGGAGCAGGAGTGTTTTTCTTGTCCTCCTGCAACCACCTCCTCCAGAGAAATTTTGCAATGCGGGGGTGTACTGGATTTACCATCCAGGCCTTTTCCCACTTCTTAACAAGTGTTCTAGAAACCTGTGCATCTTACTAGGGTCTGATCACCTGAAGGCCTTTAACCCTCCGTGATGCCATACAGGGGGCCAACCCCTGATATCGGGCCCTGGTCACCAGAAATTCCCTGTTTCGTTTCTCAGGTGCATACAGGTAATGTAGCCATCAGGCACCATCCGGCTGGCAACCTTGTAACATCAAAACACTAGTGAAACATGCAGGGTGCTAGCTTGGTTGGGATTCAAACTCATGACCTCAGTATTTAAGGCACAGTTTAGGTGCAACCCTTCAATGCAAGCTCTTTTTCTTCACTGTATGTGAGTCGACCAGGAGAACCTGAAGACCCCTGCCTGAAAATTTTAGGCGAGCGTGTTTGCTGGTCCTACACAGACAAAGTTTTCACTGCAGTGCCTATAGTGCAGACTCTGTGTGAGCTGACCCTTCTGGTCATGAGTGTACTCTACCCAGCCAATGCGTCAGGTATATCAAATGCCAGCCTGAGTTTGGGGCATGTAAGATACCCCACACAAACATAGGGAGAACCCACAACTTGATGCAAGCACTTCAATGTTGGGGGATCTGAACTAACCACCCCAGTGTTGCCAAGCAGAGGTGTCAGCCACCCAGGCCTTTGCCCCTGGCTAGACACGCTGGAGTCACCAGGAGACCGCTCAGGGAACTGACTCTCAGCCCTATGAAATCAGTGACCCAGAGCTGAAATGTTAACCGCTGAGCCACTTCATAAAGTGACTTGTCAAAGGTCAGTAGGAGCTGACATGAGGACAAGATCCTATGTCTCCAGGCAGACTCCCATGGCTGCACTGATTGTGAGCCATGACTTGCCTTTCAGCGGCCAGCCTCATGTTTTCCCACACAGTGCGATTTCAGCCATACCCATTCCATACACCTTGTGCATCCAGTCCCTACAAGGGGGAAAAACACTCAAAGGATGTGCATGGAATGTACAAACACTTCAGGCTTACCTGTGAGGTCCTGGTGCTGGGGTCTGCTTCCGCTGCCTGTGCATGTGTCGCAGAAGAGTCCATCCACCCCTTTGGTGGTCCGCAGCCGCTGCTGGGTCTTCCCCTTTTGAAAACCAGCCCAGCAGGGATGCCAAGCCGAAGTTCTCACCTCTAGGCCACAGAGCTGCCACATGTCCAGCAGAAGGTGCAGGTGCTGTGCAGTACCTAGGATACGAACGGCTTTCCCTCATTGGGATTTGAACTCAGGTCCCAGCAGACCAATCAGAGCCCTTAGCCTCTGAGCTACCATCCATGCTCCCTGTTTGCGCCGTATGGAGACTGTAGCCAGCGTCTCCGGCGCCCGCTGATGACCTCATACGCCCCGGAAGTGACCCCGCTGGATGCTTCCTGTGGGCCAGCTTGGAGCGCAATAGCTCTGCCCCTCGCGTGCTGCGGCTTTTTTCTTTCCCCTAGACATACCAGCCATGCTGTCGGAAGGGAAAAGTACGCTGCCATGTCGCCTATGCGATCGCACTAAAGGGGCCGTCTTGTATGCAACAAAAAATGGAAACCTCCGGTCCCCCTTTCCCACCGGAGGGGGTGACCGGAAGAAAAGGGTACGGTACCCTACTACCGCTGGTGAGGTACAGTCTGGGGCTGTGGGATTTACCACTCGCCCCCTTTTTCTGTGAGGCAGTCCAAACATTGGGACCTTCCCCCCTCTACCAGCCAGAGCCGTAGGGACCACCCCCACTAGAGCACATAGAACCACCAGCCCCCGGGTCCCATGTGCCTCCTCCCCTTAGACCACCAAGAGGGAATCCCACCTGTTGAGCAACAGGTGATAGACAGGTAAGGGACGCAACCCCCTGGTCCTCCTTACCTTAAGATGGCTGATGTTGCCAACGCCAAAAGCCGCCAGGATGGCCCCTGCCTCTGACATGCTCCCACCGTGAAAAGGATGGTCTTGCCTCTGGGCCCCCCCCCCCCCTGTGCGACCTTTCTGGGTCCTCATCAATAAAAGCCCAGCCCGCCTTCAGCATCTGCGGCTGGAACCAGAAGCCGCGGATCGAGAGGTGCACACCCCTGCCGAACTTGACGTCACCCGCCACCTGGCCCCTCTGTGAGCTCCATCGCGGCTCGCACCAGAGTGCAGGGAGGGGAAACAGCGCCTCCTCCTAAGTCTCCACTGAGAACCTGAAGGCGGGCCCCCGAAGCTGGGTGGCAACAGAAACAGTGTGGCTGCCAAGTAACCCCTCTCTGAGGCACAGCACCCACCAGTCCCCAGAGACCTCTGTCTCCTTCCTGGATATACAGGCTTCAGCCTCCCTGGCTGTCTTTGGCCACGGCCCCTCGCAGTGTCTCCTTGCCGGAGGAAACACCAAAACTGAGGAGCCGGGGGGAAGCATGCCTTTTAAATCTAGGCTGGATGGTGTTTCCTAAGAAGGGAGGAGCCGAGGTCTCTCATAGGTTGCTGTCCTGAAAGACGATATGGGAAATTTATATTTTTTTTTTCCACAGAAGTAGTGCTTTCTTTTGGTGGTATTTGATCACCACTGGATTTTTTATTTTTCATTATATTAACAAAAGAAGGCCGAAAAAAGGTGAAAATTTTTTTTTTTATACTTTCTGCTATAAAACATATCCCATAAAAATTTCTAATCTCTAAAATTTATTCTGATGTTCTTGGTAAAAAACAAAAAAACAAACCCACAATATGTGCATATTAATTGGTTTGTGTGAAAGTTATAGCACCTACAAACTAAGGCATATAAATTGGAATTTTTTTTTATACTACTAGTGGTGGTGATTAGCGACTTGTAATGGGACTGAGACTGTGCGGTGGGCAATCCGACACTGACATCACCAGTGACACTAATACAGTGATAATAATAATAATAGGGCACTCAACAGGAGGGAGGGGCCAGGAGCGCAGAAAAGGCACCCAAGAAGAGGAGGATCCGGGCTGCTCTGTGCAAATCCACTGCACAGGGCAGGTAAGTATAACATGTTTTTTATTTTTTAGAAAAAAAACAAGACTCGCTTTAAAGCCCCCCAGGATAAAGTTAAACACAAGCATTAATGGCAGTGAAGAAGAGTTTAGACTTGGGGAGAAAGAAGCAGCACAAGGAACTAATCAGTGCAGACAAGAAGCAAGCTGATAGGAGGATGGAGCAGAGTGAAAGATATAGGAACTCATACTGTACAGCGTCTCCTTTCACTGTCCAATCACAGGCTACCGGTGGGTCCAAAACAGCCTGGGTTCAGAGCAAGTGGGTTGAATGAGGCTTGCCACCAGACTGAGGATATCCAGTGGCAGAAAAACTACTGCAGATGGATATCTCTGAATTGAAGGTGAATAGCTTTTTTGGCTTTGTATTCTAACCACTTCAATACCGGGCACTTTCACCCCCTTCCTGGCCAGGCCAATTTTCAGCTTTCAGCGCTGTCGCACTTTGACAATTGCGCGGTCATGTAATGCTGTGCCCCAACAAAATATTTATCATTCTTTTAAGACAGATATAGCTTTCTTTTTGTAGTATTTAATCACCACTGGGTTTTTTATTTTTTGCTGAACGAAAAACAAACATTTTTTTAAAAGTTTTTCTTAGTTTCTGTTATAAAATGTTGTAAATAATAGGATTTTTAAAACAGCTTACCTGTAAAATCCTTTTCTTTGAACTACATCACGGGACACAGAGTCATAGTAGTTACTATGTGCGTTATAGGCCACCTTCAGGTGATGGACACTGGCACACTCTAAGACAAAAAATGCCCTCCCTATATAACCCCTCCCACTGCTGGGAGTACCTCAGTTTCGTAGAAAAGCAATACACGTGTATACCAAGAAGGGAGGGACTTCTGTGTCCATGATATACTTCAAAGAAAAGGATTTTACAGGTAAGCTGTTTTAAAAATCCTATTTTCTTATCGTACATCATGGGACACCGAGCCATAGTAGTTACTATGTGGGATGTCCCATAGCAATGCAAACTGAAGGGAGGAAGACACAACAAAAGTAGGGCACTAAGAGTCTAGAGGACTTATGCCGCGTACACACGGTCGGACTTTCTGGGAAACTAGGTCCGACGTACTTGCTGCCAGACTTTCGGCGGACTACCGCCGGACTTTCTGAACGGACGGACTTGCCTACACACGGCCGGACTTTCCGGAATCCGGTCTTCCTGCCGGACTTCCGCCGGACTTTCAGAATGAACGGACTTTCCCACACACGGACATATCCGTTCATTTTGAACGTGACTCGGGTACGACGGAACTAGAAAAGGAAGTCAATCTCGCCGCTTCTATCGGCGAGATTGAAACCTTGCGAGCCCCGTCACAGGCATCCCAGGCCCTTAGGTCTGGTATGGAACTTTAAGGGGAACCCCCTACGCCGAAAAACCGGCGTGGGGGTCCCCCCAAAATCCATACCAGACCCTGATCCGAGCACGCAGCCCGGCCGGTCAGGAAAGGGGGTGGTGACGAGCGAGCGCCCCCCCCTCTCCTGAACTGTACCAGGCCGCATGCCCTCAACATGGGGGGTGCTTTGGGGGAGGGGGCGCCCTGCGGTGCCCCCCCACCACAAAGCACCTTGTCTCCATGTTGATGAGGACAAGGGCCTCTTCCCCCTATAATAAGAGGGCCCCCAGATCCCGGCCCTCCACTCTATGTGAATGAGTATGGGGTACATGGTACCCCTACCCATTCACCTAGGGAAAAAGTGTCAATAATAAAACACACTACACAGGTTTTTAAAATAATTTATTAAACAGCTCCGGGGGGGGGGGATCTTCCTCCGGCTTCAGGGGTCTTCTTCCGGCTTTGGGAAGCCCTCCGGTTCATCTTCTCCCGGCATCCGGTTGGTTCTTCTCCGCTCTCTCCGGCCTCTTCTCCCGGTGTTCCAGTTCTTCGGCCGGCTCCTCTGCTGTGTTCAGGTAGCTCTCTTGCCAGTGGAGGTCCGGAGTTCTGGGCTTCTTGTCTTCTCTTCTCTTCTCCAGATGTTGACACGACGCTCTCTCCAGCTGGACTGCTCTCTGAGGGTTCCGTTGTGACTTATATAGGCGGAGACCCCGCCCCCTATGATGTCACAGTCCATGGGCATGCTGGGACTGTGACGTTTTAGGGGGCGTGGTCAACTCTGTCAACTTTTTACGAATCTGAGCGGTCACTTTCAAATAGACCTTGACCGCTCTCACCACATCAAGAGAATGTAGTGACCTTTGTTCCACAGAACAAGGTTCTGGATAAAATGAAGGCAGAACAATATCCTGGTTTAAATGAAAACCTAACACTACCTTCAATATGAATTTCGGATGAGGCCGTAATACAACCTCATCCTTATGAATAATCAAATATACAGTGGCTTGCGAAAGTATTCGGGCCCCTTGAACTTTTCAACCTTTTGCCACATTTCAGGCTTTCAAACATAAAGATATAAAATTTTAATTTTTTGTGAAGAATCACCAACAAGTGGGACACAATTGTGAAGTGGAACAAAATCTATTGGATATTTTAAACTTTTTTAGCAATTAAAAAACTGATAAGTGGTGCGTGCAAAATTATTCGGCCCCTTTACTTTCAGTGCAGAAAACTCACTCCAGAAGTTCAACGAGGATCTCTGAATGATCCAATGTTGTCCTAAATGACTGATGGTGATAAATAGAATCCACCTGTGTGTAATCAAGTCTCTGTATAAATGCACCTGCTCTGTGATAGTCTCAGGGTTCTGTTGAAAGCGCAGAGAGCATCATGAAGACCAAGGAACACACTAGGCAGGTCCGTAATACTGTTGTGGAGAAGTTTAAAGCCGGATTTGGATACAAAAAGATTTCCCAAGCTTTAAACATCCCAAAGAGCACTGTGCAAGCGATCATTTTGAAATGGAAGGAGTATTAGACCACTGCAAATCTACCAAGACCTGTAACTCTAAAATTTCAGCTCAGACAAGAAGACTGATCAGAGATGCAGCCAAGAGGCCCATGATCACTCTGGATGAACTGCAGAGAACTACAGCTGAGGTGGGAGAGTCTGTCCATAGGACAACAATCAGTCGTACACTGCACAAATCTGGCCTTTATGGAAGAGTGGCAAGAAGAAAGCCATTTCTCAAAGATATCCATAAAAAGTCTCGTCTAAAGTTTGCCACAAGCCACCTGGGAGACACACCAAACATGTGGAAGAAGGTGCTCTGGTCCGATGAAACCAAAATCGAACTTTTTGGCCACAATGCAAAACGATATGTTTGGCGTAAAAGCAACACAGCTCATCACACTCAAAACACCATCCCCATTGTCAAACATGGTGGTGGCAGCATCATGGTTTGGGCCTGCTTTTCTTCAGCAGGGACAGGGAAGATGGTTAAAATTGAGGGGAAGATGGATGCAGCCAAATACAGGACCATTCTGGATGAAAACCTGTTGGAGTCTGCAAAAGACCTGAAACTGGGGCGGAGATTTATCTTCCAACAAGACAATGATCCAAAACATACAGCAAAATCTACAAAGGAATGGTTCACAAATAAACGTATCCAGGTGTTAGAATGGCCAAGTCAAAGTCCAGACCTGAATCCAATCGAGAATCTGTGGAAAGAGCTGAAAACTGCTGTTCACAAACGCTCTCCATCCAACCTCACTGAGCTCGAGCTGTTTTGCAAGGAAGAATGGGCAAGAATTTCAGTCTCTCGATGTGCAAAACTGATAGAGACATACCCCAAGCGACTTGCAGCTGTAATCGCAGCAAAAGGTGGCTCTACAAAGTATTAACGCAAGGGGGCCTGTTCCGTATGCCATCGGATCCCTTGTCCTTGACACAAGGTGGTTAATCTTGTTGTTGAACCTGGACGCAAACAGATCCACGTCTGGAACTCCTCATCTTTGACATATTAACAGGAAGATGTTGGGGTAAAGGTTCCATTCTCCGGGGAACAATTGTTGGCAACTCAAGTAGTCCGCCTGCCAATTCTCTATCCTTGGAATGAAAATTTCGGATAGGCAAGGAATGTTGTTTTCCTCTCTCTGGGCCGCACGACTTCTCGTGCTCCCTTGGTGATTGATATAGGCCACTGCTGTGGCATTGTCGGATTGGATCCTGACAGGACAATTCTGTAGTCTGAGCGTGAAGGCCTCTAGGGCCAGGCGTACTGACCGAATCTCTAGAATATTGATGGGCAAGGTTATCTCTGATTTGGACCATTTCCCTTGGACAGATGCTTCTTCCAGGACTGCTCCCTAGCCCAGAAGGCTGGCATCTGTTATCACCTTTCAGGTAACTGGTAGAAAGGATTTTCCCTTTTTGAAGATTCTTGGATATCGACTACCAATTGACGCTCTGACGCACTTCGGGGGATAAACGCATTGGGAAGTCCAGAGCTTGGACCTTCTTGTTCCAAGTTGAAAGGATACTGTTTTGCAGCAGTCTTGAATGAAACTGCGCATAAGGAACGGCCTCGAAAGAAGCCACCATCTTTCCCAATAATTTCATGCAAAATCGAATAGGATTCTTCTTTGTTTTGACCAACTGAATCAGTTCCTTTATGGAACTGATCCTTTCCTGGGGCAAAAACACCTTCTTCTGAACTGTATCTATGATCAGCCCCAAGTACTGCAATCTCCTTGATGGTTTTAAGGAGGATTTCTCTAGGTTGAGAATCCAACCTAGGTATTCCAGGTAGCTGACTGCGGTGACCAAACTTTGGTTTAAGTTGGCTACCAACTGATCCATCAAGAGTAGATCGTCTAGGTAGGCTAGTATCGTTATACCTTGAGCTCTTAGCCTGGCTAAAGGAGGAGCCAGGACCTTTGTAAACACTCGAGGTGCAGTAGCTAGACCGAACGGCAGAGCTACAAACTGAAAATTAAGATTTTCTACCTCGAAGCGTAGAAATTTCTGTTGCGCAGGGAATATCGGTACATGGAGATAACCATCCTTGATGTCGATTGACGCCAGAAATTCTCCCCCTTGTAGGATGGAGACTACTGATCGGATTGACTCCATGCGAAAAGAACGGATATTCAAAAACTGGTTTAGATCTTTGAGAGCTAAAATGGGTCTGACATCCCCGTTTGGTTTTGGAACCGTGAAAAGGTTTGAATAAAACCCCCAATCTTTGCTCTAGCAAGGGGACCACCGATATCACTCTTTGAGACAAGAGATGATTCAAAGCTAGAAAGAGAGACTTCTTTTTCACTGGATCTCTGGGAACGCTTGACCTGAAAAAACGAGGAGACGGGAACTCTAGTTTGTAACTTACAGAAATTAAGGAAGCCACCCATCTGTATTGATATTGTTACTGCCAGACATTTGAAAACTGTAGAAGCCTCCCCCCCACTCGAGTGAGTGGGGGGGCCCTTCATAAGGAGGCTTTAGTATTTTGTTTTGTGGGTTTCCTCCCCCAGGTCCTCTTTTGGCCCTGGGACGGACCCTAAGGTTACCTCTTGAACCAGAAGGTGGAGGCCGTCGTGACTGCCTGGAGGCTGATGCTCCTGGCACTGGGGAAGAAGCACGTTTAAAAGAAAAATGCATAAACTTCTTCTTAACCGTAAAAGGGAACTTTTCCCATTAGAAATTCTTTGGACATACTTATCGAGATCTACTCCAAATAACCGTTCACCATGAAATGGGAAACTGGCCAAGAGCTTTTTGCATGGCGCTTCGGCTGACTAATTTTTCAACCATAAGATTCTACGCACATGTACCAGCCCTACCATGAGCCGTCTTTCATAGTGTCTACTGTAAAACACAACACTTCTGATATGCCGGCCAAATCTTGGGCCTGTTGATCAGGAATAACCTTGAGTACCTCTATAAACTGGTCCTTTAGGGACTGAAATACTCCAATCGCTGCCAGCGCAGGCTGAACAACAACCTGCGCGCGAAACATAGTTTTTAAAAAGGAATTCTAACTTCTGATCTGTTGGATCCTTTAGCATATGAGCATTGTCGACTGGACAAGTCAGGTTTTTGTTTACAGAGGATATAGCAGCGTCAATTGCTGGAATTCCCCATTTCTTATAGAACTCTTCCTCCATAGGATAAAGTATTAAAAACTTTTTCGGAGGGAAAAACTGTTTCTTTGGGTGCTCCCACTCAGAATACATAAGCTTTTTTAGTCATGAATGGATAGGAAAAGCATGAACAGATTGTGGAGGCTTTAATGAACCCAAACCAGAAGTGGGTTCATCAACTGACTGCGTTAGTGGCAGTAAAAATGTGGAGCGGACCAATTCAGTGAGGGATTGTACCAACAACCTTTACTGCGAACCTGATACCATATAAGGTTCTCCGGAAGAAGAGACATCAGCCTCTTCCTGGTCCTTTGAGAGAAATTCGTCATCTCTCGCCCCTTGTTCCTCAGTATGAGGGTCCTGAGCAATGGATGGGGACTTGCTACGCTTAGTCCCACTCTGAGATTAAAGCATCAATTTTTTGCTCCAAACTTAAAATGGTTGAAGAAAAAAAAACCTCCTTAGTTATATATACAGGAGCTGCAGTGTTAGGAGCAGCTGCAACACTTGCCCCTCCTGATGGCTCACTCTGACCAGCGATATTACTCTCAGGGGAGAATGCCATCTTTTTTGAGATGGTTCTGGGCTGCCATGTGACTATAATCCTTCTAGATCCCTTTCTTTTAAGGTGTTTTTAATCCCCCTTCCGACCATAGCCCGATGCACAAAGCAGAGTTACTACCAGAAGGAATGCATCCACTGCTAGAGCAATAGTCAAGCTCTGCTGCTGCCATTAATGCTCAGCCTGTTGCAGTAGTAAATGTGTCAAAAGGAATGCCTGTTACCAAAACCTCTTACATGCCACCTTTGCTCTTGTGTCCCTCCGCAGCTTGCACCAGCAACAATGGTGACTCTTAAAACATACCTTCCCGCACTAGGCATTGGAGGACGCCAATGACGCGCTAAGCCCCGCCCCCCATCTACGACCCTGCCTCTTTTTTAAAAAAAGCTGTTTTACCCGCGCAAGCTCCGACCCCATGGGATCAGCAGGAGAGAGGCAGTAATGGCAAAGGGGGGACCCTAGAAGCCGCTGAGCGGCGTGCCGTTCGTGCCAATTTTTTTTTTTGAAGCGCTCCTTCCCCAGGAAGAGGGGGAAGAAAAAACAGCACAGAGGGGCGTCTGGTGGGGAGGTTAACCCCCCCCCCAGACTTACCGGAGGTCTGCTGCCAGCTGGAGGAAGAGAAAACTGCTGTTTCCTGGACACATCGTGAGGTTTCTGAGAAACATGAGATGGCGAGTGCTCTATACAGCCCCCAGTGGTGACACATAGGCATGACATTTACAAAATTAAAGGAGACATTCATAAGAAAATTTTGAAAATTTCTTAGAAAACTCCACTTACCTTTCCTGCCGCAGGGTTTTCTGTGGTAAACCAACAGACCCAATCTTCACCCTTCACGGGTTCCGTTAAACCTTCAGGAGCTGGGGATCCTCAAGGAAACCCACAATCCTGGACCTGTATTAGCACCACTGCCAGTAAAACTTTATGGCCTTACTACCAAAAAGTACTGGATCCCGGGGTCCAGCGATCTAAAAAGAGAAGCGTTACAGGCAAGACCTCGAAGTAATGGATACGAGGCTACATGGCTAGCCCCAGCAAGGATTGCTCCAGTGGAGCTCAGCACAGCACATCTTTACTCGTGACCAACACCTTAGACACTAGCGAAAAAACTGAGGTACTCCCAGCAGTGGGAAGGGTTATGCACTTTTTGTCTTAGTGCGTGCCAGTGTCCATCAGCTGAAGGTGGCCCATAACCCACATAGTAACTACTATGGCTCTGTGTCCCATGATGTACGATAAGAAAATACATTTTTCTCCTTCACTGGTGTGCACTGATGAGGCCACACTGACGGGCACTGATGAGGCAGCACTAATGAGGTGACACTGATGGGCACCCGGGGACACGCACTTGTAACCCGTTCTGAAAGAGGTCCACTCAGGATGGGAAAGCCACCACCCTGCGGTCAATCTGTTATAGGCCGGGTGGGAAGGTATTAATGAGATTTTCATTTTTGGCTGAAATTCTGATTGCAGCCAGTTTCAAACTTTTGGCTACATTTACACATAATCGCAGGCTGCAAATTACTTCTAATTGCACCCCAATCGCGATTTTGTCACAATTGTTGCGTGATAAATCGCGCTGCAATCCTGGCAAATCACAATGCTGTCGCCAAAAAGCAGCTTGTGTTCCTGCTTGAGTAACAAGCGTTGCGATTGCAGTGCGACTTACCGCATGACAATCGCGTCGTGATTTGGGTGCCATTAGAAGTAATGGCATCGCAAGTGTGTCTCGTGTTTTGCAGCCATTTGAGTTTGCGGGGCAGAATCGTGGCAATTCCGTCCGCGATCATGTGTGAATGCAGCCTTAACATCTCCAAACTAGACTTGAAGGTTGCTTTAAAGTCCTCAAAAAAACTGCTTGAAGCTGACTAAAAGCTTTTCAATGCTTTGTAAAAATTTGCTGTACACACTGCTCCTAAAGGTTAAGTCCACATTTCTTACCATGTTACATGTCACAACCATATTTAGGGTATAGCATGGTGCCAAGCATGGTACATGTTGACAGAAAAAGATAAATCCACAAGGAAAAGGGAAATTGTATGGAAACAAAAAGAATTAGCTTTAGTATGCCCTGTAAAGTACATTTTTACAACTGTTCAAACTGTTATATTCATTGCCCTTGCCACCTAATTTAAAGGATTCAAACAATAAGTATTAAACAATTTGAAAAAAAAAATGAACAAGTGAAAAAATTTAAACTGAAAAAAACACTAAAAATGTAAACTAGAATCTTCTGTTAAAAAAAAAAAAATGTAAACTAGCAAATTCAATTTACCAAATGTTATGTTTCTCCTAGAATTATTATACGCATAAACAAACATTAAAATAGCAATAAATTGGCATTACAACACACAAAATGGTGCAGCATCAATACATAACGAAGAAACCCTCACACAGCTCTGCATGCAATAAACAAACACTTATTAACACGGCCTGTGAGGAGAATATGGGAACAATGAAAAGAAACCTTGATTCAATAGCTAAAGAAACAGATACAGAGATGATTATTGGCATGGAAAGCTCTGTGAAATGATGTCTGCTGTGCCAAACATCCCCTTTTATAATCCCTCTTTTTTTTTTTTTTGGCCAAAAATCATCTCCCTGCCCCCGTTCACCACCCAGTCTGCAAAAAGTGAGCCAAGCCAAAGCCTCCATTACACAATGGCAAGTGGCTTGCTCTGCTGACCCCCAACCAGCTGCATTCAGGCTTGGAACATCTCTCTCGGCAGGAAACCTAAAGGCCTTCTAGTTAGCAGGCTAGTGTGCATTCAGGAGTAGTAACTGCAGGAAAAGCCCGATGCGCTTTGTTTCTGTGGCCTTTATTCACAAAAAGATTAATCGTCTGTGAAATGGAAACTGCAAACAGCAAGTGACACAAAGTGATCCCTTCGAGTCTTCCCTGATCAGTTCTTGCCGTTGTACATCTCAAAGCTGCATGTGGTTAGGTCCTCTGTATAAGCAGATGTTAATCAAGAAGACTGCTCTGAGGGGTCAAGCTAGACCCCTCAGAAAGATAGCATATTTTATTGTGTGAGGTTAGCTTTTGTTGGGAAAAAAAAAAAATCAGGTTAGGCATTCCCTATTTTTATAGCAAAGAATGAAGGGTCTTTTTTATTTTATTTACAAATCTTTAAATGTCTGTAGAAAAAAAAATGATTTTGTCCATAACAGTTAATCAGAACCCCCTACAGTACAGAATATTGCTAAAGGCCTGTTTTAGTTTCCTACATTAAGATGCATAAGGCCAAATCAGGTTGCTGCACACAAAATTTTAGAGTTTCAAGGTAAATTTCAAGACTAAAGATAATGCTTTATTCATTATAATCAGGAATTAAAAACATTTTTTCATTTTGTTAGGTAAAATTAAAATATTCATAGGACTGTTTTGTACTGGCAATTGCAGCGAGAAGCTGAAGCTCTAGTTTCTTTTTCTCATTTTCCTATTCATCTCTACCTGCTTTGAAGAAAAAAAGTCTGCTTACAGAGTTCAACAGCTCAAGGTAAAATTAAAACAAATGAGCTAGAGCAGTTACTAACCATTTCTCTCTTTTCATCCACGTTTATTTGTAGAATGTATACATAGCAAAAAAAAAAAATAATTAAAAAAAAACTATTATAGTTGTGCTTTCAAACTGCACTGACAAAAATACGTTCCATTGAAATTATCAAATGTGATGCTTGGGTAAGGCAGTTTAGAGTTGCAAAAGTTTTTAATTGCACGCAAGAATTTCTCAAATTTTTGGTAAACCTCTGTGGGAGGAGTCCAATTCTACCTTATATTAATTAGGGGAAATTAAGTTAATGGCAACGTGTGTGCTTCCCCTGTAAGCTAAATTTCAGGAACCTGTGTGTTCATGGGGAGGCATCATCTCACTTGTCATTCTTTGGAAAAATTGAGAGTCTATGTCCAGGTATCTGACTGGTAAAGATGGACAGCAATGTAATTTGTCTTTCCTTCAGCTTTGACAGATCATATTGACTTAAGCCCAGTGCAGCAGAGAAAAGCAACCATTAAAGCGGACCTTGCATCAAAATACAAGCAACTGCTATTTAGTAGCAACCCGACTCACAAGGACCGACAAAAAAACTAAAAACAAACAAAAAAAAAATCACAAAATGATTACTAGCAAAAATGAAAAATGCTTATTATTAAAAACCTGACTTATGGCCCCACATGCCTAGAGCAGCAAAATAAAATAAAAAAAGTATCTAAAGTGTTTTTTTAACCAGTGATTTTTAATTTTTTTGTTTTACCCACTTAGTGTTTTTTTCTTTTTCAAAACTAGCTACCAAAAATGTTTTTTTTGAATTTGGACAAAAGTCCACTTTAGAAAATATAGCCTTGACCAGAGTAAAATAGTCTGAAATACAAATAGTTGCTATTGGTAACTGCCCACTGTTGGTCCTTGCACTTCTGCAAAAAAGTAAAAAAAAAAAAAAAGGAGACACGCTAAACTGAAAATAAATAAGGTACAGTTGAAATGTCCATATCCATACTTTTTTTTTTTTTAAATACGAAAATGTTAAAAGATCTGGCAAGCAACATCTCTTTAAACTGTAACATTTCAGGGTACTTACCAAAGAATTTGTCTTTTTCTGTCACATCAAGAAATGTAAAGGGGGATAGAGGGGGGAAAAACATTTCCAATAGCATAGCTAATTTACTACACCCCAGGGATGGGGCTCCCCACAGATTTTAACAAGTAAGGGGGATTGCTAAAACTTTTTAATGAAATCCAACATGTTCTGCCTAAAAGAATAATCACTTTTACTCTCGCCGTTGCAAATTTTCACTCACAAAAAAATGTTTAAAAGTGGCTAATGTAACACCGTTTCCTGCAAGGAGGAGATCAAAGTGCTATATTACAAATGCATTATGATTAAAAAAGCACTGTGCAGCCTTGCTATTAAATGTTCTTTAAACCCTAAAAGGCTTCCCATAGATCTCCCTTGGCACTGCATATACAACCTTTGACAAGTAATGTAGACCATTTTTATTCATTGCCTAAAATTGTAGGCAATTATGTGCGTCATACTGGCCACCTGCAAACTCTGAATGCCTACTCTGGTTGTCAGTTCAAGGAAGGGAAAAAAAAAACCCTAATGTCGCAGGGGATTAATCTATGAAGAGAGTCCTCCTTAATAGCTTCAGCAGGTGAAATGGCCCAGCTGGTTACTGTGATGAGTGGCCAGAAGCAGCTTATGTACAGACATGCAACAAGACTTCACATAAGGTTAAAAAAAAATAAAAAATGATAAAAAAAAACAATAAAAGTCACATGAACAGACTGAAGCTGCTTTGCTTGATCTGTGTTGGCAAACTAACCCCGCAATTGCAAAAAAAAAGTTAAAATAAGTGCCTGAGATACAGGAAATAAATCCATTCAAATATCAGACTTCAAGCCAAAGCAGCCACACAGGGGCCAAAAAATTATTGTATTAGAAAATCTTTCTCCTCATTTTTTTAAGCTAGTTTACAATAGTGAAGCTGTTGCTGAGAGTAACCAGATTTCAACTGTTCAGACTTAAAAAAAAGTCTAGAAACTTAAAAAAAAAAAAAAAAAAGCATGCTAAATCAACTGCCGTCAAAGAATGTAAAAAAAAAACTATTTCTAAAGCCCAGTAGCTACACTACTGTAACTAAAACTAGGATCCAGGTAGCTTACTGCTAATTTTATTTTGAGACTCTTTTATTGCTGTCAGGAAAGTATCTAAAGGCCCCTGCTAGGTTACAGACATAACTGGCTGGAATGTTGAATTCTGTATTTTTTTTTTCTCACAGAAATTTAAAAGTGGCCTGGCATCATACATTTCTTTTTTTTTTTTTTTTTTTTTTTTCTTTTTTTTTTTTTTTTTGCCACCTCAGTGATTATAATTGGAGACCTGATCCACTTAGTCAGTGTCATCTGTGTCTCTCCTTTTTTTCACATCATTTGTAGCTTACTGATCACGTGTATATATTTTATATTCAATTCAGCAAAAACAAAAGAAAAGAATCCCCAACCTCTTCCCTCCCTCCTACACCACCCCTCACCCCCCCCCCACCACCCCACTACCCTCCCCCCCCCCCCGCACCTCCTGTGTACATTAGATGTTATCTCTATTTTAAATCAATTCTTAACCTCAAGCCTTCAGTAATACTCCATGATTTTTTAAACTCCTTCCAGTTTTGCCAGTTGTTCCTCCCTTCTGTTGATTTAACTTCTCTTACAGGTCCTCCTTCCTCCATGTACCGAATCCCTTCTACTGCATCAACCCACTCCCATATTGATGGGCCCTCTACCTTCTTCCAGTTCTTTGCAATAACCTTTTTCGCCGCGTTCAACAGGTGTGGTACTAGGGTGTTTTTATAGATTTTTACCACCCCATTTATCCCGTGGTGTAGCACTATCCAGGGGTCTAGTTTAACCTCGATCTTAGTTATCTGCTTGATGTATCTCATAATTTTTAGCCAGTACCGTTTAATTACGGGGCAATCCCACCAGATGTGAGCCATGTTTCCTACCCCTTTACATCCCCTCCAACACTCCGCAGTTTTATCTTTTTGATATTTACTTGCCCTTTCCGGGGTGATGTACCAGCCTGTTAGAATCTTGTAATTCATTTCAGCAACACTAATGTCAGTTGACGAGCTGTGGGTCAGCTCCAGAGTTTTCTTTAATCTATTGCTATCTAGCTGTACTCCTAGTTCATTTTCCCATTTAGTAATAAATGGTGGTATCTCCCTGCTGCTCTTTGCCAATCCCAGTTTATAAAGTTTTGATATTATACCTTTAGTGTTATTTGATGTACATATCTTTTCCAAGTCTGATAGCTCCTCTCCTGATCTTATTGGATGTGGTAGGCGGCTGATAAAATGGCTTAACTGCAGGTATCTCCAGCGATCCAATACCCAAAAATCTGTTTTGTGCTTTAATTCCTGAAACGTGACTATCTTCCCCTTTTTAATAATATCTCTCAGCTGTAGTGTACCCTTTTTTATCCAACTTCCCCCAATATCCTTTTTGCCAGGTGCAAAATAATCATTCTCTGAAAGTGAAATTAACGGGGAATTATACGTGTTATTTACTTGTTTGTAAACTATATCCCAAACTCTAAAGACCACCTTTGTCAGTGAATGTGTATTTACATCTAATACCCTATAATGTGGAGGATTCCAAATCAAATGTCCTAAGTGCGCCTTACTCAAGCTATTCTCTATATTTACCCATCTTTTCTGTGTGTTCTCTCTAAACCACTCTATCGCCCTTGTGACCTGTATTGCCCTATAGTAACCCTGTATATCAGGAATCGCCAAGCCCCCTTTTCTTTTTTCCTGTTTTAAGATATCAAAAGATACTCTAGCCCTTCTATTTTTCCAAACAGCTCTCATAATGATTGATTTCAATTTTTTAAAATAGTACTGAGGGATGTTCAGTGGGAGCATCTGTAGTTTATAGGTGATCTTAGGTAATAATATCATTTTTATAGCGTTAATACGTCTAATCCATGAAAGTGGTTTAGTTGTAATCCTTTTACTCTCAGATCTTATTTCGTCTAGAAGTGGGATAAAATTCACCTTATAGATCTTCCCCAATGAATTGGCCAGTTTTATGCCCAAGTAATTTATTTCTTTTTTCCATATAAATTTAAATTCCTTTTTCAACATTTTTTCCTCCCTCTTTCCCAAGTTGATATTCAGGATTTCCGATTTTGCCAAGTTGATTTTAAAGTTTGATACTTCACCATATTGCCTCATAACTTCGAGGAAATTAGGCATCGAAATTCTGGGGTTGGTCATGAACAGCAGAACATCGTCGGCGAAAGCCGCGATCTTGTGCTCCTCATCCCCAACCCTTATACCCCAAATGTCCGGATCCGCCCTAATCCTCGACAACAGTGGCTCCAAGGAGAGAACGAAAAGCAGGGGGGACAAAGGGCACCCCTGCCTCGTTCCATTTTCCATTTCAAAAGCCTCTGTGAGGGAGCCGTTAATTTTTATCGAAGCAGTAGGGTGCTTGTACAGAGCACGTATCCTATTCAACATTTTTGGACCTATACCCATTGATTCCAGTGTTTGGAACATGAACCCCCAGTCTACTCTATCAAACGCTTTCTCCGCGTCTATAGACAAGAGTAGACCTGGGGGTCCCCTGTCCTTAATATGCTGCAGCAAGAGGAGTGCCCTTACGCCATTATCTCGTCCTTCTCTTTTGGGAATGAAACCCACTTGGTCCGGGTGTACCAGACCATTGAGGCTCTCTTTTATTCGGTTAGCTAAGACTCTGGCATATAGTTTAACATCGGTGTTGATCAGCGATATTGGCCTATACCCAGAGCATAGCGTCGGATTTTTCCCCTCTTTTGGGATAACCGTGATCTCTGCTCTAAGAGCTTCTCTACTCAGGTCATAGTCTCTACCCAACCCGTTCAAGTACTCACATAGTCTGGGAGTCAATATTTCTTTAAACTTGATATAATACCCACAAGTAAATCCGTCGGGCCCCGGGCTTTTGCCTGAAGCTGATTCTGACAAGGCTCTATTGATTTCTTCTATCGTTATGGGATTTTCTAGGGTTTCTCTGTCTGTCTCATTGATCTTCGGGAGGTTGGCTTTATTCAAAAATTCTACTATTTTCCTATCCTTTGCCCCCCTTGGCCTTGTATTTTTGGCTACTGAATATAACTTACTGTAATATTCCTTAAAGGATTCCCCTATCTCTTTTGTTGTATGGAGCATTTCTCCTTTACTATTTTGGATTTTATCAATATAATTTCTAGTTTTTTCCTTTCTTACTATTTTGGCTAGCTGTCTACTGCTCTTATTTCGACTCTGGTAATTTTCTTTCGCCACCTTATAGAATGCTTTTTTTATTTCTAAATCCGTATGTTCCTTTAGCTCTTCCCTTTTTTTTACCAATTTTTGATAGACCTTCTTTCCTTGTCCCGGGTCCCCCTTATGTTCTTGCTCCAGATCGTGTATTTCTTCTGTTAGTTTTTTAATTTTTTCCCTTATTTCCCTTTTCCTCCTAGCCCCTAACTTCATTATTACTCCCCTTATGTAGGCCTTATGGGCCTCCCACAAAGATGATCCTGAGATCCCTTCTGTATCATTCGTTGAAAAATATTGTTTTAGTTCCTGCTCTATTTTCTCCACATTAGATACTTCTTGTAAGAGATCTTCGTCTAATCTCCAAGTTATTGGGGTTCTCTGATTTCTCGGTATCGACAATCTCATGCTAACTGGGGCGTGGTCTGATAAGGTAATGACTTCTATCTTGGCCTCCCGGACTCTTTCCAGCAATGAGTGTTCCGTCAATATATAGTCTATCCTAGAGTACGTCCCGTGCGCAGAGGAATAGAACGAGAAATCCCTCTTATTTGAGTTCATAATCCTCCATACATCCACCATTTGGCACGAATGCAACTTCTGTTTTAATTTCTTCAACTTCCCGTTCATTGTCCCTTGCGCACGAGACGTACTATCAACCCCTGGAACCATACAGATATTGAAGTCACCCATCATGATCAGGTTTCCTTCTTTAAATTCTATTAGTTTCTCTAGTATTGTAACTAGAAAACCACTCGGCTCTTTGTTTGGGGCATAAATATTTGCAAGTGTAACCTTCCATCCCTCCAAGGAGCCTCTCAGGAACATATATCTCCCTCCCTGGTCTATTAACCTCTCTTCCACTCTAAAATTTATCCCTTTTGCTATTCCTATTGCTACTCCTCTCGCTCTTGATGTTATTGAGTCTCCGTAGAACCAAGTTGGATACATATTTGATTTTATCTTAACCTTTGAGTAATATGTTAAGTGGGTTTCTTGAAGGAACACAACCTCAGCCCCATATCTCTCTAATTCCTTCAAGATCTTATGTCTCTTAGTGGGCTCATTAAGACCTTTTACATTATAGGTCATAAACTTCAATTTTCCCATCTCCTCACCTTTTTTTTTCTTTTTTTTTTTTTTCTTTTTGATTTTGTTGGATTCGTATTACTGAGCTATTTTGATTTCTATCTTTGTTATCTTGTTTCTTTTCTTCTTCCTTCTTACTTCCTTGTACACAGGATTCCCCTTTCCCCTCCCTGCCCCCTAGCCCTCCCTCCCTACCCTTCAGCCACCCCCTGGCTCCCCATTCGCCCAGCGCCATGGATACCATGGAGCCTAGCGAACCATTTATTTGAGGTGGGAGCCCGAGTTGTGCCCTTTACCCCCCCCTGCTTGGTGTTTTAAAGCAGAGAGGGGCAATCCAGATACACACAGAACAACTCCTCCTCCCTCCCGCCGCCCCTCCACTCCACTAATCTAGTTTACCCCCAAACCCGTCCACCTCACCCCCACCCCCCCCCCACACACAGCCCATCACCCCTCCACCCAGCCCGGCAGCTCCGGTTCTTCCATATCAAGCCTATCGCAGAAGTCCCTTAAATCCTCTGGGAACCTCAATCTTGCCGATCTTCCATTTCTAAAGCCTCTCAGACAAGCCGGGAAACCCCAGCTATACTTAATATTTAGATCTCTCATCTGTTCTAATAAGGGCTTCAACAGCCTTCTCCTAGCGAGGGTTTCGGGTGCAAGGTCCGCATAGATTTGGAACTCTGACCCTTCAAATTTTTCCGGGGGTTTGCCTCTCATTTTGGATAGGATTCGAGCTTTGTCCTCATAAAACCTAAAACGGATTATAATATCTCTTGGCCTCTGGTGGTCCGAGTTGAGTAATTTTCCAACTCGGTGTGTCCTTTCAATTTTTGGGAATTCCTTGTCCTCCTCTCCAACCAGAGGCCCCAGTATTTGGGGAATCATCCTTCTTAGATCTTCTCCTTTGTTTTCTGGGATATTACGCAGTCTTATATTTTGTCTCCTATCACGATTTTCCTGATCTTCGATCTTATATAAAATTATCTTCTGATTTTGTCTAGAGATTTTAATTTGTTCTTTGAGGTTCATTATCTCCTTTTCCAATTCCTCCGTTTTTTTTTCCGTTGTTTCTACCCTCTCCAATAAGTTTCCTAGGTCTGCTCTCACCAGACCTATTTCAACTTTTATTGAAAGCTCTAGATTTTTAAGCATGCCTCTCATTTCCTCCTTTGAAAGCATTGGGGCGCTTGTACTTCTCCCTTCTATCCGGTTTAAATCTCCTTCACTTTCAACACTTTCCGCTATTGAGTTTTCTTTTGATTGAATCGTTTTATCCCCCTTTTTGTCTGGAGTTCCCCCTCTTCCTCCTTGGGCTCCCTGCTCCCCTCCTTTTGGACTCCCGCCTTGGGACATGAATTGTTTTATTGAGCTACCAGCTGTCCTATCCTTCGGCGTTTTAGGTGCCCCTCCTTTTTTTGTTGTCGTTTTATTCATTCTTCCTTTCTTCCTCTGACCCCCTGTTGGTTTCCCCAGGATTTACTGAACTTCTTCTCGCCTCTTATAGGTATGGATCCTTCAGGGGTCTCGGCCCTGGGGGTTTTTTCCTGGGCCCTACTCCGGATAGTACCCCACCTTTATACTATAAAAATATTCCGTCCGTGGGAAGGGGGGGTAAGAAACCTCCCAGAAATGACCCAGGCCCTCTCCGGAACCGGTATCTCAAAGATGCATCACTCTTGTCAGTCCCCAATCTGGAATTCCCACCTGAAAACCTTTTTCTCATAAGTTTGAGACAAGCTTCATTGCTCCGTCAGGGGAAGGTACCATCCCAAAACCGAAACTTCAATCAGTTAACTTCTGTCCCCAATAAATCCAGCATATGTTAACAGACATTAGTAATAGCATTGACAGTAACACCCAGGCTGAGTGAATCAATCAGCACACCTGCTCCGGATGCCTTATCAATCATTAACCTCTCAGACTGTTATAGTAGGTAATAAAGAAAATTTTCCTTGAATAATCATGTCTGCAGGCTTCCAATACATCAATGGCTTTAGATTTATCCTCCTTTAAATAGCTTTGTCATATAACAGATATTATAATAGGTCCTGCTTACATTCCCACAGCTAAGTGAAGTTTCTGATAGACAAAGCAGTTTCAGCCGCTATCTTTAGTCATTAGCTCAAGCACTGTTATATCAAGCTGTTAAAATGAGATGGCGCTGAGACATACAAGCTGGTACATATAGACAGGTGTTATATGCAGATATTATATTCATTACATGCAGAGTTATTTCTACATTACCACCACCGGACTCTGCCGAACTCCAACTGGGTCACGGGTTGCCTGGAGAGTCATGAGGGGTGACCGAAGGGGGGGAAAGCCGGAGGGGGGGGGGAGGAGGGGGGGAACGCCGTCAAATCCTCCCTTCTTCTCTGTCTGTGTTGAATCCGCAGCCGCCTCTCATGTCCCAGCGGCGGTGTGTGGAGCGGCGTGTGGAGCGGCGTGTGGAGCCTCAGTGTTGTCGCCCTGTTGGAATCAGGGAGCCTCAGCTACAGCGCTCGTCGCGGCGGACAAGGATCTTCCTCCCCCCTTTAGCCACGGGCATGTCCTAAGCGGCGGCTGGAAAAACGAGCTCCAGGGATCCTAGGAGAGTCTGCTTCTCCTTCCGACACCCTCACCTCCCTCCCTCCGTGATGCGCATTACGTCATCACGCCCACCACCGGCATCATACATTTCTATTCACGTTAAACCCGAAACCAACATTTTTAATATATTGCAGTTTTATCAATCCTTTAGATAGAGTACAGGGGCACAGCAGATAGTAGCATTGTTATTTGGGAAGGGGGGGATATTAGATGGACTAGCAGATACTCTAACAAACTGAAACCAAAAACTCCAGCTAACACTTCAGTTACAAAAGCAGTTACAGCAACAGTTTTTTTCTTTCTTTGGCAATAATAGGATTTTTTAAATACAGCTTACCTGTAAAATCCTTTTCTTGGGAATACATCACGGGACACAGAGACTTGATAATTACTTAGTGGGTTAGATAGTCATTATCAGGTGATTGGACACTGGTGAGCCTAATTACAAGGCGAGTTCCTCCCCTATATAACCGCTCCCATATGGAGAGTACCTCAGTTTTGTAGCAAAGCAATAAGTGTCCCAACGTATAGTTCCGAAGAGGGGCGGGTGCTCTATGTCCCATGATGTATTCCCAAGAAGAGGATTTTACAGGTAAGCTGTATTTAAAAAATCCTATTTTCTTGTTCATACATCACGGGACACAGAGACTTGATAATTACTTAGTGGGATGTCCTATAGCAATACCCAAATTGAGGGGAGAGAGACACAGATCAGAAAAAAAACAGACCGCCAATGGACTAGAGGAACTATACTGCTGCCTGCAGCACACTGCGCCCGAAGGCAGCATCCTCATGCCCTCTTACATCCACCTGATAGAATCTAATGAATGTATGGACTGAAGACCAAGTTGCAGCCTTGCAGATCTGAGCCATGGAGGCCTGGTGATGCACTGCCCATGAAGCACTAACTGCTCTAGTAGAGTGCGCTTTAACTTGAAAAGGAGGAATTTTCTTCTTTACACCATAAGCCTGAATAATAATCTGTCGAATTCAACTAGAGATAGTGGATTTCGATGCTGCCTGGCCCTTTTTGGGGCCCTCTGGCAGATTAAAGAGACAATCAGTCTTTCGTATCTGAGCGGTTGCCTGCAGATAGATACTGACTGCTCTCACGACATCTAAAGAGTGTAACAACTCTTCTTTCGCGGACTGCGGATCTGGAAAAAAAGGATGGTAGGACCACATCTCGATTCAGATGGAATCCTGAAACCACTTTAGGCAGAAAAGTCGGGTGAGAGCGCAACACCACCCTGTCTTTGTGAATAATCAAATATGGCTCTTTACAAGAAAGAGCTGCTAATTCTGATACCCTTCTAGCCGAGGATATGGCTACCAGAAACACCAACTTCTTTGTTAAAAGATTTAAAGAAGCTTGGTGCAATGGTTCAAAAGGTTGTTCCTGTAAAATAGACAAAACCAAATTAAGATCCCATAGGTACACAGGAGGCTTAACCGGCGGATTCAAGTGTAGTGCTCCCTGAACAAAGGCCCGTACGAGGGAATGAGAGGCAAGCGTTCTTTGAAAGAATACTAAAAAGGTCGAGGTCTGGCCCTTGATAGTACTCGAGGCCAGTTTCATTTCTACGCCAAATTGGATTAAGGCAAGAGTTCTACTAATGGCATACTTTCTAGGATGCCACCCCTCTGGATTCACATCAGGAATTCTGTAGTAGATGAGCCTGGAAGCCAGCTTCCTAGCATTAACCAGGGTGGACAGGACTGGCCCCTAGAGGCCACAACCCTTTAAAATGTGGATCTCAACCACCAAACCGTCAAATTTAGACTTTGTAAGGCAGGATGGAATATTCGACCCTGTGAGAGTAGATCTGGGCGGAGCGGAAGAACCCAAGGTCTTCTCTCTGCCATCTTTATGGTCTATGCATACCAAGGTCGCCTGGGCCAAACCGGAGCCACCAGAATTACCGGTTTTCCTTCCCTTTTGACCCTCTGAAGGAATCGTGGGAGAAGCAGAACTGGAGGGAAAGCATAGATCAGAGTGCATTGATCCCATGGAATTGTTAAGGCATCTGATCCTTGCGCTAGCGGATCCTTTGTTCTTGACACAAAGTTGTCCAGTTTCTTGTTGAACCTGGAGGCCAACAGGTCCACATCCGGGGTACCCCATTTTCGACATATGGCCTGAAATATGTTGGGATGTAGAGACCATTCTCCTGGGTACAGCTGCTGGCGACTCAGGAAATCCGCCTGCCAATTTTCTACCCCTGGGATGAAGACCGTAGACAGGCACTGAACATGTCTCTTTGCCCATGAAAAAATGTGATTCACCTGTTTTGGGCATGCAGACTCTTGGAGCCCCCTTGGTAATTGACATATGCCACAGCCGTTGTCGGACTGTATCTGGACAGGACAACCCTGCAACCTGCAAGTCCAGACCTTGAGGGCTAGCTGAATTGCCCGAATCTCCAGAATGTTGATGGGCAAAAGCCTTTCGGCTCTGGACCATCTTCCTTGGGTGGAAGCTTCTTCCAGAACCACTCCCCAGCCTATTAGGCTGGCATCTGTGGTTAAACACTTTCCAAGTAACTGGAACAAAAGATTTTCCTTTTTAGCAGATACTTGGTCAGCAGCCACCAATTGAGGCTCTGGCGTACCCAAGGAGACAGGCACATTGGGTGATCCAAGGCTTGTACCCTTTTGCTCCAGGCAGAGAGGATGCTGCTCTGCAAAGGCCTTGAGTGAAACTGAGCATAAGGGACAGCCTCTAAAGAGGCCACCATCTTCCCTAATAGTCTCATACATATCCGAATGGAGGGATTTTTCCTTGCCATGACTACCCGGACCAAATCTTTTATGGATTTGGCCTTTGACCCGGGTAAAAATACTCTGCTTTGGACTGTGTCTATGACCATGCCCAGATACTCCAGCCTTTTAGGGGCTTTAAGGTTGATTTTTCTAGATTGAGGACCCAGCCTAGGTACTGTAAGTACTCTACTGTGCTGAGCACACTGCGGTCTAAGCGTGCTACGGATTGTTCTACAAGAAGCAAATCGTCCAGATAAGCTGTCACTGTTATGCACAAGCCCTTAGTTTTGCCAAGGGCGGGGCTAGAATTTTTGTGAACACTCGAGGTGCTGTAGCAAGACCGAAAGGTAGGGCCACAAATTGGAAGTGGCGCTGATCCACCGCAAACCTTTAGGAACCTTTGATGAGCGGGAAACATTGGCACATGTAAATATGCATCTTTGATGTCTATTGATGCCAAAAATTCTCCCCCCTGAAGGGTGGAAACTACCATGCGGATAGATTCCATGCGGAAAGAACGAATGTCTAAAAACTGATTTAGGACTTTTAGAGCTAGAATAGGTCTGACATCCCCATTTGGTTTTGAAACCATAAAGAGGTTTGAGTAGAACCCTGAGCCTTGCTCCTCTGGGGTCACCTCTATAATCACCCCTTGGGATAGTAGACGTTCTAAGGCCAGAAACAAGGATCTTCTTTTTTCTGGATCCTTGGAGACTCTAGACCTTAGGAAACGAGAAGGCGAGAACTCAAGCTTGTAGCCCAGAGACACCATGGAGGTTACCCATCTGTCTTGAATCTCTTCCCGCCAGGAGCCTACAAACAGCAGCAGCCTTCCCCCCACTCGGCCGAGTGGGGGCGCCCCTTCATAGGGAGGTTTTGGGGTTCTGCTAAACAGATCTTGAACCCCAAGACTTCTTTTGCCCTTGGGCTTGGCCTTGGACCTTTCCCCTAGTATTGGATTGGTGAGGCCGTCACCACTGCCTGGAGGACGAGGCTCCAGGGGCTGGGGACAGAGAACGTCTAAATGTGTGATGTTTACGCTTTCTTTGACCGGTAACGTGTTTTTACCCCCGGTAATCTTCTGGATGTATTTGTCCAGGTCATCCCCAAACATGCGCTCCCCATAAAATAGGAACGCGGTCAAATATCTTTTGCACGAAGCTTCAGCTGCCCAATGCTTAAGCCAAAGGGCCCTGCGCATGTGTACGAGCAGGAGGGAAAGGCGGGATGCTTGCTGAACAGTATAATGGCATCAACCGCAAAACATAGGGCCTTAGGAACGTCTGCATAAACCTCACCCTCCTCAGTGGGGGAGGTTGTTAAGTACCTGCTTCATTTGTTCCTTGAGGAACTGGCACATGCCGATGGCTGCAACCGCGGGCTGGACCACATCGCTAGCCATAGAAAAGGAGGCTTTAAATAAAGTTTCCAGCTTCTTATCAGTTGGATCCTTGAACTCCTGAGCATTGTCCACAGGACAAGTCAGACTTTTATTCACACAAGAAATAGCCGCATCTAATGCTGGCACCTCCAATTTTTTGGTAATTTTTCCTCCACCTGATAAAGCATAGAAAACCTCTTAGGAGGAGAAAATAGATTATCTGGGTGACCCCAGTCATCATACAACTTCTCCAATAACGGATGAATTGGGAAGGTATAAGCAGCCTGTGGGGATTTCCAGGATCCCAGGGAGGAAACAGAGGGTTTGGCAGCTTCAGCAGAGGGCGACTGCTCACGATCCCCATCCCCAGATAGGGATATTTCATCATTAGAATGCTTATCCAATAGGGAACCTAAAGCAGAGGGAGGGGATCTACCCCTTTTTCTGCAACTCTTTAAGGCAGCTGTGATAAAAGTAGTAATCCTTCCATACCATCCAATGCAGCCTTCATATTGTCTTCAGTGACATATACAGGGACTGTAACATTGGGAGAGGCTGCAAAGCCTGCCAGGGGCACAGAATCATCCTGTGAGGCTGCCTCCAGTCTTTCAGGGGGGGTGGAATCCTGCAGGCATGCTCAGAACCCCTAGAAGTAGGCGGTGATCTTTTAGTGCCTCTTTCACCTCCCTCTGAAGCCCTCTTACGAGGAGACATAGTCCTAAGCTGCAAAGCAGAGGTACTAGTACAAATGCAATCACTGCTGTGCCCTGGTCTTACAATATAAACATCAGCTCACTCTGCACAACTTGATGCCAAGTAGGTGTCTTAGGTATGCCTAGATCCAAATCCACCGAGATGCTTACTGCCCACAGCTCTGTATCCCACTCCTTACAGGAGCTCTGGCATACTGGGCTTTAAACAAAGCCGCTTTGCGCCTGCGCACTGGTATACTGTGCACGCCGCCGCAACCACGCCCCCCTCCTTCCCTGCCAAAAATTACCGTAAAAGCGTGCGCGTGTAGGACTGACATGGCGGCGGCCAGGGGTGGGGGGAAAAAAGGGAATTCCCTAAGAACTGCGCAGGACCCCCGGACAGTTTGGGATCCCCTGCTATATTATGTGGCAGAGCCTGCAGCAGAGGAGGTGAGCGGCTTCTTAGACCAGCTTCACTGAGCGTGTATCCTGGATGGCATGTAAGTATACACCAAGTATGTTCTTACTCCCTCTAGTGGCAGAAACCAGGTAAGACATGCAACTGCTCAAAAGAAGATAATCCATAATGTGGATACTTTAGGATTATCTTCACTTACCTTATCCCCGCCGCAGGACTGCTGATAACAGACAGATCCAACCTTCACCCATCACGGCAGGAAACGTTGTGCCAACATTCTGGGTTCCTACTCACAGGATCCTCTTCCCTGGACCTGTAGAAGACTCTGCCAGAAAAACTTTTTGCGCAACTTAATTTGTGCACCAAAGCACTGGATCCCAGAGCCCAGTCCTCAGAGACATTACAGGCAAAACCTCATTTCTTCACACACGAGGCCTGGGTACCATCCATCTTAGGTGTATATATTGGCCTGAGGTATGGATCCAGTTGTATAGCTCCTAGGCCCCCGTAGAGACCATCAAGCAGAGCTTTCTTCTTAGCACATTTTCTAGCGTGACCAACCACCTTAGACACTGGCTAAAAAACTGAGGTACTCACCATATGGGAGGGGTTATATAGGAGAGGAACTCACCTTGTAATTAGGCTTGCCAGTGTCCAATCACTTGATGGTGACTATCTAACCCACTAAGTAATTATCAAGTCTCTGTGTCCCTTGATGTATGAACAAGAAAATAGTTTTACATGAATAAATTAAAGCTGATCACTGTAAGCACCCCTTTCAGTGGCAAATAGTTTGCTCATGACTCTTAATTGATACATTTGCATGACAGCTTGTTCTGTTTGATGGCTAAATCACCATATGAAGAAAAAAGGCTAAAAAGAAAACTAACGCAGTCATTACATCTAAAAGTTGGTATGCTGCAATAAATATTTGCTTTTGGGTTTAATACTACTTTAAGTGCATGCATTATCCTACACGCTCTAAAGCAGTCCATAGACTATGCAATTTTCTTTCCTTCCACCGATGTGCTATTGTGTTCTGCAGGCAGACTTAAAGCTGCCAGCATCGATCACATGAAAAAAAAATTAAAAATCCTGACAGGCTAGTTTTACTGAATTTGATCAATGGCTCGACTTCAGTACAACCAGCCTTCCCATAGATGGATCAAATCTCGTTGGATCCCACTAATCGTAAGAACCTACACCCCATCTCCTTGCTTCCCTTTTCCTCCAAACTCCTTGAATGCCATCTGGGTGCTTCCGCCAAGATACAGCTTCCTTTACACTGGAACCAGGTAGTATAGCTGAGAATTGCACCCAAGAGCTACACGACACTAGCTTAGGTGCAAACTGGAACTTTTTTTGTAAATTCACAGAATTTTTATCACAATCAGAGAAGAGCTTGATCACATTATCCTAAACAATGCAAACGTTAAACAGTAATATCATCAGTACATCTAACAGTACATCTAATGAAGAGCTAACTAACATCCCACAGTGGTTCGGTAACAAGGTAAAGTGGACACTATACTAATCACATCTCTACGAGGATTAGCAGACAGACAGAAACAATAGGTGACTCAATTAACTATGGGAATTCACACATAGGAGGCATACAATGAGGGGAGTATACAAGAGAAAGACACCTTAAAGAGGAGGTCCAACCTGGGTGTAAAAAATTAAAGTCAGCAGCTACATATACCGCAGCTACTGACTTTTAATATTAGGTCACTCACCTGTCAAGGGAGCCTGTGATGTCGGCACCCCAGCCAATCTTCAGGTCGACTCCCGAGTGCTGCAGCCACCATTCCTGGTAAGGGAACCAGGCAGTGAAGCATTTTGGCTTCACTGCTGGTTCCCTACTGCGCATGCACGAAGCGCGCTGTGCTTTCTTATTAGCCCGGCGGGGGACCGAACTTCCGGGAGATCCTGTCTCCTGGAAGTGGGGAAGGGGGCCTGTCAAAAACTGGGGAGGAAGCATATAAGCGGAAGTTCCACTTTTGGGTGGAACTCCACTTTAATAAACAGATTTACACAAAGCAGCAGGAGACACCAGCATCAGGGTTTTTCAACTGATTTTACTCTTCTACTCTGAGTCTCTCAGTCTAGGAGGGGGTTGAAGCATTTAAGACTGGATTGGGCTGCCGATTCCAAACCCTAACCAAACACAAGGGCCCCAAATCTGTATCCAGATCCCAGGTTCCCAGAGTCTGTATGTTTTTTGGGGGAGAGGGGGGGAGACATGGACCTGAACCTGAAGCAAAACCACTTCAAAAGGGGCCACAAGGCACACACCTCCCAAAGAATAGAGCCCACTCGAAAGCCAGGGCCCAAAGTCAGTAGGCAAGAGGCTACTCTGCAGTCCCCTTCAAAAGCCCATGTCCCGGTTGGGTCTGTCACACCTGGTCTACAATCAGCAGAGCTCCCACCTCACTGACAATAACCTTCTCAATCCCTTCAGTCTGGATTTCGCACTCAACACTCCACAGAAACTGCTCTACTAAAACTCACAATTTACTAACGGCTAAAACCACTGGTCATTATACTGCTTGCCTATTCCAAGACTTTTCTGCTGCCTTTGACACGGTTAACCACCCCTTAACACACTCCACTCCTTTGGTCTTCGTAACCATGCTAATTGTTGGTTTTCATCCTACCTATCCAACCGCACCTTCAGCGTTACTTACAATTCTACCTCCGCCTCTCCTTTTTCCTTCTTCCTTCGGGTCCCCAAGGTTTTTGGACGCCTCCTATTCTCAATCTCAATCTCAATCAAACACACGGTCACACAAAGTTGTCGGAAAATCCGATTGTTCTAAAAGCGGTGACGTAAAACACGTACGTCGGGACTATAAACGGGGCAGTGGCCAATAGCTTTCATCTCTTTATTTATTCTGAGCATGCGTGGCACTTTGTCCATCGGATTTGTGTACACACGATCGGAATTTCCGACAACGGATGTTGTTATAGCCTGCGCTCAAACTTTGTGTGTCGGAAAATCCGATGGAAAATGTCCGATGGAGCCCACACACGGTCGGAATTTCCGACAACACGCTCCGATCGGACATTTTCCATCGGAAAATCCGACCGCGTGTACGGGGCATAATTCACTCCCTGGTTATCTCTCGCCTCAATTACTGCAACTCCCTCCTCATTGGATTACCTTTACACAGGCTATCCCCCTTAAGTCTATCATGAATGCTGCTTCCACACCCATCCATCTTAGCGTTTAGCGTTTGCTACCCCTCTCTGCCAATCGTTCCACTGGCTTCTGCTCACCCAATAAATTGAATTCAAAATATTAACTTACAAAGCCATCCACAACTCTACTCCAGCTACATCACTAACTTTGTCTCAAAATACCAACCAAAATTGTTCTCTTTGTTCATCCCAGGACTTCCTGCTCTCTAGCTCCCTTGTCAACTATCTCCTTCTCTGTCCACTTTTAGGCGATCCCTGAAAACCCTTTTCTTCAGGGAAGTCTATGCTGCCTCCACCTAACAGTACTTTTATTTTCTCCATCAGCTCATCCCCCACAGTTATTACCTTTTGCATCACTTGACCCTCCCTTTTAGATTGTATACTCTAACAAGCAGGGCCCGCTGATTCCTCCTGTACTGAGTGTATTGTAGCTGTACTGTCTACCCTTACGTTGTAAAGTAATGCGCAAACTGATGGCACTATATAAATCCTGTATAATAATGCATGCAATGTAATGTGCAACTGTAGCACTTACAAGTATTTATTGTGACAACTCTTCCCCCTGACAATGCCTTCATCTACGCTTCTCATCAGATGGCTGCCACCAGCTTTGTTCAGGCATAATCTAAGGTCGGCAACTACTTCCTGGACTGACATGTTGCTTTAAAGATGACACAGTTATGTAAACTATAGTACCTGTGTAGTACTTGACTGTGCCCACAAACAGATCAGTCTCTTTTGCATCCTTTCATCTTGTAAATTGCTGCTATGTTACAATGTAGCAGTCTGATCACTGGAGTAGAGGAGACTGAGGAAACACTTTGTGTAACGACATAGTCGGCGACCCATCGCAGTTTGCTACGGAAGGGATGTTCCGCTGCCGCCATCTTGCTACACCCCACACTCGTCCATAGTAAGGATACACTAAGAAGGGGGAAAGCGGACATGTTGTTACACCCACCGGAGTTTTGCATTTTACACGTATTTATAACAGTAAAGTGAGTTTCTATAGTGAAATACAGTACTTAGAACTCCATGGAGGCAACGGAACGTCACTTCCGTAGCAAACTGCGATGGGTCGCCGAATATGTCGTTACACTTTGTCTCCTGCTGCAGCCTAATGATATCTCACCCCTAGAAAAGTCACCTGATTGAAGATCAGGGACTGCTCTTTAATAATAAAAGGCAAAAGCCTTTTTGAAAAGTTATACTGTCACAGTACACTGTAACAGTAAAATAAAATAAGCTATGCAGATGCGTTTGCTGCATTCCAGTAAAAAAAAAAATAGGCTCTTACTACATATTGAACATCTTTTTTTCCTGAATGCAACTTGCTATATAATGACTTTAGAAAAACTAGAGAAAACCTTCAAGCATGCTAAGTGGTGGCTGGAAGTGGTAAATATGAAATACTCATAGGTACTATTTTCACCTTTTCTGGCTCCCATGCCACTATGGAAAGCCCGACACTTTCAAGTAAAAACTTTTTTCAAAAAAAATTGGGACGCTGTGTAAAATATACATAAAATCAAAGAATGCAATGATTTGCAAATCTCATAAATTGATGGCAGCAACACGCCTCAAAAAAGTTGGGACAGGGCCATGTTTGCTAGATTGTAGCATCCCCTCTTAACACTCCCCCTTAACAATCCCCTCTAAACGTTTGGGAACTAAAAAGACCAGTTGTTTTGGGAGAGGAATGTTGTCCCATTCTTGCCTGATATAGGATTTCAACTGCTCAACAGTCCTGGGTCGTCTCTCACTTTTTGCTACAAGATTCGCCAAATATTTTCAATTGGTTAAATGTCTGGACTGCAGGCAGGCCAGTTATGCACCTAGATTCTTCTACTACGTAGTCATTCTGCTGTCAAATGCAGTATGGGGTTTAGCATTGTCCTGCTGAAATATGCAAGGCCTTCCCTGAAAAAGACATCGTCTGGATGGGAGCATATGCTGCTCTAAAACCTGGATATACAGTGCCTTGAAAAAGTATTCATACCCCTTGACATTTTCCACATTTTGTCATGTTACAACCAAAAATGTAAATGTATTTTATTGGGATTTTATGTGATAGACCAACACAAAGTGGCACATAATTGTGAAGTGGACGGAAAATGATAAATGGTTTTCCAAATTTTTTCCAAACAAATATCTGAAAAGTGTGGCATGCATTTGTATTCAGCCTCCCTGAGTCAATACTTTGTAGAACCTCCTTTCACTGTAATTACAGCTGCAAGACTTTTTGGGGATGTCGCTACCAGCCTTGCACATCTAGAGTGACATTTTTGCCCATTCTTCTTGGCAAAATAGCTCAAGCTCTGTCAGATTGGATGAGATGGCTCCTTCCATCTTCCCATCAACTTTGACCAGCTTCCCTGCTGAAGAAAAGCATCCCCACAACATGATGCTGCCACCACCATGCTTCACAGTGGGGATGGTTTGTTCAGGGTGATGTGCAGTGTTAGTTTTCCGCCACACATAGCATTTTGCTTTTAGCCCAAAAAGTTCAACTTTGGTCTCATCTGACGAGAGCACCTTCTTTCACATGTTTGCCATGTCCCCATGGCTTCTCACAAACAACTGCAAGTGTGACTTCTTATGGCTTCTTTCAACAATGGCTTTCTTCTTGTCACTCTTCCATAAAGGCCGGCTTTGTGGAGCGCATGACTAAGTTGTCATCGGAGCTGTGGATCTCTGCAGCTCCTTCAGAGTTACCATGGGCCTCTTGGCTGCTTCTATGATTAATACTCTCCTTGCCCAGACTGTCAGTTTAGGTGCTATGTCTTGGTAGGTTTGCAGTTGTGCCATACTCTCTTCATTTTCGGATGAGGGATTGAACAGTGCTCTGTGAGATGTTCAAAGCTTGGGATATTTTTTTTTATAACCTAACCCTGCTTTAAACTTCTCCACAACTTTATGCCTGACCTATCTGGTGTGTTCCTTGGCCTTAATGATGCTGTTAGTTCACTAAGGTTCTCTAACAAACCTCTGTGGGCTTCACAGAACTTCTGTATTTATACTGAGATTAAATTGCACACAGGTGGACTTTATTTACTAATTAGGTGACTTCTGAAGTCAAATTGGTTGCACTAGATTTGAGTTAGGAGTATCAAAATAAAGGGGGCTAAATACAAATGCATGCCACACTTTTCACATATTTATAAAAAAAAATTGAAAGCCATTTATCATTTTCCTTCCACTTCACAATGATGTGCCAGTTTGTGTTGGTCTATCACATAAAATCCCAATAAAATACATTTATGATTTTTGTTGCAACATGACAAAATGTGGAAAATATCAAGGGGTATGAATACTTTTTCAAGGCACTGCATCTTTGAGCATTGATGACGCCTTTCCAGATATGAAAGCTGTCCATTCCATACACATTAATACCATCAGAGATGCAGGGTTTTGAACTGATAACAAGCCAGAAGGTCCCTCTCCTCTTTATTTCGGACAATGCAGCGCCCATTTTTGCCAAAAAGAATGTCAAATTTTGATTTCTCTGATCACAGAACAGTTTTCCACTTTGCAACAGACCATTTTAAATGAGCCCATCACAGCATCATGCGTGTTTTTAATGCAGTGCCATCTGAGGGCCCAAAGATCATGGGCATCCAAATATTGCATTCTGGCCTTGTCCCTTGAAGGCCAAGAATTTCTCCAGATTCTCTGAATCTTTTGATATTTTGTACTATAGATGATGATATATTTAAAGTCTTTGCAATTTTACATTAGGGACCAAATTCTGAAATTGTTCGACAATTTTTAGATGTGGCTTTTTACAGATTGGTGAACCTCTGCTCATCTTTACTTTCTGAGACACACTGACTCTCTAAGATGCTTTTTTTCATACCCAATCAGGTTACGGACCTGTTTTCAATTAACCTAACTAGTTGCAAAATGTTTTTTCCAGCTCTTCCTTGCTAGCACCACTTACTCTGGCCAGCTTTTTGCTACCCTGTCCAACTTTTTTTGAGACGTGTTCCTACCATTAATATCAGAATTTTTTTTTTCTTAAAATGGTGCATTTTCTCTGTTTGATATGTTTTCTATTTTCTATTGTGAAAAACTATGGGTTTATAAGATTTGCAAATCATTGCATTCTGTATTTATGTCGATTTAACACAGCATTCTAACTTTTGGAATTTAGGTTGTATCTTTATGGCAGCACGCAAGAAAACTGGGTACACCAGTGGTGGGAAGAGCATAATGTTAAGGAATTCTCATTGTTATCAAATGATGTATTTTGCTCCTTTTCTCTATTCATTACAAGCACTGTTGGAAGGTACCTATTATGCATTGATTTGCGTGGTTTGTATTGGTAAAACTGTCAGTATATAATAAGGGTGTTAGTTGAGAAATGAATCTAAAATTCAATTTCTGGGTCAGCGAGGGGCACAGATGCTCATTTTAAAAAAAATGCCAGTGTTTACAAAAAAATGCATCAGTGTTTGGGATATACACGAGTTGAAATTATAGCCAATATTATAAAAAATACACTGTACAGTACTGAATTTCAGAACTAGGTTGGGCGTTTTTAGAATTTGTGTGTGAAACATGCAGGATGTTAGTTTAAAATACAAAGTTCAAAGGGGAACATAGGATCTGCCACTTTTGACTTGGGTTCAAAGCTCCTCTGAGATAATTCCCGCCCCCACCCTCCGAAACACACAAATGCATTCTAGATAATTACCCAATTTGATTTTTTTAAATCATCCAAAAGCTCAAATTTCTTACCTGCATCCTCAATCAGGAAACAGGCTGGACCTGTTTTTTTTTTCAGATTTCATTGGGATTCAGCTTAAAGGCATAGTTCACCTTTACCAAAAAAAATTACTGACAGATAAAAGGGGGTATGTAGATAAATACAAACCGTGCAGCTTTGAATAAAGATGAATAATGCACATGCTATTGGTGTAAGCCATTTACCTTATGAACCCTGACTGAAAAACTCCCAGAGATGGCTTCATCATTTACTGCCTTGCTGCTAGGACTTTGCTAAGAGAATACCAGCTGTTACTGTTTACCTCCACTATCACAGGAGCAAGCTCTCAAACACTGAGCTTAGAGGTACTGCATTTTCCCTGTGAAGGTGGAGGTAAACATTAACAGCTCTGTGCGACATAAAAAAAGATCCAAACTTAGGGCATAGTCAACAAAGTACCATTATGATTTGAGAACCACAATAGCTAGCACCCTCCCTCTGCTTACAATCCAGTATACCGAGCATAAAGGAGAAAAGTAGGCTCGTTTGGGAAAAGACAAGAAAGAAGGGGAGGGTGCGGGTGAAGGTGAGGGAAAGGAAGAAGCAAGACCACATGCAAAAAAAACTCTCCTAAAATAAGTGGTTAGATGGCCCATAGAGATTTATCAGTTATCAGGGAAATAGTGAGTAATCCAAGGGAACCAATCTTTTCTACATTTCTTAGCCTTGTTATGAAATACAGCCATTAGTTTTTCATCCACCTAATACCATGCCTTTTTTGCTTGACATTTCTGACCGTCGGGGTGTCAGGCCACCAGGCTTGACCTGTTAGTTTGGCCTCTATATAAATTAAAGATATGGATTCTTAGGGGTGCTGTGGCCAAAATACAGTGTAGTTGATAGACTAGTCCAAAAACACATAATCCTTTGCCATTTCCAACATAAATCAACAAATGTACCCACTACTTCTCGGCCCCTAAAACAGAGGTCTGATGCAACGTGTTTTAATCTAGCCAGCTGTTGGAGTACCATGTATCAGCGAAGTAAATTGTTATAATTTGCTTCAATTAATGCAGTATTAAGTGATCTGTGGGCTATAGTGTCCCAATTCTGGAACAATTGATACAGCTCTAAAGAGATACAAAGATCCCTCTCCCTTAAAGAAACATAAAACAAGAGATGCTGGGAGTCATACTGCTAGATCACTAATAATATATATGGAGGCATATATGTTCAAAAGGGGTTCAGGTCTGCAGGGATTCAGGTCAGCTTTTGTTCATATAGTTACTGCTATAACTGTGTAAAAAAAGTGGTTATAATAATAATAATAATAAT
The DNA here is from genome assembly GCA_037952925.1 of Lithobates clamitans. Lineage (NCBI taxonomy): Eukaryota > Metazoa > Chordata > Amphibia > Anura > Ranidae > Lithobates > Lithobates clamitans. Next base: position 1,911,857 of record JBBGZY010000014.1, read on the forward strand.
AGCTGAAAATGATACAGGCGTCAGGGTATGAGAGACAGTACAACAAATATTTGCCATCAAAACCTGTCAATGTTATTTGTCTACAAAATCTACCCATGAATATGATACATCTAGCAAACATCTAGTAAACAACCACACTAACCTACATCGCAATAAAGGAACTTTAAATGTGCTTCCAGGAAAACATAAAAGGCTACCATGAATACCAAAAACAGTTTAAAAAAAAAGGTACATTTTTATTTTACACATACGTCAAAACAAAAAAAAAAAGCCAAGTGTAGGATACTTTTTTTCTTGGCATTTTTTCCTTACTTATGCCCCTTACACACGATAGGATTTTCTGACGGAAAACGTTTGATAGGAGCTTGTTGTTGGAAATTCCGATCGTGTGTAGGCTCCATCGGACATTTTCCATTGGAATTTCCATCACACAAAATTTAAACGCTGGTTCTCAAATTTTCCGATAACAAAATCCGTTGGTGGAAATTCCGATCGTATGTACACAACTCCGACGCACGAAGTTCCACGCATGCTCGGAATCAAGCAGAAGTGCAGCACTGGCTATTGAACTTAATTTTTCTCGGCTCGTCGTACGTGTTGTACATCACCGCGTTCTTGACGTTCAGAATTTCCAACCAACTTTGTGTGACCGTGTGTATGCAAGACAAGTTTGCGCCAATATCCGTTGGAAAAAAAAGCATGGATTTTGTTGTCGGAAAATCCTATCGTGTGTAAAGGGCATAGGAGCTATCAGTCCAACTTATTGGCATGGGAGAATTAATACCTTCTGGAACTGCACCAGAGTTCATGCACACAGAATGTAAAGAAAAAACACTTTTAAACACTTTTCTTTCTGCCTCTGAACGCTCCTCTACGTTAGCTTATACGTCCCTTTTGGTTTCTTTGAAGCGTGTTTAGAGGCAGGACAAAAAAACCCCAAGGCCAGTGCGTTCAGGAGAGGAACGTTTTGCCCAAAAAAAACGGATATGCTGAATGTGTATAAACACATCTAAACATGCTTAAGCACCTAAATGTGTTAAAAGTCAACAATGCTATCCTGCAAAATGTCCTGTGTGCACAATAACCAAATGTGAAGGACAGACAGGTTATCTCAGTAATATCTAAGTGCTGGGGTGATGCGTGATACAAAATTTGTAAGCATTATTTGAATATTAGCTCATTTTTTATATTACCGTAGTCTTATTATACATATTTTCAGAGATGTAATATTCTATGAAAATTAACGTTTCCGATGTATGGCCCAGTTCTGAAGAAGCAGTAGAAACTATTTTATATGAGTATGTACAGTACCATACAGTCATGGCAAAAAGTTTTGAGAATGACACAAATATAAATTTTCACAAAGTCTGCTGCTTGAGTTTTTTTTAGATCTTTTTGTCAGATGTTACTATAGTATACTGAAGTTTAATTACAAGCATTTCATAAGTGTCAAATGCTTTTATTGACAATTACGTTTTAAGTTTATGCAAAGAATCAACATTTGCAGTGTTGACTCTTATTTTTCAAGACTTCTGCACTTCGCCCTGGCATGCTGTCAATCAACTTCTGGGCCACATCCTGACTGATGACAGCCTATTTTTGCGTAATCAATGCTTGGATTTTGTCAATTTGTGGGGTTTTTTTGTTCACTCTCCTCGAGGATTGACCAAAAGTTCTCAAAGGGATTAAGGTCTGGGGAGTTTCCTAACCATGGACCCAAAATGCCCATGTTTTGTTCCCCAAGCCACTTCGTTATCATTTTTGTCTTATGGCAAGGTGCACCATCATGCTGGAAAAGGCATTGTTCCTCACCAAACTGTTCTTGGATGATTGGGAGATTTTGCTCTCAGAGGATGTTTTTGTACCATTCTTGATTCATGGCTGTGCTCTCAAGCAAAATTGCTGAGAAGCAATCCCACACATGAATGGTCTCAGGATGCTATAATGATGGTAACGCTCACCTTTTCTTCACGGGACAAAGTTTTTTTCCGGATACGACAAACAATCGGAAAGATTTGTCAGAGAAAATTACTTTAGCCCAGTCAGCAGTCCAATTCCTGCACCTTTTGCAGACTGTCTGTCCCTGATGTTTTTCCTGGAGAGAAGTGGCTTTTTTGCTGCCCTTCTCGACATCAGGCCAATCCTCCAAGCGCCTTCACTTTACTGTGCGTGTAGATGCACCCACACTTGCCTGCTGCCATTCCCGAGCAAGCTCTGCACTGGTGGTTCCCCCGATCTCACGGCTGAATCAACTGTAGGAGACGGTCCTGGCGCATGCTGGACTTTCTTGGGTGCCTTGAAGCCTTCTTCACAAACACAGTGCAAATGTTTTTTTATGGTATTAAGTTCATTTTCATGGCAAAGAGGGACTTTGCAATTAATTGCAATTCATCTGATCACTCTTCATAACATTCTGAAGTATATGCAAAATGTCCATCATAAAAACTGAGGCAGCAGACTATGTGAAAATGTATATTTGTGTCATTCTCAAACACTCGGCCACGACTGTAGATACTATATGTGTATGTACATACTCATAAGTATGTACAGTATGTAACTTACAAAATACAAGTACCCACTGATGTACATTTTTATAGACGTATAATCTCTGATATGAAGGAGATTTTTTATGATGTATGTGTAAAAAAAAAATGTACCTTTTTATTTAAATGTTTTTGGTGTTCGTGGTAGCCTTTTGGTTTCTTTGAAGCACATTTAAATTCTCTTTATTGCAATGTACAGTAGGTCTGTTCCATAGAATATTACTTTCAGAAAAATATATTAATGGATCTTTTATATTTGTTGTTTGTAAACAAGATTCAACTATATTGAGTTTAGTTTGATATACTTAAAACAAGGCTTTGTATGTACCTGGCACATTTTGGACAATTTATTTGAGGTACTTGTATAAATCCAACAATTTATGCAGCACTTTACAAATACATTGTACATTCACATAAGTCCCTGCCCACAAGAAGCTTACAATCTAGGGTCCCCAACTCACATTCATACATTCACATACTAGGGCCAATTTATACAGGAGACAATTTACTAGCATTTCTTTGTGAACAAAACCCACGCAGCCACAGGGAGAACATGCAAAGCGATTCTAACCTATCCAAACAATCTAAGCTGATGACTCTAGTGCTGCTAGGCAGAAGTGTTAACCACTAAGTCACTGCGCTGCCCAATTACAATGATGCATGAAATTATTTTTTTTTTAATGTTATATTACCATTTTAATTTAATGTTTATTTTGTTCAATGTTTAATAGGGACAAAATATAAAAGTTGCACATTTACCAAACAGTCGTCCATCAAAAATAAATAAAATACACCAGGCGAACATTCTGTAATAAAACACTTTGAAAACCTATTAAATGTGTATATTGCTATAAATATTCACCTAGTTGACACTGAACAATCTGAGGCATCAACAGGATAACCTTAAATAGTGATCTGAACATTACATTGAGAGCAGAATTGTGGGAGCTCTTTCATTAGCTCATCATGGTGACCTGAAGGTGGAAGTGGAGAAAGCATCTTATCTCTAATGACTTTAAGTACGAGTGGCCTTTGACCAGTGATCATATTAAAACACACAAAGAATAATGAACTTCTTATGCATTTCAGGTCTTAACAGATTACTGAATTTGCTAGAGAGTGAGAGATTGTACATGAATATTGAGTGTGTCATTTCCACACAGTCAACTTTATATCAGTCTAGAATTGATGTTACCAAAGGTGGAGTTAAAGTTAGGTGGGTAACCCCTTAAAGGAACAAAACAGGTTAATGCAATTTTATGCAAATATGGCCATCAATAACACCAGTGATAAAATATATGATCTAAATAATGCAAAGACATCACAGGTCTAGGTCTGGTTACATGCAAAAAATGTTGCCAGGAATCATACTAAAGTAATATGTAGCTGGAAAAAAAAATAAAGTCAGCTTGGGGTTGGTTCTTGTCCAACACAGTCATGCATGACAGGCATAGGATTTCTGGGTAACCCCTTTGAATCGTTACAGTACTAAATCCTTTTTCTCCATCTACTTCTTTGTCTTTGATCATCAATGTTATTTGTATCAAGAGTCTTTATATACTTGTCCTCCACTTTAGAGTTTGTACTTTCCTTATTCCTCCTGAAGCCGCAGCCTGTATCATAGATCTTCCTGCATCTGTAACTCACATTTGGGATGTTGCTTATTAAGCATGAAGTCTCAGCAGGGTTAGAGGGGAGGTCATGACAATGATGCATTTTACTGAATAAGCTATGTCTATTTTAAGCCAAATATTGAAATAAACTTAGATATTTTATATCTGGATTGTTTTTCTGTCTTGGGGTACCGGGAAAATCCATGATCTCCCACAGGGCTTTTGTCCATAGATTGAGGTGATGTGGTACTACTCATTTTAAAACATTTTTCTATTGGCACTCTCTTTAGATATATACATGTAGCTAGAAAAGACATACACTATATTCTCAAAAGTATTGGGCCGCCTGCCTTTACATGCACATGACATTTAATGGCATCCCAATCTTCGTACGTAATATTGAGTTGGCCCACCCACAAGGTTTAGAAGTGTGTCTATGGAAATGTTTGACCATTCATCCAGAAGCGCATTTGTGAGCACAGGCATTGATGTTGGACGAGAAGGCCTGGCTCGCAGTCTCCGCTCTAATTCATCCCAAAGGTGTTCTATCAGGTTGAGGTCAGGACTCATTAATGTCATTATGGACCTTGCTCTGTGCACTGGTGCACAGTTATGTTAGAACAGGAAGGGGCCATCCCCAAACTGTTCCCGCAAAATTGGGAGCATGAAATTGTCCAAAATGTCTTGGTATGCTGACGCTTTAAGAGTTCCCTTCACTGGAACAAAGTGGCCAAGCCCAGCCCCTGAAAAACAAACCCAACACCATAATCCCCCCTCCACCAAATGATTTGGACCAGTGCACAAAGCAAGGTCTATAAAGAAATGGATCATCGAGGTGGAGGAACTTGACTGATTGTGTCTGATACACTTTCAGACCCCATCTACCGTATTTGTGGCCCAATCCTGATATCCTGTAGGGGGGGGTTATGTCTGTGTGTGCTGTGGGTGATGCTGTCATTCTTTTTATATATTGATGGATGTAGGGTTATTGAAATTTTAGTACTTGTGCATTTTTATACATTTTCAATAAAGCTAATTTTGTACCAATAACCCCTGATGCCAATTAGTCTCTATAGGTAACCGCTTTTCTTGTGTTCAGATCCTTTATTTTTACACTAATCCTTTTTTTGTGGAGGAACTTGACTGGCCTGCACAGAGCCCTGACCTCAACCCAATAGAACACCTTTGGAATGAATCAGAGCGGAGACTGCGAGTCAGGCCTTCTCATCCAACATCAATGCCTGACCTCACAAATGCGCTTCTGGAAGAATGGTCAAACATTCCCATAGATACACGCCTAAACCTTGTGAACAGTCTTCCCAGAAGAGTTGAAGCAGTTATAGCTGCAAAGGGTGGGCCAACTCAATATTGAATCCTATGGACTAAGACTTGGATACCATTAAAGTTCATGTGCGTGTAAAGGCAGGCGTCCCAATACTTGTGGTAATATAGTGTAAATTCAGCTTGGGGTTGGATCTTCAGGCCCTGTCCAACATCGCCATACAGAATAGGCATCTACCCTTGTATGTCTATGGCCTGCAATGGACCACAATCTCACTCAAGCATGGTTCATACTGACACATACCATTTGGATTATCTCCATCATTCTATGTTTAAAAATAAAAATGAATTGAACATCAGCTAACACAGCTTTCACATTTTTATAAACCTCTTTTCTGCCACCTCCTTGTGGACACCTCATCTGTCACTGTATCGATAAGTTCTCTATCGTTTTCCGTTCTGGTCTCTCTACATATTTTTTCATAAGATAGGACATGCCAATTCACCGAACAGCCGCACAAACAAAACTAACCCACAGACTTGGCATGTTCTAGGAACAAATGAAACGCACCATTCTAAAAGACTGATGATTTATTTAGACCAGTGCCCTGAAGCTGTCCCACTAACAAAAATATGCATAGTTTTATCATCTAAAACTGAATGTTAATAAAGTCCTAAGAACTGTATGCGCAATAAAATATAAAAGGCATACATATGCTGTGTTTTTATTTTTGGTGTCTATGCAGTGTAGATCAACAGGCAGCTGGACAGACAGACGTATCAAACAGCTGAAGAGATGCTTGCAAAGGATCACTTTAAAGCCATTGTCATTGAATAGAAAAGACATGTCACAAGTTCCTCAGACACAGCTGTGGAAACTGCAGCTGGTGAAACATTAATATGTAGTACAGCTACCACATTATTCATAAATGTAGAATTTAAAATGTGTAAGAAGCTAAAAAACATTTTCAGACTTGTTTAACAAGGAACTTAGGAAATTCACTGGTGTACCTACATGTCAACAAATCTGCTTGGCTACAACAGGCTAATGTGCTTTTTACCCAGTGCCTGCACAAGGTCCTCTCTGGCATCAAAGCGAAGATGTTGAAGTGCCCCCATCCACAATGCAGATGGAGCTTACATGTTTGCAGGTACAATGGCTGGAATGTCAGAGGGCAAAAATGACAGCACTAAGAAAAGGGGAGCCAGCTGCCAATCCAGCTGGGTGGATCCCAACAGTATTGTCGACATCCTTCCCAAATTTGGCAAATCTTTGCCCCATCAGCAACAGCCCATTATCAGGTGACTTCGTGCCACAGGCAAACACCAGTAAAGACACCTCGGACCCAAAAGAGAAGAACAGCCAAAAAAAAGCTTAAGCCATACTTCTCTTTTAAAGATTACCTATGAACTGAAAAGAAAAAAGAAAAGCTAAGGGAAGAAGGGGAAGATGGTGTTGCTGAAAAGTAAGTAGAGTTAACCAAGGACCCGTTCACACCTGTGTACTTTATGCGCATTTTATGCCTTTGCTTTTTTTTTTTTTTTTACTGATCTAAATGCAGCCCATTGTTTTTAATGGGTTTGCACACAAAAGGCACGTAAAATTGTGCTGCGTACGGAGAGAACCCCCCCAGAAATGTGTGTTGCTGGACAGTGTTTTACTCACACATACACATGTACAAGTGTATAACATAACCTGAAAAATTTAATTTTTATGCACATACAGTGGATATAAAAAGTCTACACACCCCCTTAAAATGTCAGGTTTCTGTGATGTAAAAAAAAAAAAAAAAAAAAAGGAGACAAAGAACTGTTTCCACCTTTATTGTGACCTATAAACCGTACAACTCAGTTGAACAAAAACTGAAATCTTATAGGCAGAGGAAAGTAAAAATAAAAAAATAAAATAATATGGTTGCATAAGTGTGCACACCCTTAAACTAATACTTTGTTGAAGGAGCTTTTGATTTTACTACAGCACTCGGTCTTTTTGGCTATGAGTCTATCAGCATGGCACTTCTTGACTTGACAATATTTGCCCACTCTTCTTTTCAAAAACACTCCAAATCTGTCAGATTGTGAGGGCAACTCCTGTGCACAGCCCTCTTCAGATCACTTCACAGATTTTCAACCAGATTCAGGTCTGGGCTCTGACTGGGCCATTCCAAAACATTAATCTTCTTCTGGTGAAGCCATTCCTTTGTTGATTTGCATGTTTGCTTTGGGTCATTGTCATGCTGAAATAGTTCCTCTTTATGTTCAGCTTTCTAGCAGAAGCCTGAAAGTTTTGTGCCAATATTGACTGGTATTAGGAATTGTTCATAATTCTCCCTACCTTGACTAAGGCCCCTGTTCCAGCTGAAGAAAAGCAGCCCCAAAGCATGATGCTGCCACCACCATGTGATGTGCAGTGCTGTTTTTGCACCAAACATCTTTTGGAATTATGGGCAAAAAGTTCCACCTTGGTTTCATCAGACCATAGCACATTTTCCCACAAGATTTTGGGAGACTTCAGGTGTGTTTTTGCAAAATTTAGCCAGGTTTGGATGTTTTCTTGGTAAGAAAAGGCTTTCGTCTTGCCACTCTACCCCATAGACCAGACATATGAAGAATACGGGAGATTGTTGTCACATTTACCACACAGCCAGTACTTGCAAGATATTCCTGCAGCTCCTTTAATGTTGCTGTAGGCCTCCTGGCAGCCTTCCTGACCAGTCTTCTTCTTGTCTTTTCAGCAATTTTGGAGGGACGTCCAGTTCTTGGTAATGTCACTGTTGTGCCATATTTTCTCCACTTGATGATGACTGTTTTCACTGTGTTCCATGGTATATATAATGCATTGGAAATTATTTTGTACCCTTCTTCTGACTGATACCTTTTAACAATGAGATCCCTCTGATGCTTTGGAAGCTCTCTGCGGACCATGGATTTTGCTGTAGGATGCGACTAAGAAAATGTCAGGAAAGACCTACTAGAACAGCTGAACTTTATTTGGGGGTAATCAGAGGCACTTTAAATGATAGCAAGTGTGTACTGACTCCTATTTAACATGAGTTTGAATGTGATTGCTTAATTCTGAATACAGCTACATCCCCAGTTCTAAGAGGGTGTGCACACTTATGCAACCACATTAATTTTTTTATTTTTATTGCCCCCCCTTAAAAGATTTCAGTTGTACAGTTTATAGGTCACATTAAAGGTGGAAAAAATCTAAAATGATTTATCGTTGTCTCATTTTTTTTACAATACAGAAACATGACATTTTAACAGGTGTGTGGACTTTTTATATCCACTGCATGAGCAAAAAACATGCAAATATGTGCATTCACTATACAGTCCATACTCACGTTTTTACACAGGAACTTTTTGCAAGTAATCTGATGTTCGTACAGCAGTACCATGTGCAAGTACCCTTAAGTGTGGAGCATTAAAAAAAAAAAAAAAGTGCTGCATCTGTGTTGCGCATTCATCAAAACGCTCATTCAATAGATTTTAATGGTAGCGTGCCTAAACCACATGTAAAACGCAATGTGAACGAGCCCTAAGGATCAACAAGGGTAACACAGAACACAATCTTAAAAAAAAAAAAAAAGCTTCAACTCCTATCCCAGCTATGTTCAGTCCTACCACAGTGCCCACAGCTGTTGAATATCCTCTCTGGGTCAGCCCAGCCCTATAGTTGGCACTTTTGACCAATGCTCATGACAGCTTCACGTATTAACCCCTGCAGTACAGGATGATCACAGATATGGGTGCATCTGGGAATTCAAGTACACTTCTCATTCAATGCAAGCACTGTCCCTGGTGCTGATTAAAAAATATATATATACCTATATATTTCAATACTTTCCAGCTTCAAAGTGTTTTTATCCCAAAACTTTCTTTTTGGGTACAATAAGAACATGTGTCATGTTTTACTGCAGTTGGTGGCACCAACAGATTCCTTCACGTCCTGTCTAGTAGAAAAGCTGTCCCTAGGGCAGAAAGCAAAAGGAAAAAATGTCTTTTATACTTACATATTCTGGTTTTAATTTTTTGTCTCCTCCTCTTACAGCTACTTTTTCAAGTTTGTCTATGGCAGCCAAGATCATTTCTTCATCTTTCAGACGTAGTTCCTCGTGTATGATCTCAATGTCACGCACTGGATTGACACTCCCTTCAACATGGATGATGTCATCGTCATCAAAGGCACCTAAAACGCACAGTTTTGATTTGTTTTTAAGGAAACACACAGAAATCAGGATTCTCAGTTATACATCACAAAATAATTAAAAGTGGTTGTAAATCCTCCCATATACCCAGTGAAGTGTATAGCCATGATCCTCCTAGATAAGTTTCATTTATCTGCAATCTTCTCTTTTGTACATCCCTTCAAAAATACGGATTTTAGATTAAATCCTTGTGCATTTTTTAGCATCACAAAGGTGCGGGTGGAGAGCTGCAGTTAGAGGTCTGAGACACTGTGTGAGAGCTGATTGGAGGAAAGGAACAAACCCCCCTTCACACAGGAGAACTGTGAGACAAGCTGTGTGCTGAGCTCTCCCTACCCATTACAAATTTTATCTCATGTGTCGGGAAAACTTCTCAGTAGTGACTCATGTTGATAACAGAGGAACGAAGAACCAAAGAGAAATGAAACTTAGAGCTTCGGAGAGAGACAAGTAAACACTACAAATTTATGTGCTACGTTCAGATTTTATGACTGAGGTTTTCAACCACTTTAAGACTCAATCATCTTAATTATGCCATATGAAACAAACCTTTTTAGACCTTTGGATACAGTTCAAATGTATACAGTCAAACCTTTTAAACCTTTTTTCGTTTTGGCTAAGAATACGGAAAGATTATAACCCATATTAGGTTTATATTGTTGCCTGCATCTGCTAGCTAGATTTAAAAAATTTTATTTTTCTTGTGTCCATTGTCACCGAGACAATTTTGAAATTGATATTAAAGTCAAAGTGTTTTGTTAATTTTAAAAACCATGACGTACTTAGCTGCTCTTTGCAACGATATTGCACAGAGTGGTCTCTTACATATGTGGTGTCGTTTCCCCCCCTCCGCGCATTCTTCACTCTTCCGGGTGCCCCCATAGCAAGCTGTGTGCTATGGGGGTACCCATGCAAACACACTTGTGAGCCGGCTGTAAGATTCCACAGACACACACACAGCATGGCTCAGTCATTTCCCCTGCTCCCTTCTCACAGGATTTGAGGGACAGCAGGAGTCTATGGCTTCCACTGCTATCAGTGTGTCCTGTGGATCCAGGAATAAAGAAGAGTGGGGCTGCTGGCGACAGCACTGGATCGAGAGAGGTGTCAAGGAAGTGCTTGAGGGGCGGGGGGGGATATGGGGAGACTTTTTTTTACCTTAATGCAGGGATTGCATTAGGGTAAAAAAAAAAATAGATTTTAGAACAGGAAACAATTGTCACCAGGTGAGGTCACATTGTTTCATAGGGACACTTGTTTTGTGACAATTGTCTAAAGTTGGCCATATTGATTCCTCCAGGCACACAAACGGGGTGGATGGAAGAATCCCTCCCCCCTCCCGAAACATAGTATTCTGACAGCGGGACCCCCCTTAGCCACAACACACTGATCAGCAGCTGCAGATACTGATTGACATAAGTTTTCCAGGATGTCCCTTTGACGAAAGTCAATCGAACAAACAACTTCTGTTGGGCAGGGTTTGCCAAACACTGATCAACATTTGTACAGTCCCTTCTGAACCGATGTTTGATCCATGTATGGCCAGCTTAAGAGAGGAATACCTTTGGTATATATTTCCTCTCACTATGTTGCATCTGCAGATGTGCAAGCACAAGGTGACGGTTTAGATATAGGCGGATGCAAGTTGCAGCATTAACCTGAATGACTTGCTACCCTGAGTAATAATTCCAATGGAACAGCAAGAGGAGAAGTAAAACAAGGAGCAGTCTCTGCAATGAACGAAAAAGAGGGGACATGACATGTAAGGGTCCTTTCACACTGGGGCGGTTTGCAGGCGCTATTGCGCTAATAATAGCGCCTGCAAACCGACCCGAAAGTGCTGCTGCTTTCATTCCAGTGTGAAAGCCCCGAGGGCTTTCACACTGGAGCGATGCGCTGGCAGGACGGTAAAAAAAGTCCTGCCAGCCGCATCTTCGGAGCGGTGAAGGAGCGGAGTGTATACCGCTCCTTCACCGCTCCTGCCCATTGAAATCAATGGGATGGCGCGGCTATACCGCCGGCAAAGCGCCTCTGCAGAGGCGCTTTGCGGTGGTTTTTAACCATTTCTCGGCCGCTAGCGGGGCGGTTTTACAAAAGCGGCGCTTTACTGCCGACGCCCGTCCCAGTGTGAAAGGGTTCTTAAAGGAAGGTGGGTGAATAAACTTCAAGACATGTATTTAAACCAGCTATATAAATATATACAGCCCAATATGACTTTCTACATTGTGGTACTTGTGTAAATGCTATAAAAATGTTTGGAAACCTAAAATATTCATATTTTAGTCACAATCCAGCCTTTCTAAAATGTGATATAGAAAAAGAACACATTTACTAGGAGGCCTCACATTTGGCTTCAGAATGGTCAGCCATTTGAACAGTCTAGCCTATAGTTCTGGATAAAACAAATAATAGCACATGGCCAGCTGCAGAAAAAAGGTGTCAAGCGTCAACTACACGATTTTAAGCTCAGAAAAGAAACAAAACATTTGCTGATTCCCAGATGTAAAGCATCCTGTCATTAAACAGTAAAATGACAAGTACTAAATACAATCCCAAATTACCCTCTCTCCCCCACCCCCCCAAGAACTAAAGTTAGGAGAAATGATATGATCATTTCGTTAGGCTTGAGTTTCCATGGAAAACTGGGATTGGCCTGAAATCATCTGGCAGACCTCTTCCCCAGCTTCATTCTACTTTATCACTATGGTTCTGACCGTGATTAGATAATGAACCACTCAGACACACAATTTACACAGCGGCTAATTTCATCGGTCTGATTTGAGGGTATGGTTTTGAGGGGGCCATCAGAGGAGCTGGTGAAGGTACATTTGTCATCCGTGAGTGACAAGCACTCACAATGTGAACAAAATGGTGCTGGCCCTTGTTAGGAGCACACGCTATTAACACACATTTAAAGTGCAGCAGAAGCCATAATTTGAAATTGCCAACTGGAAACGCGAGGGTAGAGCAGGCAGATATTACTGAAGTATGTGTGCTGACTTTCACGCTCTTGTCATGACATAATGGGGCAACATGCTAACAAGGCTTTATGCAAATAACAGTGTCAAGGAAAAAAGTAATTATAAAAGGAAAATAAGATAATGCATTACCTCCACACAAAAAATAGGTTTACACACAAACGGGTTAAAAAATTAAATAACAATCATCTTTTTGCCATATAAACATATACATGTGGGGGCCTTAAATGGAAACAGCCTACAAAGAGTAATGATGCGCAGACACAAACTAAAGTCTCACAAGGCACAGTCTAGGAAATGCTGCAGAGCGTTCCAAAAACTCAAAAGTGTGGCTTTGGAAGAAGCCGAAAGGAAAATGTCGGCACAAGCCTAACAGGGAAGAATGATAATCACAACTGGCTTTGTAACATATCCAATCGCCATTTACCCTCAGCGGTGGCAGGAAGTGCCCATTTATAGGTATTTGCAGGTAAGAACTGTTGCCCAATCTGGTCATTGGCCCATAGGAATCTTAATTCACAACAGAAACTCTCTGTATCTGCCTTTTTGCAGTTCGCTATAGTCAGTAGAGTACATTTACACTTGCATAGTTAGAAAGACTGTCACTTTGGCCATTCAGAACACATGAATGCCCAATCTGACCTGCTTTTACTCGCCTTTGCTGTATTCCCCACTGTCCCATTCTTCTATTAGTGCTAGAAGTCAAACCTTGTGCAAGTATCTCTCCTAAATTCACATTTCCGCTCATAGGTGTCCTCAGATGTAAAGATTACCGAGAGTAGGCTTGTTTTAGATCTATGCCAATAATCAGCACATGCAAAGAATGTCGCTACCTTTCCCAGCCAGCAGTTATTTATTCAGCAACAACTTCGGCAGAATAGAAAATGTATTTGCTGAAGGGCTTCATTGGCATGTACAATCAGTTCTTGACTACTATTTCTGCTGCTGAAGTTTTTGGTTTTACCTATTGGACATTTTCCTGTAAGCTTTGAACTGCTTCTTGGTTACTAACAGTACAGTGCAAGGGAAGGAACAGGTTAAAAGAAGGAGCCCGAATGACAAAGCAGAAAGCTGAATTGTTCCAATTACATCCAGCATCCATACATTACTACCCATTTGTACAAGATGTGGACTCCATATATTGGTTAGCATGTTCTAGGGTTGCACCAATACCATTTTTGTAAGACCAAGTACCGATACTTTAAAAGTACTCGACTATAATGATTAACAATACCTTTTTTAAGGTCATGTGACAGTGGCACTAATATGCAACACTGACAGGCACTGATGAGGGGGCACTAATATGCAGAACTGATGTGCACTGATAGGTGGCACAGATGAGGCATGGACTGTGTCAGTAGATTTTTATTTTTTTACAATTAAATGTTTTACAATGTATATTTTTTGTTATTTTTTACCAATGCTTTATTTTTCTTTGGGGGGGGGGGGGGTGGATGGTGTCAGTATTTTTGGTTTGCTTTTTGTTTTTTATATTATATTTTTTAATTTAACTATAAAATAAAGAATTATAATAAATATTTAATTTTGTTTATCAGCCCTGTTGGGGGGGGGGGGCTTTGGTGAGATATCAGGGGTCTAAACCCCTGATATCTCCCCTTTGAGACAGAGGAAGGGACTGAGGACACAGATTCCATAGTTCCTTTCTCTGCAGCCTCAGCTGCACTGAAAATGAATGGACAGGAGACAGAGGCTCCTCTTCATTCATAAACTGAAGCATCGTAAACAGAGTTTACAATGCTCAGTTATGAATGGACAGTCAGTGGTCACTGACTCTGTGCATTCAGAAAAGGAAGGAGCCGGTAAAAGACATCTTTACCAGCTTCTTCCTCCGCTCTCCATCCTGACAGACTGGGGGGGAGGAGGAGGACAAGGAGAGAGCGAGGAGCACACAGGGGAGCCAGAGGAGGACATGGGACAATTGGTGCAGCGGTGGAGGGAGATACAAGCACCGATCTCCCTGTATAGCTTTCAATAAAGCATCTGCCAGTTATATCAAGAGTTTCTCCAGGGTCAGGGAGGAGTCTGGTAATGGCGCCGAGTAGGAGAGTGCCGTAAGAACGGGTCTTCTCCCCTAGGTAACAGCCTTCGACAAGCAGCCTGCCCAGCCTGTCCACCTGCTCGGCAAGAACCCCCCTGCCAAACCACTGGAGTCTCCACAAAACAAAGTAAGGTGAGAAGCGGCGCTCTCCCGTGCTTACGGCGGGGAGATGTGCGGGAGATCGCGGCGGTGACAGGATATCCAGCGGCGGCTTCTAGCCACGGTGTTTAGGATGGCCGGCGTAAACCCCCTCCCCCTGCTCTCCTTTGGAGACACTGGAGAACGTATCGTAGGGCCAGTTGAGTGGACAGAGGGAGATGTGGAGTTAGGAGAGTGAGAGACAGACTGGGGAAGCACTGAGAAGCACTAAGTGTCCCCTTACTCCCCCGCACCTGATCCCACGTCCGTACCGCCGAACACGGCATGTGGAGCAGAGCTATGCGGGACAAGGAATGAATACAAAAACACCTGACCCCTTGGTACATCTGGGAGAACCCGTGAAGAGAGCAGAACTAAAGAGAAAGAATGGCCTGCATCTGATAAAGAAACGGACTATAGCCCCCCTCAGATAAGTAACTTGTTACAATCATATGCTAAGTTTTTTTATCTCATTCAAAACAATCATGATTTGTTATGGTGACAATTGGAGGTGAAGAAAGGTGATATTGCTGTTTTCTTTTTCCTGACTACTGTCCTGGAGCCAATATCTGAATGGGAAATGGACTACCACCCCCCACCAGGTAAGTATTAAGTAGTGGCTGGAGGTTAAGACATCTTTTTGGAAGAAAAAAAAAAAAAAAGAGACATTGTTGATTCCTGGCACCTGACCACTGTTCTGGATATGATAAACTTAATATAGACCAAATACAAACAAATAACAGTTGCTGCTTGGGGAAATAACTGTACTGGAATTTTTGTTAATATCTCTGGTTGATATACCTAAAGGGGTCCCTAACAGCACTTTAATGGGACTGGTTAAGTGAGTGTAATAGGCAGGAGAAATTGCTTAAATCTCATACCCCAGGCATTCTCTTTTTTTTTTGTTTGTGTAAATGAGGGGTAAACGTGGAAGGGGTGGAGGGGTTGCGGCAAAATCCCCACGCCCCCGTACAAGTCCCACCTCTGGACCGATGAACAGATGTGACCCAAGGAGGAGAGGAAGAAGGGGCAGCTATGGCATCAGAAAGACAACGAAGCACTAAAGGAAGACAGTTAGAAACTAAGGGAAAAAAAAGATAAAAAGGGTCAGATTAAAAGATGTATGGATAATAGTACAATATCAGACAATAGAGTAGAGCAAGAAAATGAAACAGAATCCCTCCCTAGAACAATGGGTGATCAGAAAATGGTCCAACTATCAACAATGACAGACATGGAAAGAATGTTTGCGGCCCTGGAAAACTCATTAAAATCAGAAATGACAAAACTCCTTAAAGATATGGGACACGTGCTCGCCAGAGTAGAGGAAGTGGAAAAAAAAAAAACAGATACGCACACAAGAAGAATAAAAAAAGAGTTAAAAGGAGAAATTAAAATATTAAAACAAGAACAGGAACAGGCGTATAGATTTGAAGACCAGGAAAATAAAGAAAGGAGGAAGAATTTAAGAATTCGTGGACTCCCGGAATCTTCCCAAACAGAAAACCTAAAAAGTAATTGGGCGGGTTTTTAACCCAACAAGCATTAACGAAGCAACGAACGAATTAAGGATTGAAAGAGTTCATAGAACAAGAAGACCATTAGGTCTGCCGAGTGAGACCCCTAGAGACATAATTGTCCAATTTGAAAGTTTAGAAGAAAAGAGTCAAATCTGGAAAAACTTAAAGAGGAAACCACCAATCGTATACGAGGGGAAGGAAATTCAGATCTCTCAAGATACTCTGAGAAGGAGGACTCTAAAACCTTTATTAAAAACTTTACAAGAAAGTGGACTTCAATATAGCTGGGGCTTCCCAGCGTGCTTGATCATCAAAAGAAATGGGAGAACCACGAAACTGAGATTCCCAAAAGAAATTCCTGATTTTTGTAAAACTTCCTCTAGAAATTCCTCTACCAAAAAATTCGGAAGAAGCAGTTAGAAGACTAGATAGGCAGATAGGATAGGAAGCACACTGGCAGCCGATATCTAGGAAATACACCAGTTGGGAAAGGGGGATAGCGGCGGGGGGGGGGTGGGGGGTGGTTCAGGTAATTAAGGTAAATCAAGAGAAGAAAGGGAGGGGGGGGCTGGGGAGGGGACCAGGAGTCAAAGACGTTCTTTGAAGCTACCACTCTAACTATACAAGTGAGGGTAGTTTGAGGTGCCAAGCAGATTTCCACCTCAGGTAAAGGAGTAGGGATAAGTAACCTCTAAAATCATATGGTACCTACTCATGACCAAAAGGTCAAATGCACAAGGGCTTAGGGACAGGGGGAGGGGTGGAGGGGGGTGGTTAAAAGGAAAGGGGATAGGAAATTGGGTAGGAGGGAGTGGGAGGGTTTAGTATTGTCTCACCAGGAAAACTTAGCGACCTGACTGCTTTCTTAAATACTGGAACTCACCCGAATGTCGCCCCACGAGTGGGGGCCCTCTCTCGGGATCCCTTCGGGGACGGGGAGGGGGACTCGCCCTTGGGGAGGGCGCGTGGGTGCCATAGAGATAAAGATGGAAGATTCAAACAAAGTTAAAATACTGACATTCAATGTCCGAGGGCTAAACTCACCCCAAAAGAGATGGGTAATAGTACGAGAACTAGAACGAATTAAGGCCGCAATAATTTTTCTGCAGGAGACGCATATCACGCAGGATTCAAAAATTAAAATATATTCAAATAAAATCCTGACGTGGTACTACGGGGACTCACCAATTAGAAGATCAAAAGGAGTCGCAATTGGTTTTGGAAAAAACATCGGCTTTCGTATTGAAAAGATAAAAGCTGACCCAGAAGGTCGTTTTCTCTTCCTTATAGGGACAATACAGGGTACGAGGTACACATTAGCAAATATATATTGCCCCAACATAAACCCAAAAAAATATTTAGCAGAGAAGTTGACAGACCTACTTGAATTCAAACAGGGTAAATTAATAGTAGCTGGTGATTTTAATTTCCCTATTGACCATAAATTAGATACTACGTCTATAGTACCTGACAGAGGAAAAAAAACAACTAAGGATGATCAAAAAGAAATTATACCAACATCAATTAGTAGATCCTTGGCGAGTACAATATCCAAGAAGGATTATACATATTTCTCAACAGTCCATGGAACATATTCTAGACTGGATTACATCATGGTGGAACATAGATTACTGGAGGAGGTACTGGAGGCAGCAACTGAAATATTAGCACTCTCAGACCATTCCCCAGTCTCTCTGAGGATAAATCTTCAGGGAGAGTCCATGGGAAGAGGTACATGGAGAATTAATGAAGAGTTACTAGAAGATGGTGAAACTGAAAAAAATTGAAAAAAGACGAGATTGAAAAATACTTCCGGGAAAACGACACCCCTGAACTGTCAAGAGCAACCCTATGGGAGGCGCACAAATCCGTTATTAGAGGAAAATTAATTTCAATAGGAGCGGGAATAAAGAAGGAGAGAGGAAAAAACATGGGTAGACTCTTAAACGAAATTCATACTTTGGAAATAAAACACAAAAAGCAAGCCAACAAGGAAAAATACCGGTCCCTGACCCTTTAAAAAGTACAATTAAAAGATCAGATGGAACAAAAAGACAGAAAGGAATTCAACAGAATATCACTTGAGAGATCCATGAAGGGCAATAAAGCAGGTAAATACCTCGCAAACATCCTAAGAAAACAGAAGACCTTAAACTACATAGAGAAGATAAAAAACAAATATTGCACAAGCCTTTGCACAATATTGTGGTTTACTCTATGCAATAAAAAAGCAAGAAACAAATCAACAAGCAGAAAAAAGAAGGAAGAAGATCCAAATCTACTTAGAAAAGGCCAACTTAGCAAAAATAAACCCGAGATATTAAAAGTTCTAGAAAATGAGATGAGATAACGCAGGATGAGATCAAATTGGCCCTAAAGGAAACCCCTACTGGTAAAAGTCCCAGGCCAGACGGGTTCACGATTAAATACTATAAAAAATTTCAAGATCATCTGATCCCAAGACTTTGTGAATACCTGAATAAAATAGAAGATGATATCAGAAAAGAGTCACTCTTGGCATAGATTACTATAATACCCAAAGAAGGAAAAGATAAAACCAACTGCTCAAGCTATAGGCCCATTGCCTTGTTGAACACGGATACTAAGCTTTATGCTAAAATATTAGCTACTAGAATAAAAAAATTAATGCCTCTATGGATAAATCCGGACCAGACTGATTTTGTCCCTGGGAGAGAAGGAAGACTCAATAGCATAAAAACAATCTTGATGCTGCGAAAGAAAAGTATTAATATCTCCCCAGATCTGCTCATGTCAATTGATGCAGAAAAAGCATTTGACAGGGTGGACTGGGGATTTATGATGATCACGTTACAACATCTAGGAATGGGGCCTAAAATGATGAAGTGGATTAAAAATCTCAACAGGCCTATGGCAAGAGTAAGGGTAAACAGGAAAATTTCGCCAGTATTCAAAATGTTTAATAAAACGCGGCAAGGATGTCCGCTCTCACCTCTTCTATATGTCCTGTAGCTGGAACCTTTTCTAGCGACTCTGCGAAATAACCAGGGGATAGAGGGGGCGAGAGTGGGGGAAAAAGAGCATAAAGTCGCGGCTAATGCCGATGACATTTTAATGTACGTGACTAACCCTAGAATGACCCTGCCAAACATTCTAAAGGAAGTGACTGAATATGGAGAACTCTCAAACTTCAAAATAAACCCCATAAAAACAGAAATACCGAACATCGGTTTGGGGAGAAAGGATGTCCTGGCCCTTCAAAAAGAATTCCCATTTACGTAGGTGAAATGGGAACTAACCTACCTGGGAATTAAACTAACACCATCATTCGAGAAAATTTACTCCGCAAACTACATTCCATTATTAAATGAGATCAAAGTAGAAGATAAATACACAATCAATATCATGGGTTGGAACAGTCAATATGCTTAAAATGGCAATATTACCAAAAATAATGTACAAATTCCAGATGTTGCCAATAGGGATTCCACAGAGCTTTTTCAAAATTATACAAAATAAATTGACAAAATACATCTGGCAAAATAAATAACCGAGAATAAGACTTGCACTAATTTCTAGGAAAAGACAGCACGGGGGATTGGCAGCACCGGACATCTATAGGTATTACAAACAAAGCGGTAATTATAGCACGTATGATTAAATGGACAAAAGAAAATAAAGAAAAAAAATGGGTCGAGGGAGAAAACACTTTAACCACTAAGCTACCGCCCACCGTCATATGACAGTGGGACAAGGCAGCTGTTGTTCTGGGCGGACGTCATATGACGTAATCGCCCTCCCGAGCCACTAGGGGGCGCACGCGAGTGCCCGCTGCATCGCTCGGGACCTGGTGCGCATGCCCGGCAGCCGGGATGTCCGCCGGGCACCCACGATTGCCGGGTAACAGAGCAGGACCGTGGATCTGTGTATGTAAACACAGATCCACGTCCTGTCAGAGAGGAGAGCGATGGTGTGTCCCTTGTACATAGGGACACCGATCGGTCACCTCCCCCAGTCAGTCCCCTCCCCCCACAGTTAGAATCACCTCCCTAGGACACACATTAACCCCTCGATCATCCCCTAGTGTTAACCCCTTCCCTGCAATTAAAACATTTACACAGTAATCAATGCATTTTTATAGCACGGATCGCTGTATAAATGTGAACGGTCCCAAAAATGTGTCAAAAGTGTCCGATATGTCCGCCTAAATATCGCAGTCACAATAAAAATCGCAGATCGCCGCCATTACTAGTAAAAAATAAATAAATAAAAATGCTATAAATCTATCCCCTATTTTGTAGACGCTATAACGTTTGCGCAAATCAATATACGCTTATCGCGATTTTTTTTTACCAAAAATATGTAGAAGAATACATATCGGCCTAAACTGAGGAAAACATTTGTTTAAAAAAAAAATTAAAAATTGGATATTTACTATAGCAAAAAGTAAAAAATATTGTTTTTTCAAAAATGTCACTCTTCTTTTGTTTATAGCGCAATAAATAAAAACCGCAGAGGTGATCAAATACCACCAAAAGAAAGCTCTATTTGTGGGGAAAAAATGATAAAAATTTCATTAGGGTGCAGTGTTGCATGACCGCGCAATTGTCATTCAAAGTGCGACAGTGCTGAAAACTGAAAAATGGCTTGGGCAGGAAGGGGGTGAAAGTGCCCTGTATTGAGGTGGTTAAGCAAAACCACGCTTCACAAAAATATCTGGATTTCAAATAAGTTTAGAGCACTAGATTCTGATTCCCACGAATTGACCAAAAATTTATTCAGAATTTGGGATGCACTACACCGGAAAGAAAAGTGGGTATATAATTCACCACTAATTGCCCTCACGGGAACAAATTTTTTTATACCTGGGGAAGACATATTCCGTAGACTTGGAATAAAGAATCCACAAATCAAAGATATTATCACAAAAAGGAAGATGAAATCTGCACAAGAATAGGAGATTATATTTGGTGGGAAACTGCGCGAGTGGGAATTTTTTCAATTCAATCACTTAGTTATCACATCACCACACCTGTTTATAGATGGAGAAGAATTAAATCGGTTGGAAAAGCTTTGCACAACACCAACGCCATTGAAAAGAGGCATCTCAAAAGTCTATGAAATTTTGACGAATCTCGAAGGACAAAACAGGCCCTCCTTTATAGAAAAGTGGGGAAAAGATTTGGAAACAAGCTTAGATGATCAACAAGTCGGCAGAATGATTGAAGCAGGATACAATCAAGCATGGGACATGAAAACCATGGAAATTAACTATAAATTCTTGGTCAAGGGGTACATAACCCCGGAGAGAATCCATAAAATTAACCAAGACGGATCACCATGGTGCTGGAGAAATTGTGGACAAAAAGCCACAATGGTACACATATGGTGGGACTGCCCGAAAATAAGAGTATTCTGGCAGGAAATAATCAGCTGTATAAAGGAAATAATGGGCGAGAAGATAGATAATAACATACTGAACTACCTGTTTCATGACTTCAACACCCCCAAAAAGTTATACATGAAAACAGTAACGCCAAAACTATTAAATGCCACAAAGGGATTGATTCCAAAAAATTGGTTAAATAGTGAAAGTCCACATTTAAGAGAATGGTTCAAACAAGTGGATTACTATAGTAAAATGGAACTCCTAGGTAGTAAGGACAAAGGGCAATTAGATAAATACAATACTATATGGGGTGGGTGGGCAAAATATAAAACCTTGGATAATTATTGGTAGATGTCGGAAGGTATAGGGTCTTAAGACAGGAAAATAAAGGGAAAGAAAGAAATAATTTTAATGGTGAGAAGGGGGGGGTGGCGGTTGGAGAGGGGGAAAGTGGGCGGGAGGGGTAGAACGGGAAATTTTTTTTAGTTTTTGTATAAACATAAATAAATAAACTCTTCCTTTTTATAGATGCCACAATTATGTGAAATTGAGAAGGGGCATAGTTTGAACGGCAAGTTGAAATAAGTCTCTCAAAAGTGTTCACTGAAGTGGAGAAAAAAAAAAAAAGAAGAGTTCCTCCAGGGTAAAAAGGTTGAGAAAGGGTGGCTTAGTGTCACAGTCAGGGGTCAGGCTCGGAGACCAGTAGCTATAGCAGTAGAGGGGCTCCCACTGACCAGCTGGCAGATGACGCATGCTCACTCGAGGTGTGGGGACAATGTACTAACCGGTGTTCACCAGACTCCCTGATGGAGGAGATTAGTTTTGTCACATGTTAGTACCAGGTCACGATCCTCAGGATTGCCCTAGCAGGAGGTGAGCAAGCCGAGGTCCAGTAGCAGATATAGCAGGTAGGATCAAGCAGAAACGTGGTCAATAAACAAGGCAAAGTCAGTAACATGCGGTTGCAGGTTGGGATCAAGGAGAAGCATAGTCAAGGAACAAGACAAAGGTCAATAACGAGTGGTAGCGAAGAAATGGACGACAACAAGAGTGACAAGAGCAAGACATTGGCTGGAGAGAGCGCAATAATCTGGAAGTAGGAAGTGCAGAGACATGGCTTATATCAGGAATTTCATTGGAGAAGCAGAGTTCAAGGTTCATGAGAAACAAGACATAAGGCAAGGCTGTCTAAGCCAGCGTTTTTCTAATTTTTTCCAGTTAAGGCACCTTTCAAAATAGGGGTGCACCGAATGAAAATTTTGGTGCCAAAATTGAAAATGTAGAATGCTCTTAGCCGAAAAAGACAGTTTTTAAAAAATATTTACAATTTTATATATAATTGTATTTAGGGGTCGACCGATATGGGTTTTTCCCTGGCCGATGCCGATGCCGATATTTAGAAATCGCGGTGGCCGATGGCCGATATATGATGCCGATTTTTTTGGGCCGATATATTAGGCCGATTTTTTTTTTCTTTTTTCCCCCTTCATCTTATAAAATCTAACAGTTAGACCCCTTTCACACTGGGGCATTTTTTTTTAGGCGCTTTTGGGCTAAAAATAGCGCCTGTAAAGTGCCAGTAAAACGGCTCCCCTGCAGTCTCAGTGTGATATCCCTGAGTGCTGTCACACTGAGGCGATGCGCTGGCAGGATGTAAAAAAAAGTTCTGCAAGTGGCATCTTTGGAGCGGTGTATACCACCACTCCTGCCCTTTGAAATGAATGCGCACCGCTGCCGAAGCACCTGCATAGCGTTTTGGCAGCAGCACTTCAGGGGCGCATTTAACCCCTTCCTCGGCCGCTAGCTGGGTTATAAGCGCCCCGATAGCAGTCGAATAGCGCCGCTAAAATGACGGTAAAGCGCCGCTAAAACTAGCAGCGTTTTACCATCAACGCATGCCTGCTCCAGTGTGAAAGCAATCTTAAGTAATAAGTGATACAGAAAATTTTTTACATTTAAACATTTATTGAACAAAACAAACCTCCAATCAGTTCACTTGTATGTAGAATTTAGATTTTAAAAAAATAACTATATCTTAAACAGGTAATCAAAACTTTTGGACGAAAAAAAAAAAAAATGGGCTAACTTTACTATTTTTTTTTTTTTAATTAGTGTATTTTTTAAAAAAAAATTGCGTTTGAAAGACCGCTGCGCAAATACCGTGTGACATAAAATATTGCAACAACCGCTATTGTATTCCCTAGGGTCTCTGCTAAAAAAAATATATATAATGTTTGGGGGTTCCAATTGATTTTCTAGCAGAAAATACAGGATTTTTACTTGTAAGCAACAAATGTCAAAAAAGATTTAGTCTTTAAATGGTTAAACTGAGAACTTCTCCACAGAGTTTAGTCTATTGATAAAAAGAACCCAAAGAGATACAAATGTATCTTCTTATCAGACTTGGCAGGCTGCCCAGGGAGGAGAGAAGACAAACTTCAAACAGCTTGCAATTGACTTCTATTACAGAAGTCATTTGCAAGTCCCGCTGAAGTTATAATCGGCTTTTTTTATCAGCATAATCGGCCGATGCCGATTAAGTAAAAAAAGCCAAATATCGGCCGATATATCGGTCGACCTCTAATTGTATTATATTCGACTTTTTAATTAAAATCATCAATTTAAATTAATATGAATTTATAATCATGTCTGCAATCTCTTAAACTTAAACATACTGCTAATGGTATTAGCAAAATTTCTATTCGGTGCACCTCTAGCAGACATGATACAGGAGATGGTCAGAGAGTGCAGACATGATATAAGAAATCAATGCAGCCTCGCCAGTACCCGTCAGATGCAGCCTCCCCAGGATCAGAGTGGCGATCTCCCACTGCGACAGAGAGTTTATGTCCTATAATGTATGGTTAAGAAA
Organism: Lithobates clamitans; assembly: GCA_037952925.1. Taxonomy (NCBI): domain Eukaryota; kingdom Metazoa; phylum Chordata; class Amphibia; order Anura; family Ranidae; genus Lithobates; species Lithobates clamitans. The sequence continues at coordinate 1,936,440 of JBBGZY010000014.1, forward strand.
CACCCGTTGATCCTGCCTAAAATATAGCTTGTTGAAACTCCTTGTGCTCTCTGCCCCTGCTGTACTACATTCCCAAATGGTTTTATCAACCCTGACAATTCTACCTGAATTACAGGACATCCTATAAAGATGAAGAGAGAATAAGGTGTTTTGTAGCGCTAATTAGAAGGAAGCAACCTAGGGTGACAACAATGCTCCTCCATATGAACAGTTCTTTGAGCGTTTTTACCCAAGGATGGAAAGTGCGGTACTGGAAGGATCACCAGGTAAAAAGAAAGGGGAAAACGTTTGGAAAAAAAAAAAACTACCACATCTAAGGACTGATAAGCCACAATATTTTGAATTGTTCTTGGGTTTAGATAGACTTTAAAAAATGGTAGGCAAATGATGTTCTATTTACCACTTTTTAAGACGTTCTTTTATTCAAAAAAGCTTTGAAACAATAGATTATTTAACCCCAAAAAGCTATTTCATTACACGTCTCAGCTTCCTTATTCTACCCAATGTCAAGATCTTATGACTGTATGTTATGTATTCATGTGAACAGAACCACTACACTTACTTGCAGGCTATCATCAACCAATTCATTCTCTTGCTTGAAATCAAGTCATCCAATTACTCCTTGACTAATCAAGGCTGTTTTGGCTTTTGCTTTTTTTCAAAGGTACTCAACAGCATAAACAGTTCACTTACAAGAAATGGAAAAGGGCTAATCAGCGGAATTATTGTTTTGCTGCTGTAATTTGTGGCATTTAAATGTAGGTGCTGATTGGACTGAAAGTTTTATAATATTGCATAGAAAACTAGTTGATATAAATGTGAGACCTCTTTGTCTGCCTTCAGCCAAGAAAGCTGCTTAATAAGATATCGCAAGGACAGCGAAAGGAGCTTCTCATGTAGAAATGCATCTAAGATAAAGGAAAATTTCAACCGTAAAAACACAGAGCCTGATTTAATAAAATAGGAGAGATAAAGGGAAGCCGAGTCACATCAAACATATGAAGAAACAGCTCTTTTCCTAACAGTCCCTGCTTGTGATTGGATGACTGATGTTAACATACATTGGGGACGGAAAGTTTTCAGACCCCCTTAAATTTTTCATTCTTTGTTATAGTGCAGCCATTTGCTAAAATCATTTAAGTTCATTTTTTCCTGATTAATGTACACACAGCACCCCATATTGACAGAAAAACACAGAATTGTTGACATTTTTGCAGATTTATTAAAAAAGAAAAACTGAAATATCACATGGTCCTAAGTATTCAGACCCTTTGCTATGACACTCATATTTAACTCAGGTGCTGTCCATTTCTTCTGATGATCCTTGAGATGGTTCTACACCTTCATTTGAGTCCAGCTGATTATACTTATTGGACTTGATTAGGAAAGCCACACACCTGTCTATATAAGACCTTACAGCTCACAGTGCATGACAGAGCAAATGAGAATCATGAGGTCAAAGGAACTGCCTGAAGAGCTCAGAGACAGAATTGTGGCAGGGCACAGATCTGGCCAAGGTTAAAAAAAAATTCTGCTGCACTTAAGGTTCCTAAGAGCACAGTGGCCTCCATAATCCTTAAATGGAAGACGTTTGGGACAACCAGAACCCTTCCTAGAGCTGGCCGTCCGGCCAAACTGAGCTATCAGGGGAGAAGAGCCTTGGTGGGAGAGGTAAGGAAGAACCCAAAGATCACTGTGGCTGAGCTCCAGAGATGAAGTCGGGAGATCGGAGAAAGTTTTAGAAAGTCAACCATCACTGCAGCCCTCCACCAGTCGGGGCTTTATGGCAGAGTGGCCCGACGGAAGCCTCTCCTCAGTGCAAAACACATGAAAGCCCGCATGGAGTTTGCTAAAAAAACACCTAAAAGACTCCAAGATGGTGTGAAATTCTTTGGTCTGATAAGATCAAGATAGAACTTTTTGGCCTTAATTCTAAGTGGTATGTTGTGGAGAAAACCAGGCACTGCTCATCACCTGTCCAATACAGTCCCAACAGTGAAGCATGGTGGTGGCAGTATCATGCTGTGGGGGTGTTTTTCAGCTGCAGGGACAGGACAACTGGTTGCAATTGAAGGAAAGATGAATGCGGCCAAGTACAGGGATATCCTGGACGAAAACCTTCTCCAGAGTGCTCAGGACCTCAGACTGGGCCAAAGGTTTACCTTCCAACAAGACAATGACCCTAAGAACACAGCTAAAACAACGAAGGAGTGGCTTCACAACAACTCTGTGACTGTTTTTTAATGGCCCAACCAGAGCCCTGACTTAAACCCAATTGAGCATCTCTGGAGAGACCTAAAAATGGCTGTCCACCAATGTTTACCATCTAACCTGACAGAACTGGAGAGGATCTGCAAGGAGGAATGGCAGAGGATCCCCAAATCCAGGTGTGAAAAACTTGTTGCATCTTTCCCAAAAAGACTCATGGCTGTATTAAATCAAAAGGATGCTTCTACTAAATACTGAGCAAAGGGTCTGAATACTTAGGACTATGTGATATTTCAGTTTTTCTTTTTTAATAAATCTGCAAAAATGTCAACAATTCTGTGTTTTTCTGTCAATATGGGAAGCTGTGTGTACATTAATGAGGAAAAAAATGAACTTAAATGATTTTAGCAAATAGCTGCACTATAACAAGGAGTGAAAAATTTAAGAGGGTCTGAATACTTTCCGTCCCCACTGTAGGTTAACGTTATCAGGCCACTGCATCAGGTCCAAGGTTTCAAAGGAACCTGTCAGAAGAGAAACATGGAACATGCCACTGCTGGATTGCATCTACAGTTGTGCTCTATGGCTGTCAACCTTACCCTTTCTTCACGTTTTGGTTAGTTACAGTCTTGGAACAGGCATGCGCCTGGTAATTCATGGTCAGGGCACCAAAAATGCATGTCTGTTCCAAGTCAGTGACTAAGTGGTGAATAAGGATAAGGATGAAGACACTGGAGGCTGCAGCTTTATATGCAAATCAGCAATGGGAGCTATTATTAGGTCTATGCTACTACTTCCTTTTAAGCTAAAAGCACCTGCTGACTACGCATTTAACAACAGGTAAAATTAGAATATATGTCTATCAAAAGGTTAGTCAGTGAACTTCAAATGCTCTTCTTGAAATATTACAAATGTGCTTAAAGTGGAATTCCCAGAAAAAAATAAAAATATTTCTTCTGACCTGTGGTGTAGATGTAAATGTAGACAAACAAGTTAGTTATCCCAGGTCTGAATCACTGCTGTGTTGTGTAAAAATGATCGTTTCATTCATACCAGAAAAATAGAGCTAGCGCTGTACTTCCAGCACGAAGGCTATCATACACAGAAACTGTAATGTAATTTATCTGCCCCTAGTCTCCTCTTGCCCAGAACACCTTGTACTTAGTGAATGGTTCACCATTGTGTAACTCTGTCGAAGAGAGATCAGCCACACAAACTGATCACACCAGTATGGATTTGCTTCAGTGCTAGGCGTGGTGAGAATAATACAGGAAAACAAGAGAACTGGCTGGATCATCAGATAATTTATAGCTTTACACACACTTTACAATATGGACCACTGTAGGGCTTTGGCAAGCAGAGCAGCCACCTGTAAAGTTGAATAGTAGTATGAAAATATAACTGTTCAGCAAATATCCTTTGTCCCCTTATCCACTCCACCTATGGATAGTTTATACATAGTTGCATTGGTTCAGCTTGGACCAATGTAACTATGTGGGTACCATACCTGGCCAAAGCCCCTTGAAGCTAAAAAAAAAAAAAAAAAAAAAAAACATAAGTAGACCCCACTACCCCAAGGGAGGCGTCACACACTCCACTCTGTCCAATCAGAGAATGTTTTCTATTTATTCAGCACGTGCAAAGCATTGTCTGAATGCCACCCGTGCCAAGCGTCCAACCTCCTGTGTTCAGAATGTAACAGGGCAGCTGCTCAGCAGGGGACTCAGAAGCAAATGAAGATCATTGGAGTAGTGGTGTCTACTTCGTGATTTCCAACTTCCAGGGGCATAAGCTAGGTATGGTATATACATGGATATATTAGTCCAATCTAGACCAGTATTAACCATGTATAAAATATCCATACCCGGAATTCTTTAACTGAAAAATCTAATGATTAAATGGAAAGCTTTATTAAAAGTGTTGTCATCGGTTGCTGGTTTCAGGGGGCATTCCGAAAAATACTTCACACAATCCAGCTTTCGCTTAGAGTGGTAATGATAGATACCGTTTCTACCTGCTCTAACGGTTTCTATTTTATAATTTCTTAAAAACCAGTGTGTAAAATTAATACAAAACAAAATAAAATGATCCATGAAGAAATTTTTCTTACCAAATATTCTTTTCATAGCAAATGAAGGCTATTTTGTATGTGCATGCACCTGCCTCACAGTTGTCTTATTTGTACCCTAATTCTGTCACCATGTAAAGCCTCGAAAGAGTGGACAGCCTTCAAGCCCGTTACTGACGTCTTTGTCAGATACCCTAGTCTTTCAAGTTTTGTCTTCTCTAAGCTTAGCCGTTGCAATCATTTGCAGGGCTAATTGTGGAGATTTATCTGCCTTTCTTATGCATAGAACATGGCTATTAAAGCTGAATGGAGATGGTGTGAAGTATAGGTTAAATTGGGTGAAATTAAAGCAAATTACTCTTGGATGTGGAATTCTGAATATAGCAACCACAAATGATTTGCAATTCTCTCGATGATCAGTGTTATCGAGTGGCAAACAAAGGGGAAAAGTTACATGTTCTGCAATAAGTGAACTGCTAGATTTTTATTTGACCTACTGCAGTACAACAATATAGTGCGGTAAAGGGCTGTAAAGGGGCCTTTTTTCTTACCTGCTTTAGACACAAAATAACTTTTTTTTTTGCATATGCATAAATCAATTTAACATTTCTAAGTACAAAGATCACATTTAAACAGTCTGTAATTTAGTAACATTCAGGTCAACTGCTTTTTTTTTATATATATATTGAAGACTAGCAGCAAGACTTGCGACTTTACAACTCCTTGACAAATGTCCCAGTTCTCCTTCTACAATAGTAGTAGTTTCTATCTACTCGGGGTATTTTGTGTAATGAAACTGACAATGAGATTACCTGTTTGCTGCTGAACACAGTCATCAAGATGTATGTGGGCTGTGCCACTGAGACAGGGAGTTCGTCCCTAGAGGCAAGTTAGACACTGCCAGCCATTAAAGTCGCAAGCCACACTTCAGTCCCTAGGCAATCAACCCTCTGCACCTGGAACCAACATACATCAGTGTTTCATATTCAACCTTAACCTTCGCAAGATGAATAAATGTTTTAGGTAGAGGTGCAGACCATGACCCTACCTTCCCAGTCCCCTCTTTCCTTCCTTGGACACGCAACACTTAACACATACAGAAACTGTATTTTAAGGATTTTCTCCACTATAAAGGAAGCCACTGCTTCATGTTAATGCAAAGCTATCCAGGCCAGGTCAACCCTATGCCACAGTGGGTCCCAATTATGAGCATCCTGCTGCAAGGTGAGGGACATAAAGCGCACAAATACAAATGTACCTCAGACTCTCACTGTAGCCCAAGACTGCTTAACCCGGAGGGTTAAATGGCTTTAACTCCCATTGTAAAGGATCTTCAGATACACCAAGGTTACACTGACTTTAAAAGTGGAGGTCCGCCCACCCCTGCAAAAATTAAAAGCCAGCAGCTACACATACTGCAGCTACTGACTTAATAGGACACTTACCTGTCCTGGAGGTCAGCAATGTCGGCACCTCTGTTGACGTTTCCATTTGCTGGTCGGGTGCTGACGCCGCCATTGCCAGTAAGGGAACCCAGTAGTGAAGCATTATGGCTTCATGCCAGGTCCCTACTGCACATGCGCGAGGCACCGCTGTACTCTCCCACTGGCCCGGCAGCAGAAGAAAGATAAAGGAGCCGAGCTGCTGAGGTAACGCGCCGTGGCCCGGTCTCCCGGAAGTGGGGAGCGGATACCTGTCAAAGGTGCCAAATGTGGAACCGGAAGGGGGGGGACGGGGGACGAATGAGCGGAAGTTACACTTTTGGGTGGAACTCAGCTTTAAGTTAGTACTCCATAGGTAAAGGACACTGACAACATTTCTGATTAAATAAAGTTCCTTCTATTGAGGTACTTGAGAAATACAGATATACCACTCATCAATCTTCACATACTGTACATGTGCGATTAATATAAAGGAAACATAACACTGTCCTTAGCAGTTTCCCACAAGATTAAGTGCATAAAAAACATGGTGCTGCCCATACCTGTGATGAGTAATGTCCTTAGCAACAAAACTCATAGTGACTGGAGTCAAGGAAGATGGGATCATTTGAGGGGTAACAGCAACAGAGAATAAATTTGCATTGCAGCATTTGCCCTAACCAATGGACTAACTTGGATCAATAGCAAAGGACCCCAGGCCAGTCGTCCTCTACAGATGTGTTTGTACCCCAAAACAGACAGGCTAGGACACATCTGCAGAGTAAAAAAGTCACACACACACACAGACCCCTGCAGCAATAAGCCCAATAAAAATTAAAGAGATACTACACCATAAACACAATAACCTGGTATAAGAGGCAAAAAGTAACAAATCTAATTAGCATCTACTTATATGTAGTTAGTGGGGAATTTACTAGCTACACTGACCTTTTTTTCCCTCCTAAACCAAATCTTTTACAAAGCTTAAAACAGGAATGACACCCATTGTGGCCTTAGTACAATAACCATTGTCATCAGGATTATTTTACTGTGAAATCATTTATGCTCCTCACGACCCTACCCTATATCATTCCTAGGAAGTGGGAGGCATCCTGGGTCAACAGGGAAAGAACCCCACATCCATCCAAAGCCCAATGCAAAAAAAATTATTATTGTAGGCTGTTGATTAGCCAAAGATAATGTGTGCTTCCAGAGAGAGATTTTATGACATGTTTGGAAATTACTTTAAAGAAGTTCAGGGTTTAAAAAAAAAAAAAACACATTAATATCCACCTCTATATTAAAGCATCAGTGTAATGCTGCAGCTGTCCCTTCTGAGCTCTAAGATAGAGAACGAAGCGATCATATGACCACCAAATCGTTCACTTCTTAGTCTGCTCAGAGCAGAGAGGGGTGACTTTCACCGCTCTCTGCCCCTCAAGCACTCACTGGAGCGTTGGGCAGGAGAAGGGGACGGGAGCGGCTGAGTTTGGCTCTCATCTGTGCGCTGAGAGCCGGAGCCAGCTGTCAATCGGGTATCTGGGTGCATCCCAACAAACTCGTCAGGATCCTTCCAGATTCTGGAATGGCTCTGCAACTTTGTGTCACAGTACAGCAAAAATGCACTCCTGTGACCCACAAAAGAATTATGGCCAAAAAAAGATCTGGCCATACTTCTCTTTTAAAATGGCAAACTTACAATTTTCTTCCATAACAAAAAGAAAAAAAAAATTACAACATGAAAACATAAGTCAAAGCTCACACAGAGAACACGTGTTTCCTGATGAGGGACATCCCCTGGTCTATGGCCATTTGAAATGATTTAAGGGAATGGTTAACCGGTTGACCAACCGCCACCCCCCCCCAGCAGAATGGCCCCCCAGCGTGAATCACCGTAGCTGTACGGAGACCGCTTTAAGGGGTAAAGGGGGTGCGCGCGCGCCGCGGTACTGAGGAGCCACACAGGGGAGAGGAGACAGATTGTGTGTTCCTAGTATATAGGAACTTCGATAAGTCTCCTCCCCTAGGCAGTCCCCCTCCCAGTTATAACACACTGAGGGAACACAATTAACCCCTTGATCGCCCCCTAGTGTTAAACCCTTCACTCCCAGTGACATTTATACAGTAGTCAGTGGCTATTTTTAGCTCTGATCGCTGTATAAGTGTCAATGGTCCCAAAAAAGTGTCAAAAGTGTCCGATTTGTCCACCATAATATTTCAGTCCCAATAAAAATCACAGATCGTTGCCATTACTAGGGAAAAAAAATAAATAAAAAATAATAAAAATGCCATAAATCTATCCCCTATTTGGTAGACGCTCTAACTTTTGCAAAAACAAAAAACAAACAATATACGCTTACTGCGATTTTTTTTTTTTTTTTTTTTACCAAAAATATGTAGATTACATATCGGCCTAAACTGAGCAAAAAAATTGTTTGAGAAAAAAAATTGGGGCTATTTATTATAGCAAAAAGTCAAAAATAGTTTTTTTTTTTTTCAAAATTGTCGCTTTTTTTTATAGCGTAAAAAATAAAAACAGCAGAGGTAATCAAATACCACCAAAAGAAAGCTCTATATGGGGGGGGGGGGGGGGGGGATGTCAATTTTGTTTGGGTACAGCGTCGCACGACCGCGCAATTGTCAGTTAAAACGATGCAGTGCCGTATCACAAAAAATGGCCTGCTCAGGAAGAGGGGAAAGTGGTTAAACTCCCAGAGAGCCATAGTAGTTTGTCTACTGGTTTCCCTCAGCCACCTAATTTAATAATGCCCAAAGTACCAGTTGCAATCGCAAACATTAATTGGGTTCATCTTTGCACTAAAAATGTTATACTTGCATAAGATTTTTTGGTAAGCTTTACGATTTCCTCTACACATACAGCAAAATACATACAGGTCTTATTGGAATTCGGGAATTAGGTGAAATTCTGGTCTTCAGGAGGCCTATTTGTTTCACTTGTGCAAAGATGTCCATGGAATGGAACAGCACTTTATTAAAAGATTTTACTATGGTACACAGCTTACAATTGAATATTCCTTTCAGCCATAATACAGTGGACAGGTAGATCATCCTGAAATTCTTGGGGGGGGGGGATACTTGCCTAACCTTATTCATCCACCCATGAGTGAGTCATCCAAGCACTTGGAGCTAACTAGACTAACTAGAGAGTTTACAAACTCCAAGCAGATATTGTTCTTGGGACTGAACCCAGCTTTGCATGACCAAATCTCATTCCTAAAACATGGACATTTTCCAGTCACCCATCAAGCACTTCAAATATTTGAATCACCCATTAAACATCTTCCAACTACGGCCACAGTAGTTTAAGCTCAAGCTTCCACCAAGAAAAAAACTGTATATTTCTATAAATGTCCCCAATAGTGAAGATTCTAAGCAGCTACTGTGAGTGGTCACTTTGCCTCCTTACTATGTCGTAGCAGAGAGAGCAGGCAGAGGTATAGCATACCTCCCACTGATTCACAACAAGATGGGCACGCAAAAAAACAAGTACTCTGGATGTCCGGTTTAGAAGTTATCCTCATTCTAACAGGCTTCCCAGCTTTAGAAAATGAGACATTTGCTAACAAGATATAATTTGGCATCTAAACAGTACTGTCATTAGAAATGAGACAAGTTCATGTTTCAGCTGGCCATACATGGTGCAAATTTCAGCAAATATATATTTCTTAATTCAAGTTTTTTGGAAATACGAAATACGAAAGCACGAAATTGGGGTAAAGAAAAAGATAAAGTCAAGAATAAGTCAATACCATTGATGTACATAAGAAAAATGAGGTACATCATAAAGTAACAAATATATAAAAAAATGTTAGGCCATGTCTCAATTGGTCCATCGGAACATAAAAATATACAGAATGGGGGGAAGTCTCCCCAGAGATCAACCTAGGTATGTGGTTTCGATTTCAATTGATGAGCCAGCAGACACCGTCTCAAAATCTGGATGTGCCAGACAAACCGCGTCTGCACCCATCAGATGCAGCCACTGTTTGGGTATTCTGACAGTTATGGGTGCCAGCTCCCTGAATACAATAGCTAGCAGGAGAGATAGGGGAATCAAGTGATTTCTGCAGGCTAAACAAGAGAAATCTTATACATTACCTTATTGATTTAAGGTTTTATCCCGATTATGATCTTGTGTAGCTTTTGTCCTGCCTGGTAAATTTGTAGCAAAATAAAATAGCAGCATAGATGCAGAGTAAACATGGATGCCCCATTGTAAATAACAAACTACCCATAGGAAAAAAAAAAAAAAAACAACAAACAGATAACAATTACATAAATGTATGGAAAGGAATAGAAAAAATAACTAGTGAATGGAATAGACTTTTAGCCTTTAGCAGCTGCAAAGCTTTCCTGAAAGCACTAACCGCGTCCCCATTCAATTTACTCGCGGCTCAAAGTTTTTCCTTAAAAGTTGATATGAGACAACATTCTCCTCTCCTACATATTTTAACTGCCCTGAAATGAAATGAACTAAACAGATTAAAAAATAAATATATCAAGTAGCAAAACAGAGGGAAAGAATAAAACCAGTCTAGAAAACGTTCTTTCGTGGATTGTCATTTTACCTGAAGATAAACCAGGTTGAAAGACACCCTGATAAAGAGCTCAGGGATGATAAAGGAAACACAGCCCCATTGCTCCTATAATGGAAAAGGAAATCTATGGGGCAGTTGCTTGCATTGCTCACAAACAATTTCTTGTAATTGTGCAATCTCTTCAGAGTCCAATATGAACCAAAGTGCAACAATTTTCCAGTGCTGATTGTCTAGTGCTATCTTACAGCCTGTAGACCCCGGCTCAAAAGGTAAAAGTGTTTAGCAAGAAAGTCTAATAGTATAACAGAGAGATGAGTCTTTATTCTATATACATACACAGGTAGGGGGATTTAAGAGAAAAAAAGTCTATTTTATTTTCATCTTGGAAATCATATCATTACAAAGAGAATGATTTAACTTAAAAAATGTTATATATATATATACACACACATTATTTTACATGCCTACATAGTTTGTGGATATATATACACATACATACACACACATCTCATATATATATATATATATATAATATATATATATATATATATAGAGAGAGAGAGAGAGAGAGAGAGAGAGAGAGAGAGAGAGAGAGAGAGAGAGAGAGAGAGAGAGAGAGAGAGAGAGAGAGAGAGAGAGAGAGAGAGAGAGGAGAGAGAGAGAGAGAGAGAGAGAGAGAGAGAGAGAGAGAGAGAGAGAGAATATATATATATACACACACACACATCACACGCACAGTACTGTGCAAATGTTTTATGGCGGTGTGATGTAAAAAAATTCTGTAAACAAAGAATACTTTCAGAAATAGAAGTGTTAATAATTTATTTCCATCAATTAACAAAATGGAAAGTAAATGAACTGAAGAGAAATCGAAATCAAATCAAGATTTGGTGTGACCAGCCTTTGCCCTCGCTCTCAAAACCGCACCAATTCGTCCTTTAGGTAAACTTGCACACAGTTTTTGAAGGAACCAGGCACATAGGTTGCTGCAAAACATCTTGGAAAACTAACCGCATAATTTATGTGGATGTAGGTTGCCTCAAATCCTTCGGTCTCTTCATGTAATCCCAGACAGATTTAATGATGTTGCGATGAGCGCTCTGTGGGGGCAAAACATCACTTCCAGGACTCCCTTTTCTTTTTACATTGAAAATAGTTCCCAATGACATTGACTGTATGTTTGGGGTCCTTGTCCTGCTGCAGAATAACTTTGAGCCAATTACACACATCCCTGATGGTATGACATGATGGATAAGTATCTGCCTGTATTTCAAAAGCATTGAGGACACCCAACTTTCCAACTCCATTTGCAGAAATGCCGCCCCACCATGCTTCACTGTTGAGAGCAGACACTCATTATTGTACCGCTCTCCAGCCCTTTGACAAACTGCCTCCTGCTACAGCTAAGGCTGCATTCACACCTGAGCGTTTCATTTTCAGGCATAAAGTCGCACATTTTTACTGCGATTTTGCACAGGTCAAAAGGTCTCCAATGTAAAAAGCAGAAAAACGCCTGTAATCTGCCCAAAAAAGCAGCTCATGTATTTTTTTGAGCTTCAGGCATTGTGCTTCAGGCTACAAAACACTCAGATGAGAACAGGGGCCATTTAGATGAATGGGATTTTGCTTGTTGGGCGTTTTTCGGGCATTTTACAAGCTGAAAACACTCAGGTGTGAATGCAGCCTAAATGTTTCAAATTTTGACTCAATAGTCCAGAGCACCTGCTTCCATTTTTCAGCACCCCAGTTCCTATGTTTTTGTGCATAGTTGAGTTGCTTAGCCTTGTCTCCACATCAGAGATATTGTTATTTTGGCCATGAAGACCACTTCTGCCCCGGGACTGTGATGTCATAAGGGGTGGGGTCACCTGGTGACATTACCCAGTAATTACATCCCATCCCTATATAAGTCGTTGCGCACTGCGTACATGGCATTCCGGTGGGAGAGAGCGTCGTGTCAACATCGGAAGAAGAGAAGAGGGAAGAAGACAGTGAAGACAACCGGGCCACCGCTAGCAAAAGAGCGGGCAAAAGAGCAGAAGATAGCAGAGGAGCCCGGCAGAAGATACCGGAGAGCGGGAGAAGAACCGGAGAGCGCGGAGGAGGAAGAGACCCCCGAAGTCAGAAGAAGACCCCCCGGAGCTGCCTAATAATTTATTTTAAAAACCTGTCTAGTGTGGTTTTTTTATTGACACTTTTTTCCTAGGTGAATGGTTAGGGGTACGATGTACCCCATACTCATTCACATAGGGTGGGGGGGCCGGGATCTGGGAGCCCCCTTATTAAAGGGGGCTCCCGGATTCCGATAAGCCCCCCCTCCACCCGCAGACCCCGACAACCAACGGCCAGGGTTGTCGGGAAGAGGCCCTTGTCCTCATCAACATGGGGATAAGGTGCTTTGGGGTGGGGGGGCCGCAGGGTGCCCCCCTGCCCCAAAGCACCCATCCCCCCATGTTGAGGGCATGCGGCCTGGTACGGTTCAGGAAGGGGGGCTCGCTCGTCCCCACCCCCTTTCCTGACCAGCCGGGCTGCGTGCTTGGATAAGGGTCTGGTATGGATTTGGGGGTGACCCCCACACCGATTTTTCGGCGTACAGTGTTCCCCTTAAAATCCATACCAGACCCAAGGGCCTGGTATGCTCTTGGAGGGGGAACCCATGCCGGTTTTTTATTTAAAATTTGGTGCGGAGTTCCCCCTCAAAATCATCTGAGCACAAGTCGCATGCCAAAGTCAGATCATGCAAGATGGCGATCCAACTTTGATCTGACTTCAATGATAGTCAATGGGCTGAAGTAGGATCAAAGTCGGACCAAAGTAGTACAGGGAGCATTTTCAAAGTCAGACCGACTTGTGTCGGACCAGTTAGGACGGCTCCCATAGGGAAACATTGATTTTCATACGTCATGCGACATGAGCTCCCAATGCCGGAGCGTTTGTCGCACTAGTGTGAACCCGGCCTTAAGCCTCCTACACAGCTGGTTCTGATCATTAGTACCTCCTTGGTTAATCATACACCTGACTTTGAGCAAGTGTGCAAGAATTGATGCTGGTTTGAAACCAAAGGGTAGTCACACCAAAATATTGATTTGATATAGATTTTTCTTCTGTTCCATCACTTTGCATTTTGTAAATTGATAACAATAAACAATTCAAATAAATATATTTGAAAGCATTCTTACTTTACAGCATTTATTTACAACTGCCTAAAACTTTTGCACAGTACTATAAATAATATATACGTACACATACATACACAAGCGCCTTTCCAAAAAACAACAGACACCAAGCAATCAGCTGCATCAAACAAGCAACCCATATGTATTGATATGTGAAGAATAAGGTATCAGCATGTTATAGAGTTTGGACCAATATAACTACATGACAACTTATCAATGCAGCTGAAAATGAATGATGTAGACACTCACTTTAGTGATCTCCATTTGCTTCCTGATCCTGTGTTATGCACTTGCTCTCCTGCATTGTGAGCACAGGATGTTGGCCACTATGCTTTCCATTTTCTGAAAGAAGGCAAAGCGTGCTCTGACTGGACAAGGTGGTGAAGCGGTGCTCTCAACCTTGTCCAATCAGAAAACATTTTGCATTCCTTAACCACTTGCCAACCAGGCCAATTCTGACATTTCTCTCCTACATGTACGAATATTTTTTTTGCTAGAAAATTACATAGAACCCCCAAACATTATATATGTTGTTTTTTTTAGCAGAGACCCTAGAGAATACAATGGTGGTCATTGCAACTTTTTATCTCGCACAGTATTTTTTTTGGAAAAAAAAGTTTTGTGCTAAAAAAAACAAAAAACAAATAGTAAAGCTACCCAATTTTTTTGCAGAATGTGAAAGATGAACTTACACAGAGTAAATAGATAACCAACATGTCACGCTTCAAAATTGCACACGTTCCTGGAATGGCGTCAAACTTCGGTACTTAAAAATCCCCATAGGCGACACTTTCAAAATTTTTTTTACTGGTTACATATTTTGAGTTACAGAGGAGGTCTAGGGCTAGAATTATTTCTCTCGCTCTAACGTTCATGGCGACACCTCACGTGTGTGGTTTGAACACCGTTTTCATATTTGGGTGGGACTTACGTATGTGTTCGCTTCTGCGTGCGAGCACACGGGGACAGGGGCACTTAAAAAAAAATATATAATTTTTATTGTTAGTTTTACTTTAAATTTTTGACACTTTTTTTTTTTTTTAATTGTGACGTACCAAACTGTAGTGCACAGGTGTGGACCAGGCCTTAGGCCAATGTGCTGTTCTCTAGTCTTTACAATGTCAATATATCCAAAGTTGTTGTGCAATCACTACACTGCAAAGCTTTCCTGGGGTCTGATTTTAAATATGTCTGGGAATGGATTTAAAAAATGCTTTTCTATTTTTTAAACGGTTTTGTATAGACATTTGATGTGCCAATCCTTTGCCATTATGAATTCTATATTAGTCATACTGGCTCCTGCATTCTATTTTCCACCTCTAAAATAACAACACTGGCTATTGATTATGATGATATGGTTATTTCTTAAGTACAACAGAGAATTTAGTAGAGTTTTCAATCAACTGGATAGGAAAAAATCAACTCACAATTGATTGATTGAAGTCTGACAGGCAGTCAATTAAACAGAGGGCATTCGTGTAAAAACAACAAAGATGTCCATGTAAATGTATTACTGCGTTCACAGAAACTGTATGATAACTGTTCTGTTTGCATACCAGAAATAGGACAACATCAGAGAACGGGAAAGTCTAACACTGGGACTGGGAACTTGAGCAACATGACCACTATTCCTCCATAAGGTAAGAGTAAAGGAATCCAAAGAAATAAGACATTTCCCCATCATATCCTATAATTATCAACAGATATTCCCAGACAACAAGCCTCAGTAACCAACCAGGCTGGAGCTTTTCATCCGATTCATATGATCTCCCCCAGAAAAAGGCCAACAATGGGGGGTGTCTGGTTACTCTCTACTCTCTCTTCTCCACAGACTAATGACAATCCCCACATTATCCACGCATGAATGTAAATGGAATAACAGGATGTTTGTACTACTCAAAAAAACCTTATACTGCTGCTGACCGGTGGTTTGGACAGTGGCAAACACAAAAATATACAGGCAAGCCTGGAATAAACCCTCCTACTTTCAGCACGCCTCAGTTTTATAGCAAAGGGGGTGGGATCTGTGTCTCTCACACCTAAAAGGAAAGGATTTTTTACGGTGAGGACAAAATTCCTATTATATGAGGTGGTATCAAAAAGTTTGGAGACTAGTTTTGTAACATGCCAACAGGTGCCAACACAATGCTGCACTGCAAGTCACAGGGAGCACCGATCTTCATATGTCAGTGTGCTAAAAGACATTGTCCTGTGTACATGGGGAGCTATGCAACTGGTGCTATTTTGACAACATGTGCTATGTCATCATGGACAGCAAGTTAGAATAAATGCGAGTTTCTCGCCGGAAACATGATCTCACTTTCGCACCCACCCTACTCGCTAGATTTGGCTCCTGCAGACTTGCCCTCTTCCCGAAGATGAACACCATTGCAGAGATACAGCATCAATCGCAGAAGGTGCTTGAACGCTTCCAAAAGAAGACTCCCAGGACACATTCCAGAAGTGATAGGAACGCTGAAAGTGCTGTATTGTTGTGCAAGGGGACTATTTTGAAGGTGATAGTGTGTAAACGTAGATAATTTTCTTAAACAGAGCTAGTCTCAAACTTTTTGATACCACCTTGTATTTATTCTTCATTGAGCACTACATCCTGGAAACAAGATTCAGATTCTACCTGACCAATGGCTCCACTTGCCATCCTGGCATCTACTGCATCTTCTACACCTGGCTGCTCTGCCAGAACTTCAGGTATACGTATGCTCAGAAAATCCAAGGCAGGCCATACATGGGTCAAATTTCAAAATGTTTTTTTTTTTTTTCGAAACTCTTATGTAAGAATTTTTGTTTGAATTTCGCACCATTAGTGGGCTGCAGCAACAGCCGATTTCTGTGCGGCCATCGAATTTGAGTAATCAGGCATGTTGGATTTTTTTTTTTAAACGAATGATCTTCTAATCAATGATGGGAGAATCGTGCGAGAAGTGTAATCAAAAAAGAAATGCGCATGTGCAAAAAAAGAAAATTCCCGTAAAGAAAAGAAGATTCCCAGCCACAAAAATTATTTTCTGTAGCAACAGGAGGTGAAATTGAAGGCTTGGTTGGTCAAATTTCAAAATCAATGGTGGCACCATCGGATCACAAAAAAATGCACAAAATTTCTGATTTTCAAAAGAAAATTCTTTCGAAATTTGATCATGTATGGCCAGCCTAACTGCAAAATAAAATTCAGTTTATTCCTGAAGGTCCCTGTCTCTAAGCCCACCAAGACAATGTGGTAAATACAGCACAGAATAAAATCAACAACCCATACGAAAACACTGAGGGAGCCCTGCCTAATGTTACCTGGTGTGTGGAGTTGCTCTTTAATGTATTATGGCCCTTCACCGCATGCAAGACTTTTCACTCAAAATCTTACACAAGCAAATGATGACAGGCAGTTTCGCTGCCATTTGCTAAGTGCTGTAATCTGCTAACACAGAATATCTATTTGGAATCTGCCAGCGCGTATGATAAAGTACAACAGTAACTTGGACTCTCATCAGTTCTTTGAACTGATATAAATGTCAGAGAAATTGTGCAGAGGAAATATCTGACAAGACAACAAAAATTAGAGATTTTGCAGCCTCAGAGCTGAAGGTGATCAATCAAGCACGTTCAATTGGTTCAAGCTGATGCTTTTTACCTTCCATTAGAAAACCTTGGGTAACTTTGACTTTAGGATGTTTTTCTGCCTATTCCATGAAGTCCGGATTTATTGTTCCTGCAAACAACTTTTAAATGCAGCTCTGTAATGCAACCAACCTTTATCCATCAGTTACATTTACATGTCACATGAACTATTTTTTTTTTTTTTTCATAAGACTCCTGCCTGAGCAATTTGTTTTCCTTTTTTTAAGAAATACCATTTAAGATGCTATATGTATAGTTTTTTGTATTATTATTAAAGCAGCAGACTGAGCAAACTATGATTGAGAGGACCATCTTATGCACATTGCTGTTGTCCCACATCATTCAGAACAAGCCTTTTTAGATCGTTAACTACCACAGGAGAGCTGATTACATAGGCACTAGCAATTTCCTAACCAATGACCACCTGAACAATGATGTGTTCAGCATCTCAGACCCCGAAGCCTTTCAAAGGTGAGTCATTTCACAGTTTGGAACTCCATCTCCATAGCAACATCCCTTTGAGGGTTTTAGAATCACCATCTAGTAATTCTATGATCATCAAGCTCAACCATTCCCAATGGTTCTTTTCACAGCAGATGGGAAAGGAAGCCTTGAAATTTTACAGTCTATTTCCAGCAATTCATCTGGCAGCCTATTAGAATTCAAAATATTTCGACCTTCAATCACAAAGCATGTTATCTGAAGCTGTGGCGATCTCAAGTCAAGACAAGCAGACGTTTTAGTCTAATCATCCATGATGAGAAGAGACTGACAAAAACTCTTAATTCAGCCGCCATCAAAATGCTTATTTTAACGGCATGAAAGTATTTCAACAAGCAATGAAAACACACCATGTTCCATTTCTTATAGCTTACTTCATCTACAGGAACAATCCAAATTCTGCATACTGCCATTGGGACTTTGCCTTTCTACATATAGACTATTCACACCCCTTTCTCAAGAGAAAAATAAAATGGATATTTCTTTAACATTTTCTTATATTATACCAAGTAATTGGTTAACCCCTTCAAGCAAGGAAGTCAGCCCATATACTACACTGGTTGTACACCATCAAATATTGCAACCGATTAAGCACTAAAAATCAGCAATTGTCCAGCATATTCCTTACATATTTATTTTAATACATATCTTTTCAGACACAGGTTTCTAGTTTTGCCAGGCTCATTTTAATCGTCTGCCTGGGAAAGATCATTTCATCAACCTGGCCACTTGAGTTTTGCCCATTTGCACTGGTCTCCCATTTTAAAAATGATCAGCAATGTGGACTGTCAAATATTAATTTAGCCAATATGCAGATAAAAGGCAATAAAAATGTATAGAGTGGATGCTAAAATCTTATGCAAGGTTATGCAAGGAATGAGATTACTGCATGGTACAAAATGTTTCTGAAAACTCATGCACACAACTCAGCAGTTGTGGCTATTCACTGGCCATTCAGGCACCAAATCGCTGTATTGCTAGAAGGCATAGGGATGTGTCAAGTACTTCCCCTTTACCCACAAGTTCCAGGTTATTTAAAAATGCTATAAAAATTTTTTTACCACTAATAAATGTTAAACAATAGTGCGTCCGTGATTTGATTATGATGCGTTTTTGATAATACTGCATTTTGACTCATCCCTACTGTCAGCCAGCAGGGATGAGCCATTGGTTAAGGAGCCAGCCCCTGCCAGTGTCCCAACAACCAATGACTCATCCCTGTCAGTAGGGGCTCTTCAGGTCTGGTATGGATTTTAAGAGGGACCCCACTAGGGTTGTCCCGATACCGATACTAGTATCGGTATCGGCAGCGATACCGAGTATTTGCCCAAGTACTTGTATTCGGGCAAATGCTCCCGATGCTTCCCCCGATACCTGGAAGACAGCTGTGATCGGCGCGTGGGGGAGTTACAAGATTCTCCCCCAGCGGCTTTCAGCTGCTTTAGTGACATACAGCGGTGATCGCTCACCGCTGTATGTCACTGCATCCTCCTCCATGCCCCCTCCGTTCCTCTGTGCCTCTCCGCTGTCCCCTCCGTTCCTCTCTCCTTCTCTGTGCCTCTCCGTTGTCCCCCTCCGTTCCTCTCTCCTTATCTGTCCCCCTCCGTTCCTCTATCCTTATCTGTCCCCCTCCGTTCCTCTATCCTTATCTGTCCCCCTCCGTTCCTCTCTCTCCTTATCTGTCCCCTCCGTTCTCCCTCTCTGTTCCTCCGTCCCCCTCCTCCTTCCTTTGTGTATGGATAGAGTCAGCTGACTCTGTCCATTCACAATAACTGAAACATTGTAATCTCTTGTGATTACGATGTCTCAGTTTATGAATGGAGAGAAGCTGCTGTCTTCTCTCCATTCATTCTCAGTGCAGCTGAGGCTGCAGAAAAAGGGACTGGGGAATCTCTATCCTCTGTCTCTTTCTCTGTCTCAAGGGGGGGATATCAGAGGTCTGTTAAGACCCCTGATATCTCTTCAAAGCCCCCCAAAAGGGCTGATTTTAAAAAAAACAAAATAAAGAATAAAAAAAATATTATTGTAAAAAATAAAAATTGTAAATAAAAAAAAAAAACACACACACATACACCGTTCATCCCACCCCCCCCCCCCCCCCAAAAAAAAGCAAGCACTGTTAAAAAAAAAAAACACTGTCACATGACATTAAAAAAAAAGTTTCGGTAATCGGTACTTGTACTCGGTCCTAAAAAAGTGGTATCGGGACAACCCTAGACCCCACACCAACAACATCCATACCAGGCCCTGGTACCAGTTTTTGACAAGTCATTTATAATAAAAAAAAAAAAAATCAATCACAAGGAACGATGGCCGCCAACTTGCACAAAAATAAATTATGCAGTGGTGTCAACGCCAAATCTTCATCATTCTCTTTTTGGACACCACATACATTCTGGGGCGCCATTTGCTCTGAGGAAAGGGCGAGGCTCTGAAACATGTTATTGTGGTCATAAAGGTAGATGCAGAAGCTTGACACTGACATACTTTGGCCTTTATCTCTTCTGCTCCATACCTCTGACCATAAGTATGTGAAGCTGGTTGCTGTTCTACTGAGATTTCTTTGAAGGCCCTTTTCTGCCCTGTTATAGGTAGTAAAAGAACTTATTGCAATTTCATTACCAGGAAAACTGTTTTCCCCTTGCTAGGGTTCTGGTTTTATTTAGGATTGTAGATATTCGTTATTTTTTAGGCTTTTCTTAAAGTGGTGTTCCGGCCGAAATTATACTTTTTAATTAAAAATACCCCTATAATACACAAGCTTAATGTATTCTAGTAAAGTTAGTCTGTAAACTAAGGTCTGTTTTGTTAGTTTACAGCAGTAGTTTGTTATTTTATAAACTTATAGTAGGCCATGGCCATCTTAAGTGTGGGCATCTTAAGCCAGACTGTATTTCTTCCTGGATCTCATCCTTGCAGATCTCGCACATGCTCAGTGCAGCACAAGCAGTGTAATAGGTTTCAGGTCAGTTTTCCATAGCAACAGCAGTGTCAGAGGAAGTTGCTGCCCCTTCCCAGTAGGCATTGCAAACAGGAAATGATGCAATGGGCCACGGCCAGGTAGGAGGAAGTAAAAAATGAATATAGCAGATACACAGTAGGTGCTGAGAAAATTTTTTTAAAAATATCCAATTCGTTTACAGTGCACAGTTTAGTGAGGGATGCTGAAGAGTTGTAAAAGTGGGTGGAACTCCACTTTAAGTGTAACAATACAGTGGCACATTTGCAGAATAGCATTTACAGTACTTGTTATTCTGTTTGGCCCGTTGATTGAACTGGGGATATATTTTCAGTCACCCATTGCTTTATGTATTGCTCTTTACAGTATATTATTTTAAAACAGAGTTAACATTTAGACCTGGTTCACACTAGTGTGATTTTAGATGTGATTTGATTTGCACAGAATTATGTGACAATAGAAATCACATTGCTTTCAATGGTGCCCGTTCACATCAATGCATCTCAGAACAGAGCAATTTTGGAAAAAAGGGTACTGTACTACTTTGGTGCGATGCAGCGTGATTTTGTATCTCATAAGACTTCAATAGAGATGCACCAAAACTGCATGCACGTGCATTTTTGGTGTGTTTTTGCCTGCAATTTCTGTTGGTCATTAGGAGCAGCAGCAGGGATGAGTCATTGGTTGTTAAAGAGGAAGCCCCAAAAAAAAAATATTAAAAGCCAGCAGCTACAAATCCTGCAGCCGCTGACTCTTAATAAATGGACACTTACCTGTCCTGGAGTCAAGCGATGTCGGCAGACGAAGCCGATCAAATCGCTCGGCTCTCGGCTGCTGCCGCCATCATTCCCTGTGAGGGTATCAAGAATTGAAGCGTTGCGGCTTCACTTCCCAGGTTCCCTACTGCGCATGCATGAGTCGCGCTGCACGTCCTAAGTGGTCCCCGCTATCTCCTGGGACCTGTGTGTTTCCCAGGAGACAGCGGGGGGGGGGGGGGTGCGGGAAGGGGCGTGACTCCCGCAGGAGTCTATTCCAGGAAGTGGGTGCAAATACCTGTAGTAGACAGGTATCTGCACCCCCCTCAAAAGTGCCAATTGTGGCAACGGAAGGGGGGAGGAATCAGATGAGCGGTGGAATTCCGCTTTAAGGAGTCAGCACCCATTGGCATCCTAACAAACAATTAAGCATCCCTGCTGTCAGCTGGGGAATTCTCTGGCATACAATGTATTTGCTTTCACTAGAATATGTAAGGCTGCATTCACACCTGAGCGTTTCAAAGTCACGCGTTTTTACCGCGATTTTGTTCAGGTCACCAATGTAAAAGGCAGAAAAACGCCTGTAATCTGCCCCAAAGAAGCTCATGTTCTTTTTTGAGCTTAGGGCGTTTTTCTTAAGGTGACGAAACGCTTAGATGTGAACAGGTGCCATTGGGATTTTGCTTGTTGGGCGTTTTTCAGGCATTTTTTCAGGCGTTTTATGAGCTGAAAACGCTCAGGCGTGAATGCAGCCTAATATCATTTTTTATGGATTTAATATAAATACACAGTTCTTGTCTGTGGGAAAACATCTTAGGATATTTAGGAATTTGGTTTGTAGCAACATCTAATGTTAATGCAGGTTGGAAAGTTTTCATCCAATGTATTTTTCTTTTGACAAAAAAAAAAAAACCTTCTGATGGTCCACATCTCTGTCTACAGGACTTCCAAAATTCGATCATATAAAAAATAAATAAATAAAAAAATTTATGTATAATGCAGTCCACAACCAGTGCTATATTAAAACATATACTTTATTAAACTAAATATTGAACTTTTTTATGTTTAAATTACGCATGAACAGTTCTTCACTAATTTCCTATTCTAGAAAGTTACAAGTACATACACTATATTACCAAAAGTATTGAGATGCCTGCCTTTACATGCACATGAACTTTAATGGCATCCCAGTCTTAGTCCTTGGGTTTAATATTGAGTTGGCCCACCCTTTGGCAGCTATAACTGCTTCTACTCTTCTGGGAAGGCTGTCAACAAGGTTTAGGAGTGTGTCCATGGGAATGTTTGACCATTCTTCCAGAAGCGCATTTGTGAGGTCAGGCACTGATGTGGGCGAGAAGGCCTGCCTCGCAGTCTCTGCTCTAATTCATCCCAAAGTTGTTCTATCAGATTGAGGTCAGAACTCTGTGCAGGCCAGTCAAGTTCTTCCACCCCAAACTCTCTCATCCATGTCTTTATGGACCTTGCTTTGTGCACATCCATGTTGGTACAGGAAGGGGCCATCCCCAAACTGTTCCCACAAAGTTGGGAGCATGAAATTGTCCAAAATGTCTTGGTATGCTGACGCCTTAGGAATTCCCTTCACTGGAACTAAGGGGCCAAGCCCAAACCCACACCATAATTCCCCCTCCACCAAATGATTTGGACCAGTGCAGAAAGCACGGTCCATAAAGACATTCATCCCAAATCTGTCTGAGCCCCAAGAAATTATGGAGTGAGAAGCGGCTTCCCCTTTGTGGGAACCATCTTGGACAACAAAGAAAGAGTCAGTCTTCCTAATGGAAGCAGTGGTGGTGAGATAGTGCTATAGAAGTCTAACAGCATACAAACAATGAAGGGGCAATGAGGGATTGAAGAACAAAGTCCTGGCTGAGGCAAAAAGCTGAAGCCACCTTAGAAAGAAAAGTGGCTCTAGGCCCTCAACACTTTTTTTTTCTATGTAAATAAGTGAAAAATAGTATTTGCTTCGTCATACTTACATGTAACATTCTTTTCTTTGAGTACATCATGGGAGATAGAGTCAGGGTAATATTCATTACCTGCTGGGTTATACTCCATCCTTAGGTAAATGGACACTGGTAGACCAAAGGTCTTTAGACAGGAATTGATCCCCTATATAACCCCCTCCCACACAGGAAGCACTTCAGTTTTGTAGCAAGCACTGAATCCTCAAAAAAGAGGGAAGGGATCTCTGTGTCCCATGATGTACTCAAAGAAAAGGATTTTACAGGTAAGTATGACGAAAAAATCCTATTTTCTTTTTCATACATCATGGGACACAGAGTCAAGCTAAAATTCATTACCTGCTGGAACGTCCCAGAGCAATAGCCTTGAGGGGAGGGAGACACCCTGCCAAACAATAGCCATCAGAACTTGTACGGCAGCCCGCAGTACACTGCGGCCGAAAAACAAATCCTTGGCTGCTCGAACATCCACTTGATAAAATTTTGTGAACGTATGCACTGAAGACCAGGTAGCAGCCTTACAAATCTGAGCCACAGATACCCGATGGTGAAAAGCCCAGGAGGTTCCTACACCCCTGGCAGAATGAGCTCTCACCCTAAAGGAAGGAGCTTTATGTTTCAGATAGGGCTGCAACTAACGATTATTTTCATAATCGATTAGTTGGTCGATTATTGTTTCGATTAATCGATTAATCAGTTAATAACCTTAAAAAAAAAGTGTGGTGTAGAATTTAGTTAATATGTAAAGTTTTTTAAAAAAAAAAAAATTTATTCTTAAATATCTCTATGCAGTGGTAAATATAAACAACCAACTATATGGTTAGGGAGCAAAATATTGAATCCAGAGATATACTGTATATACTATTAGAGGAGAAATACAGTTTTTTTGGCCAATTTGTTGTTGGGCAGATTAAAAATACAAATTGCTGCAAAAACGCATTTCATGCTTTTCTGCAGCTTCTCCATTGAAGTATATTGAACCAAAAAGGCACCGTTTTGCGTTAAAAAAAAAAAAAGCCCCTGACCCTTTCCAAATACGCAGCGGCTGAAAAAAAGCATAGATGTGAACGTGTCCCATAGAAAACCATGTTAAATGAACTGTAGTGTGTTTCTGCAAAAAGCACCAAACAACATATAGGTGTGAACCAGGTCTAAGACGTTTAGTAACAAAATGGGGTTAAAAAAGACTAAAATGAGCCCTTTATAGTACAAAAAAAGCAAATAATCACTATTGTAAGGGGTTCATTTTTTTTACTGTAGAACAGTGAAAGTAATATTTACAGTAGAGATTATTTGCTCTTTTTGTACTATAAAGGGCTAATTTTATTATTTTTAACCCCAATATGTTACTGGCCAATTAATCGATTATGAAAATAGTAATCGATTAATTTCATAATCGATTAGTTGTCGATTAATCAATTAGTTGTTTCAGCCCTAGTTTCAGACCGTAGGCCTGAATGATCAATTGACGGACCCAATTGGCAATGAAAGCCTTGGAAACTGCCTGCCCCTTCTTAGGTTCTTTTGGTAAAACAAAAAAGGAGTCTAATACTCGGATCTCTGCAGATCTAGACAAATAAACCTTGACTGCCTGGACAACGTCCAATGAATGCAGTCGTCTCTCTTCCGCCGAGCGAGGCTGAGAAAAAAGAAGGAAAAATGCCTTTATTTAAATGAAAGGCCAACACCACTTTTGTCAAAAAGGATGGTACAGGTCGTAACACGACCCTGTCTTGGTGAAGGATCAAGTATGGATCCCTGCACGAAAGCGCCGCCAACTCCGACACCCTTCTAGCCGAGGTGATGGCCATCAGGAAGGCTAGCTTGCGTGACAGCAAGTCTAATGGAATTTCCTTGATCGGTTCAAATGGTTTCTGTAACACAGACAGCACAAAGTTCAAGTCCCAAGGACACATAGGTGACCTAATGGGGTTCCAGAAGCAAGTGAGTTGCCCCCTGCATAAAGGTTCGGATCAGTGAATGGCTAAAGGCCTTTGGAAGAATACTGATAGGGCCGAAACTTGACCTCTGATTGTACGCAAAGCCAATTTGATTTCCGCAGACTGTAGAAAAGAGAATTCTCCCAATCACGCATTTCTGAGGATTTTTGGCTGCTCACCAAGCAATATAAGTTTTCCATACCTTAATGATAAATTTTCCTAGTGACAGCTTTTCTAGCATTCACTAGGGTAAACACTACTGGTCCCAATATGCCACGGTCCTTCAGCACCCTGGCTTCAATAGCCATGCCGTCAAATTTAGAGACTGTAAATTGGGGTGGAATATAAGACCTTGAGACAGTAGGTCTCACAATCTCTGGGAACCAGGGCCTTCTGGGCCAGACTGGTGCCAACAGAATGACCCCCCTCTTTCCGAATCCTGCGCAACAAATGTGGAAGGAAAGGGATCAGAGGGAAAGCATAAACCAGGGAGTACTGTCTCCATGGAACTATCAGAGCATCTGCTCCGATTGCCAGAGGATCCCTTGTTCGGGACACAAATTGCTGTAGGTTGTTGTTGACAAGGGAACAAAAAGGAAGCGCCACCTAAGTGCAATAAGTTAAGTAAGATTTTAATGGCATAGCAATTAATGCACTTACAGGAAGGTGAATAAAATCAGGGTCATCTGTGCTGTGGGCACAAGGTGCAGTCCAGTCGCTGGTCCATCCTAATCCACAGGGAGGTGGTCGTGGGAGACAAGATGTGCAACCTTTTCCTGTGGCCACCAGGAAGACAGCCAGGTCCGATGTGGAACGCAGGTGGAACACAGGCGATGATGTCACAGGAAGCAGAACCAGGGGAAGCAACAAGGGAGGAAGTTCTGGAGAGAACAAACAGGCTACGTGCTCGGAGTCTACTGCTTCTTCTACAGGCCTAGGCCTGTAGATTGGAGAATGTGAAGCTAGTGGATTTTATCTTTGATGGTACTCAGTGCCAATTATTAGTCCAGACCTAATTTAAAAAAGGTCAGGATATACCCCAAAGAATATTTTCTGAATTTCTTTCCTTGCACCAAGCAAAATAAGTCTTCCATGTGCATTGATAGACCTTCTAAGAAGTAGACTTCCTAGCTTTTAGAGTCCTTAAACATCATAAATCAGATGTGATGAGTAAAATGGAAGACAGGAACCACCAGTGGACACTCAGGGTAACAGAAAATAACTAATTGGTGACTATGATCTTTCCACCGGACATGGATGGCCCCTCACCTTAGATACTCGACCTGAAACAGGTCACACAGCATGAACAGCATACACTGGGTGGATAAATCCAGGTAATGGTGGTATCGCCTTCACACTTCAGCATTCAGCAAATAGGAACGAATGAAGCATATGTAACATAAAAGGCAAAACATAGTGCTCTCTGTAGCAAATTTATTGAATATAAAAAGTAAAATATTGCACTTACAGAGACCGGCACTCAGATCCGAGTGCCGGCTAGGAAGCTTGCGTTCGTATCAGCCAATGGCCGCGGGTGACGTCATGTGCTCCTAACCCCCGTATGCGTTACGTCCTATGGCCGTACCGCGTGTGTTGCTGAACCTAGAGGCTAAGAGGTCCACATCCAGCATCCCCCACCTGTGTACTTCGATCCTGGAATACCTGCAGGTGTATAGCACATTTTCTTAGATCCAGGCGTTGTCAGCTGAGGAAGTCTGCCCACCAACTGTCTATGCCTAAAGTATACACAGCAGACAAGACTAGCACATGAAGCTCTTCCCAGGACAGAATTCTTTCCATCACACTTGCTGTCAAAATGCCCTCTGGTTCCTCCCAGATGGTTGATGTATGTCACCAGATACTCCAAGCAATGAGCTCCAGCTCTGGATTCTGAAGACTCGGGATCCAACGCAACCTTCCTAGGGTCTGAAATGTCCACATAATATGGTTTATCAAGATTTGGGCCAACTGCTCACTTAACAGGTAGTCTCCCAGATATCCCAAAATATGAATGTCCTCAAAGCATAAGGCAGCATGCACAGGGGCTAGAACTCTGGTAGGATGCAGAATAGGACAAACAGTAGGGCCAAAAACTCAACGTGTTGAGGATCCACAGCTAAGCAAAGAAATAATTGATGTGCTGGTAAAATCGGGACATGACAGTATGGGGTTTATTTACTAAAACTAGAGAGGGCAAAATTAGTCACAATTCTGCAGAGAAACCAATAAGCTTCTAATCTCAGCTTGTTTAATTAGGCTTTAGCAATAAAACCTGGAAGCTGTTTGGTTTCTCTGCAGAATTGTGACTAATTTTGCCCTCTCTAGCTTTAGTAAATAAACCCCTATGTGCCCTTGCTGTCCACAGAGACCAGAAAGACACCCTGAATGAGGCGGGCTATGACAGACCTGGTGGATTCCATGCAGAATTTTTGAGTCTAAATGAAGACATTTAGAGCCTTAAGATCCAAAAAGGAACAAATGCTCCCTTTTAAATTAGAAACTGTGAAAGGGTGGAAGGAAATCCATAAAACCTTTATACTTCATTAACTGGAGCAATAACCCCCCTAATCCAGAAGACCTACGGAAGTTGCAGGTCTACTAACCTTTGCAGTGACAGGGGAAGGTGGGAAGCAGAAAGGAGGCTTAGAGTGAAACTTTCATTTGTAGCCCTTGTAAATTAACTCCCTTATACAGACATCTGGGATGCTGTCTTGAATGGGTGGCCATGAGTTTCACAGTCTCCATACAGACATTTTAGAGTAGGGTGTGCACTAGAAAAGTTCTTGAAGGACTCTAAGGGATCCCAGACTAGTAACAGTGCTAACGTAAGCTACAAGCTGTTCTTCTATTCTTAAGTTGGCACACATTGCATCAATAAGAGCCGAAACGGTCTTTGCAATAGAATCTATACTGCAGAAAGAAGAAGGGGGTCACACCAGAATGTGTGAAAACTGCAAGGAATGTATGGACTCAAGCAGGGGACAAAGTTCAAGCCTCTGTGTTAAGCCCCTGAGAAGGAACAAAGCAGGCCACCCCAGAACAGTCAGTGGATAGTGAGCCCAAAGGACCAGATACAGAGGGATTGCTTCCTTTCAGTTTGAAGTCTGGCATGTTGCACCACTTGGCTGAGACAACTTCACTCTGAATACTAGATAAAACTGTGGGCAATCACTGCTAAGGGCAAGAGATTCAAAAGGCCATAGGTGACCAGGTCACTTATAGCACTGATCGCTGTATAAATGGCAACAGTCCCAAAAATATGTCAAAATTGTCCGATGTGTCCGCCATAATGTCGCAGTCGCGATAAAAATCGCCGCCATTACTAGTAGACACTATAACTTTTGCACAAACCAATCAATATACGCTTATTGCTTATTTTATTTTTTTTACCAAAATAATGTAGAAGAGACAAAAAGACAAAAAGTTGGTCTGATTAATGGTGAAACACCCAATCAAATGGCACCTCATCCCAAATCTAGGTAGAGGAGTAACGGGGATATTTATGATGCCAATTAAATCCAGAAAAAGTTATTGTTTAAAAAGTATAACACTAATATTTTATTTTAACAGATTCAGGGTTAAAAAATGCAAGAAAAAATGAATTGACCATAATAATATGGTGGTCGCAGAAAGCAGGTTCATGTAGAATAGGTACATTGCACATTAGCCCGACATGTTTCGCTGATTGCTTCTTCAGGGGATGTGCAAATGGAAACACAGATAACGTGAAAGACTATACAATCATAAAGACAAAAAATAAACAATGAATTAACAGAGTATCAAAAAATGTAGAAGAATACATATCAGCCTAAACTGAGAAAAAAAATTCGCTTTTTAAAAAAAAAAAATGGGGATATTTATTACAGCAAAAGTACAACGTATGTATATTTTTTTTAAATTGTTGCTTTTTTTTTGTTTATAGCGCAAAAAATAAAATACCACCAAAAGCTGGGAAAAAAGGATGTCAATTTTGTTTGGGTACAATGTCGCACAACCGCGCAATTGTCAGTTAAAGCGACGCAGTGCTGAATCGCAAAAAAATGGCCCCGTTATTCTGCAGCCAAATCTTCCGGGGCTGAAGTGGTTAAACACTGCATGTTAAGTATCACTTTAAGGCACCACATTTTGATATAGTAATGATAAAAGTATTGTTCAAATTTCTGTACAGTAGAGAACATGATCCTTAAAGTCTCTCTACAGGGTTTTTTTTTTTTTTTTTTTTTTTACTGTTTAGCTCCCAGCCCATTCTAGCTGCGTTTTCTTTTTTAAGTTTTAAATATTTACAGTGGTAACACTAACACTCTTCTTGGTTCCTGTGACTTCAGGATAGTCGTTCTGCTAGGACCTGGAGGAGGTATTCCAGGTGGGTGCTCTGTATCACTTCTCCGCACTGGTGATGGGCAGGGAGGGGGAAGATTATCAGCAACTACAATGCTGATAAACCTCCCACTTTGCATATATTGGAACACTACTTCACAGGGTCACAATGGTGCAGTGAATTCACTGGAAACAAAATATTGTTACCCTGCAGGAGTAAGCAGATATATATGGCAAGAAAACCAGCCATTTAAATACGTTAATATACATTAATTTATAAATTCTTTAGTGTCATGTGCATTGTTTTAAAATTATGTTTGCACTATATGTTTTGTAATTTGGGTATAGGTGTACTTTGATTAGTACATTTAATATGGTGGAGCTGTTCTCTCTTGATCATGTATGGAAAGCCTTAGACCTCCATTGGTAAACAAAGCTCAGAATGGTAATGCAATAGTTAAAAGAATGTTTAAAACTGCCCCTGCCTCTGAACAGAAAAAAATGTACCCCAAACAGGCTAATTCAAGACGACACCAATTATTTTGTTATATTAAAGAAAAAAGAAAGACAAATGTACGATCAGCGATATTCTTAACTCATAAGGTTACAGATTACTTCCACACAATTTAATTCTCTATGGGTCCCAGGCTTTTGTTACTGAAATTATTCTTTTCTTTGTTTCGTTTTTTTACCTCTTTTTTTTAATTCTGCGTACAACTGCGGGATTAATCGCTCTATTTCATTTTGTTTGAAAGGCTCAAGTTTGAAATCTATTAAAGCACCAGGCTCCTTTACACTCTGTCGTTAAGACAATCTGCCCTTGTTTTGACCTTGATTACACATTTAAACGCCAAATTAATATTTATACAGTTAAATATTACAATTTCTAAAAAATGTATAAAATAAAGTGGTATTGTATCCTAACAGGGATAGTGTGCCTAGCTGTTGTAGTGATTTTGGTCATCAATGCCAATTAATCAACTCTTTTGCTATAGAACTCTAACATTCAAATATTATATTTTTCAGAGTTATGTCTACATTGTAAAAAAAACATGAAAAACATTTTCCTCCTCTGGTCTGAATAGGCTGCTCTAAAACCACAGCATAATCAGAGTGAATTTATCCCTAGTCAAAGGCAATGGATTTCAGTTCATGGCGATCCCTGATAACTCACTTATTCAGGGAAGCCTACCCCACCCCCACCTAAAAACTGTACCGGAGTCACCTCCATCAGATCATCCCCTGCATCTATTACCTTTTGTACCACCTCGCACCTCCCTTAAGGGCACTTTCACACTGGTTATCTTCAAAACTGCCAGTAAAACGCTTATACGTTAATGGAGTGCTTCTGCAGCATTTTCGGTGCAGTTTGTAAAGGACATGCGACTCAAAAATTGCACCAAAAATGCTTAGTGGGAGTGTTTTTTGAGGAGATTCCTATTCATTTCAATGGAGAGGAGCATTTTTGGTGTTTTTTTAGTTCCCTAAACATGCTACAATCAGGATTTTTTCACTGCAACAAAAGTGCACCGCCCCAGTGTGAAAACATTTATTGATTTTAAAGGGAAGCATTTTTTCTTGAGCTTTTCAGGTGCGCTTTATTTTTTTAAAATGTTTCCAAAGCGAGCAAAGTCCTTTCTTGTATTAAGAGAGGTATGGACTCCACAGAGAGAGAGATGTTATTTTGTCCCTGTGCAAATCATTAGTAAGACCTCATCTGGAATATGCAGTTCAGTTTTGGGCACCAGATGTCAAAAAGGATATCGGGGAATTGGAGAAAGTGCAGAGAAGGACAACCAAACTGATCAGAGGCATAGAGGAGCTCAGCTATGAGGAAAGATTAGAGGAACTGAATTTATTCTCTCTTGAGAAGAGGAGATTAAGGGGGATATGATCAACATGTACAAATTTATAAGTGGTCCATATAGTGAACTTGGTGTTGAGTTATTCACTTTAAGGTCATCACAGAGGACAAGGGGGTACTCTTTACATCTAGGAGGAAAAAAGATTTCATCTCCAAATAACGGAAAGGTTGTCAGTAAGAGCTGTGAAAATGTGGAATAGACTCCCGCCAGAGGTGGTTCTGGCCAGCTCAGTAGATTGCTTTAAGAAACGCCTTAATTCTTTCCTAAATGTACATAATATAACTGGGTACTAACATTTATAGGTAAAGTTGATCCCGGGAAAATCTATTATTTTGTAAATGTCACTGGTAGGGAAGGGGTTAACACTAGGGGGCAATCAAGGGGTTAAATGTGTGTTCCCTAGATGTGTTCTAACTGTATGGGGATGTGACTGACTGGAGAAGACGACATATCGCTGCTCCTACTTAGTAGGAACAAAGGATATGTCTCCTCTCCCCTAACAGAAAAGGGATTTGTGTGTTTACACACACAAATGGCCGTGCTGGCTCTCTTGCCGGCGATCGCGCATGGCCGTCAGCGATCATGCCCCCCGGCCATGCGCATTGGGTCCCCTGCCAAACAACAGGCGCGCATGCCCTCTGGCAGCTCTTAAAGGAGACCGATATGGGTTTTGTGCAGCAGTGCCATTGTGTCGCAGTAAATCTACGTGAGCTGGTCGGGAATCTGTTAAATTGTACTGTCCCCCCTCTACATTGTAAAGCACTGCGTAAACTGTTGGCGCTCTATACATCCTGTATAATAATAATAAATAATTTACATAGTAAATACATTTTAATAAAGGACATGGCAAAAATTACATAGTGAAAGCCTTTAGGACTAGCTCACACCAGCATTAATTTTTAAATGCTAGTCTGAAAGTTATTATAACCGCATACTTATGTGGAAAAAAAAACTACCTGTGCAGGTAGCCTAATCTAGTTTTAATCTGGGGACAGAATCTTTTGAATGCTGGCCGCGACCAAAAGTGTTCCTGTAGATTGAGCAGGGCCTTACACAGGGCATACAGAATCAACAAGTATAGCCCTGAACTAATCTATAAAAACTCAATAGGGAAGCAAGGATAGTACTAAAAATGGTGTCCTTTAGCGTTTTTAAAAGCATAGACATTCGGTATATGCTGGAAGGCTCTAGCTCCAAAATATTCTTTTGCCAATGAACATGCACATATGACTGATGTTGGGTGTCTATGGCCAGGTACTTTAGTACAAGTAAGCACTGTCCTCTTTGCTTGTGCCTTTTAGACTGTATGCAATAGTGGATTGTGATTTCCTTTATTATGGTTCAGTTCATTGCATGTCAATCTCGTATATTTATTCCTGTCTTCCTCAAATTGTAAGGAACCGTGGAATGTGGTGGCAATAAATAAAGTGGTAATAACACAACTCCTACTACTACAGCTAACTTCTGTACTCTGCATAATAAGTGGGCACGTAAGCAAATATAACCAGAATGTCAATTCATTAAAGCCTTACACACATGTGAATATTACAAGCAGTGCGTGCTTTCCATTCCAGAAAAAATAATAGATCACGGTCTTCATTATTTGTATGCAATGGCCTGGTAAATAAGCTGCAGGTAAACCACTTACTATTAAATATGTTATGGCATTACGTGACATGTCTATTAACCAATTGCAGCGATCTCTTCAGCTTCTTGCTTTTAAATGGCTTGTCAGAAAGAACAATGACGCCCACAACCCCTCTAATGCCACTGCCAGCAGGACAGTGATATTGGGTGTCGGAAATCAAATACCTGGGCTTTGTATGGGTGTTTAGACAGTGTGTTTATTATGCTGGTAAATTAATTCTAGGGAAAATAATGTACTGCTGTATTTAAGTGCATATTTGTTACTCCTTATGCCATATGGATAGCTTGCACCCCTCCAAGTACTTTTGATTAGTAGGTTGACAGAGAACAGATTCTTGGTGACGGATTATTTTCTCAGGTCAATGTCATCTGTGTGCCTAAAGTACCTTTTATATAGCAGTGTACTAGGTAGCAGCAGCCTTATACACACCCAAATTTCTTTAATACTTAGTAGGGGGTATTGCCAATAATATGGGAGAAGTACAGCCAAAGCTCGTACGGATGAACGGATTGCACTTCTGTGACCCATTTTCAGCAGACAGCAGGCTGAAGGTTCAAGCTCAGGAAGGATCGTGACCATATGGTCGGGATCCACCCACATGCCTGGACCAGCACCTGGCTCACCCTCTCAGCGAGCCGGCTGCTCCCGCCCCCTCCACAGCCCAGCACTCCACTGAGCAAAGGGGGGATGCAGAGAGCCAATGACAGTTACCAGCTCTCTGCTCAGGGAGCCCTGAGAACCGAGCATTCGTCAGTGTGTGATCGCTTGTTTCTCTGTACTAGAGCTGGTGGGGTACAGATGCAGCATCAGACCGATGCCGCATCCGGCTAGGCAAGTATAAATCTGCAAAAAAAAAAAAAAAAATCCCATACATCTCCTTTAGGGAAAAAAAAACAAAAAACAAAAAAAAAAACAAAAAAAAAAACAAAAAAAAAAACAAAAAAAAACCCTGGCATTTCTGGTCATGACCATCTTGAGTAAGGGCAGATGCATTTACTTCCTGGAATCCATCTGCCTTTAACTCAGGCATGCAGGCAGGAGGGGAAGGTATGCTTACCTAAAAAAATATCCCTCCTCCCCTCCTGATGACTCCAGGGATAAAATGACATTATGTGCCTTCACACACAGATAATTAATTCCACCAATCGGCAGACGTTCCCTTGGCATTGTAAGGGGGCCAGCAGGCTGCCCAGCTTTGAGGGTGTTCAATCATTTAACCTGGAAGAGTGTTTTTTGGTATAGGTTTCATGGGCACAATTAACACCCAAAGACCAATTTTTCTGACAGGTGCATATCATTGCAAATTTTTTTGCATTTGGCTGAAGTCATTTACTGTGTTTACTCTTTTTAAATCATAATGACAACAGAAACTACACAAATGACCCTGATCAAAAGTTTACATACCCCAGTTCTTAATACCGTGTATTGCCCCCTTTAACATCAATGACAGCTTGAAGTCTTTTGTGGTATTTGTGGATGAGGATCTTTATCTTCTCAGAGGGTAAAGCTGCCCCTTCCTCTTGGCAAAAAGCCTCCAGTTCCTGTAAATTCTTGGGCTGTTTTGCATGAACTGCACGTTTGAGATCTCCCCAGAGTAGCTCAATGATATTGAGGTCAGGAGACTGAGATGGCCACTACGGAACCTTCACTTTATTCTGCTGTAGCCAATGACAGGTCGACTTGGCCTTGTGTTTTAGATCATTGTCATGTTGGAATGTCCAAGTATGTCCCATGAGCAGCTTCCTGGCTGATAAATGCATAGGTTCCTCCAGTATTTTTTGACAACATACTGCATTCATCTTGCTATCAATTTTGACCAAATTTCCTGTGCCTTTGTAGCCCACACATCCCCAAAACATCAGCGATCCACCTCCGTGTTTCACAGGAGGAATGGTGTACCTTTCATCATAGGCCTTGTTGACTCCTCTCCAAATGTAGGGTTTATGGTTGTGGCCAAAAAGCTCAATTTTGGTTTCATCACTCCAAATGACTTTGTGCCAGAAGGTTTGAGTCTTGTCTCTGTGCTGTTTGGCATATTGTAAGCGGGATAATTTGTGGCATTTGTGTAGTAATGGCTTTCTTCTGGTGACTCAATAATGCAGCCCATCCTTCTTCAAGTGCCTCCTTATTATGCATCTTGAAACAGCCACACCACATGTTTTCAGAGTCCTGTATTTCACCTGAAGTTATTTGTGGGTTTTTCTTCGCATCCCAAACAATTTTCCTGGCAGTTGTGGCTGAAATTTTAGTTGGGCTACCTGACCGAGGTTTGGTTTCAACAGAACCCCTCATTTTGCACTTCTTGATTAGAGTTTGAACACTGCTGATTGGCATTCTCAATTCCTTGGGTATCTTTTTATATCCCTTTCCTGTTTTATACAGTTCAACTACCTTTTCCTGCAGATCCTTTGACAATTCTTTTGCTTTCCCTATGACTCAGAATCCAGAAACGTCAGTGCAGCACTGGATGAAAGATGCAAGGGTCTGTCAGGAGGCCAGAACTCATTGACCATTTATACACACACTAATTACAAGCAAACAGATCACAGATGAGGATGGTTACTTTTAATAGCCATTCAAACCCCTTTGTGTCAACTTGTGTGCATGTTATCAGGCCAAAATCACCAGGGTATGTAAACTTTTAATCAGGGTAATTTTGGTAGTTTCTGTGGTCATTATTTAAAAAGAGTAAACACAGTTAATTGACAATAAATGGCTATATATCATGATAGGTCTATCATTTTTATCATAGGTATATTTTAAATGACAGAGACAGAATATCAACCAAAAATCCTGAAAAAACAACGATAGAAAATTTTGTAAAAAAATTTCCCCATTGTATATCAGCTAGGTCAGGCATGCTCATGTCTCTACCGATAAAGGACTCCTTGGCATCAAGGCTCGTTTAAGTAACTCTCTCTCCAATTATTTAGTGCAAAGAAGAAGAAAAAAAGTATAAGTGTAAAATTATTTCTATAAGCTTTATTAAAAAAGGTTAAAAAATACACTCACAAGTTTAGTGCACTCAGCATAGTGCACATACAGTAGATCCCAGATCCCTCCATAAAGAGTACCTGTTACTGCCTATTACTGTCACAAGGGATGTTTATTTTAACAATAAAAGTGAAAAAAAATTAAAACATTTAAAAAGGACAGTGTAAAAATATTTTAACTCTAAAAACGTAAAAACACAGGGACTCAGCCATGCCTCACCCTGCAACTAATGCGGCCCATCCTGCCTGCAATGGATTCGTGTATTACACTATTGTGGAGTTGATTTTATATATACAAGTGTCACAAGATTGGTGGATTTTATTGTCTACATATAGGGGAAAACTGTGCAGTTACAAATATGTGAATTTATTGTGGTGTGAATTGTAATGTAAGATTACAGAAAAAGATCTCTACACTATCTATTTTGCTGTGAGTGCTGTTTGCCACCCTGCTAAAGAGTCTTAACCCCACCAGTCCCTAGTTCTATTGTAATGGCTGCCACATTACAGGGATTGCACTTCCTGGAGCGGAACCAAGAAGTTCAGCTGGCTGATTACTTTTCTCCCCCCACAAAACTAGAATGTAATTCAGTTCAAAGTAGAAGGAGATGTTAAAAGAGAAGTCCCAGTCTGTAAAAAAAAATAAAGTCAGAAGCTACAAGGGATCCCACGATGTCAGCACCCCTAGCCGATTCGTCAATTAGCTTTGGGTGCAGGAGCCGGCATCTGAATAAGGGAAACAGGAAGTGAAGCCTCACGACTTCACAGCCTGTTTGCTACTGCGCATGCGCAAGTCACGCTGCGCTTTCTGAATGTCCCACCTCTGCGTCCCAGAAGGCAGTGGGGGGCCGGAAATGTCGTAGATCGCCATGCGCCAATCTTACCTGGAAGTGGGAGCACAACTGGATTCCAATCAATACGATGTGAAAGTAAATTTCTGGAAAACTTGTATTTGCAATTAATTAGACACCCCCCACAGCCCCCCGGTAACAGTGTCTGGGGCAGGTTGCTCATAAAGCACTGTGTTGTGGGAGGTGAGGCATAGCCATATGAACCCTGGTTTTTTGTTTTGTTTAACTTGTATTTTTTTTTTTTTTATAATTATACAGGTTGCATTGAATTTAGGGCAACTCTTTCTACTTTCCTGACAACAGCACAAATAATTTGTTGCTCCTCCTAAAACCTAAAAACTGTTCATGACTCCTTCATACATGCCTTGTGAAAAGGCCGTAACGATTCTCTCTTTCTTGGCACAAGTTAAAGGTTGCTGCATGGCGTGTGGGTAAACCCTGAAAAGATCAGTCAATATTAGCAGCCGCTTTGGAAAACAGCAGTTTACGACCTGAGCAGTTTCTGCATTTTTATACAAAACATACGGTAGATCTGAAGAAGGAAAGGCATGTATTTTTCACCACAACATGTAACCAGAGATGGCAAGTGTTTAATAGATACAACATAGCAGTTAAGCCTGCAAACGTTTTCAGTGAGTCACTATCAGCTGCACAGCAAATCTTCCAAGAAGATGAAGAAAGAGGGAAAAAAAAAAAAAAACTGCCAGTAAATAAAAATCTGCCGTAACCTTCACTGCTGTGTTATTTATACTTGGAAGTCAAAATTTATAACTCTTTTCAGCACAAGTAAATTTTGTTAAAGATTAAAAGAGATATGAAACATGTTTTTTATTGCCTAAGCCTGTTTAGATGTTATTGTTCTGAACATTTTATGTGCTTGCTCACATCCATTCCAAAAATGTAAATGATGGAGCCATTCAGAGGACTGGCGTCTCCAATTGCCTAATAGATGCAGAGATAAGGTTAAGCAGCAGATTTGATACGGACTTGATTTTAAGGTCTGCTTTTGTTTCAAAAGCAAATAAAGAAATTTAGGAGCCTGGCCGTCCAACACAGGAGGCAATAAGCACTGTTGAGGTACACTATATCAGACCTTTTAACATTCTGGAAGTCTCTTTTTTTTTAATTATGTTCTATACTAGTGTATTGTTCCTGTCTTCCGTTGCCCTTATAATGACAGTCTACTTCAGGGGAGCTCAACCTTTTGAACAGCAGGGGCCACAATGCACTAGGGGGTTTTACTGCCCCCCCAAACCACAAATTTAAATACAAGCCCTTACCTGTCCTGAGCCCCCTTATAAGGCTGCTTTTACACTGATGCGCTGCGTTTTACCCGCACCACACGTTCAGCACAGTGCACCTGCGGGTTAGCTGCACTGAGCCATAGACTTTATTACATCTTGCAGGTGTGGTGCACTTTCAGAAAGCGTACCAAACCTGCAGGATAAAATAGACGTCTGCAGCTCAGTGCAGCTAACCTTTAGGAAAGCCGCAGGTGCAGCTGCGGATAATTGTGAAAGTAGCTCCGCTCTCCAGGATGCTAGAAAGGTCCCAGGCGAAATGCACTTGGTTGTCTCCGCGGCAGTCTGCTTCCTCAGCTGCCGCCATTATGCACTCTGATGCTCTGGGATGGCGGGTCGACAACCCCTTGATCGTGATCTGGGTTTTACAACCCGCCATCCCAGAGCATGTGCATGCATTTCCCTGGTTTTAGGTCACGGGCCATGGGTTAAGCACCCCTGCTCTAAATAAAATGGTTCTGAAGCCTTAAAGTGGATGTTAAGCGACTCTAACCTGTATACACCATCAGCACTGCCTCCTATTGCAGTGTCTACCTCTGTGTGTGATTTTGGAAAATAAATGCTGCAAATACCTAATTTCACTGCTGAGATTGCGATCACATGACTGGGCAGCTTTTTCCTTTTCTCCTCTGAGAGATGCAGCGGGCGGGGCTGAGATTGCCCTGCTGATGTCAGTCTGGAGGGGAGGAGAGCAATGGATGGTCATGTGATTGCAATCTCGGCTCTTTAACAAGGTGTTTACAGCATTTATATTTCATTCACAGATGTGGACACTGCAATAGGAGGCAGTGCTGATGGTGTATACAGGTTAGTGTTATGAAAGCAGCATGAGGGGGAGGGGCGGCTCACACACAGAGAGGGGAGGAGGGAGGACACAGGAGCAGAGAGGCGAGCAGATAGCAGGCTGCTGATGACAGGAGCACGTAAATAGACCACGGTGTCAGGGCTCAGCAGCCATGATACACCGTGGTCAGTTTACAGAGGGGTGGGGAGAAACTGTCAGGTTCAGCCAGGTTTTTTAGGTGTTATGGGAGGCCAAATGACACAGGACAAGCACTGTGTCATATAACATGCACTAAAAGGAGCAGGATCCATGTTTTTTTTTTTTTTGGGTTAACAAACGCTTTTTAGGTTTTTTTTACCTTAACCTCTTTCCGACCAACCACCGCAGTTATACTGCGGCAGGTTGGCTCCCCTGCGCGAGCCGTCGTAGCTATAAGTCGGCTTGCGGGGTCGGGATAGCAGGCACGCGCGCACCTGCTGCACAGCGGGAGTGCCGGTGCTTGTGGCCGACAGTCGCTAATGACCGCCAGCCATGAGCGATTGTGAGCAGGAGAGACAGAACAGGGACGAGTGTCTGTGTAAACAGACACACTTCCCTGTTCTGACAGGAGTGACAGATCGTGTGTTCTTATTAGCTAGGAACCACGATCAGTCACTTCCTCCAGTCAGTCTCCTCCCCCTTTAGTTAGAATCGCCTCCCAGGGAACACAGTTAACCCCTCCCGCGCCCCCTAGTGTTAACCCCTTCACTATCGGTGACATTTTTACAGTAATCAATGCAATTTTATAGCATTGATCGCTGTATTAATGCCAATGGTCCCAAAAATGTGTCAAAATTGTCCGATGTGTCCACCATAATGTCACAGTCACGACAAAAATCGCAGATCGCCACCATTACTAGTAGATAAAAAAATAATAAAAATGCTATAAATCCCTTATTTTGTAGACGCTATAACTTTTGCGCAAACCACTCAATATACGCTTATTGCGATTTTACCAAAAATATGTAGAATACATATCGGCCTAAACTGAGGGAAAAAAAATTGGTTTTTTTATATATTTTGGGGGATATAGCAAAAAGTAAAAAATAATGCGTTTTTTTCAAGATTGTCGCCACAGAGGAGATCAAGCAGCACAGTGGTGTAGTGGTTAGCACATTCACCTAGCAGCAATAGGGTCGCTGGTTCAAATCCCGATCACGACACCATCTGCCTGGAGTTTGCATGTTCTCCCTGTGCCTGCGTGGGTTTCCTCCGGGTACTCCGGTTTCCTCCCACACTCCAAAGACATGCTGGTAGGTTAATTAGATCCTGTCGAACAATTGGCCAAATATGTGTATGTTGTATGTGTATGTGTTGTAAGCGTGTCAGGACCCCATGGGGCAAAAGGACCGTGCTATACTGCAGATGGGCATCGGCAGCAAAAAAGCGCCCTGAGGCGATTTAGTTCGCATAGGTAGCGCTATACAAGTCATTCATTCATTCATTCAAATACCACCAAAAGAAAGCTCTATTTGTGGGGAAAAAAGGACATCAATTTTGTTTGGGTACAATGTCGCACAACCACACAATTCTCAGTTAAAGTGACGCAGTGCCGAATTGCAAAAAATGCTCTGGTCAGGAAGGGGGTAAATTCTTCTGGGGCAGAAGTGGTTAATGCATTCTATGCAGGATCCCCCCAGCCCCCCTTATACTTATCTGAGCCCGATACAGTGATGTGCACGAGAGCAGCGGCTCTTGCCGCTGTCTCACTAGGCAGACTGCTAGCAGCATAATTCATTGGTTCCTGCTGCCGTCAATCAAATGCTGTGACAAGGGAGCAGGGGAGGGGGGCTGAGTCGCTTCGTCTGTGTCAATGGATGCAGATAGAGTGGTTCAGAAGCAAACAAGTACCCACAGGACACTCGCCGAAGGGGTGAAGCATGGAGCGCTGGCAGGGGACCCCAGTAAAGGAGGATTGGGGCTGCTTTGTGTAAAACCAATGCACAGAGCAGATAAGTATAACAGGTTTATTATTTTAATTTTTTTTTAAAATTCATCGGACCAGGCCAACTTCTTCCATTGCTCCTTGATCCAGTTCTGATGCTCACTTGCCCACTAGGCACTGTAGGCTGTGGACAAGGGTCCTCAGGGGCACCCTGACCTGTCTGAGGCTATGCAACTCAAAAACAAACTGCAATGCCCATTTTTTCTGCTTTCAACACATCAACGTCAGAGACAACATGTTTACCTGCTGCCTAAAACATCCCACTAAATTTCAGATGAACACTAACAAGATAATCAATGTTATTTAGTCCTGTTACCTGTCAATAATCCTAAATTTGTGAGTCAAGATGGTCACCCCCCCCCCCTGTTTTGCCCTGGGATTTCCCAAGCCTGGTTGCAGTGGTCATCAAAGTACAAATCTTCATCTTTCCCAGTCATAAATGTTTTACTGATTTGCAAACTGGATAATAAGTCCACCAGTTAAAGCGGAAGTAAACCCATCAATTTGATAGTGTCAAAAACATTTCACATTCCCGGCATGCCGTAAATGCTAGCTATCACATTGGTTGTGCTTGCAACCAAACTGTCAAACCATCCCATGGCTGGGATCATAACAGATCACATGTGCAGCATCACGGCAGTTGCAGATTAAAGAGGCAAAAATGGCAGCTTCCCTGGCTGAAAACGATAGGAGGGTTTACTTCCACTTTTATTGACCATTGATGAACCTATTCAAGCATACCGGAGATCTCCAAAATGTCAAAAAAAGCAACTAGAAGGACACAAACAGAAAGCGCCAATCCGAGTTTTGACTATAGCTAACATCATAGAAATGTTTGATACAGGGGATTTAATGTAGACACATATTAATAAAACAATTCACAAACATATATTATTCAATATATGTTCAGTAGATCTATAGCCAAAACACTTCTTTTGTTTTGGATACATTAGGGTGGGGTTAGAATCCCTGTACATTTTTTGTTGCCATCTGTGTCCCCAATGGAAAGATTCACCGTATTTGTGCTGGTGATCATTATTACACAGGACTGGGAAAAAAACAAAATTACCCCAATGGGACAAAGGTTCAAAAATGAGAAATCAAAAGCTTATGCTTTAATAAATGGATACATGTGAGTTTCTATAAGGTGTCCATTAATGACAAAAAAAAATTGAGGCTTTCAACAGTAAAATATTTATTTCATGTGAAAAAAAACAGAATCCATACAAATATTTAGGTTTGTAAATGTTAGATTTTTTTTGAAGATAGTTTCTGGAAGAAAAATATGCAAATGAAAAACTTGAAAAAGTAGTAAATATGAGGCTCTCAATTCCATTTGCAAAATCTGGCTATGACAAATGGGGTTCAGTCCATTCTGAGTCACTGAACCTGGAACAAGCATGCAGCCATGGTCCGCATTCCAAAAGAGTCTTGTGTGTCTTTGGATCTGGTTCAGGTACGAATTCAGTGCAAAAATTCGGACCTGTTTCACACCTGAACCGGTGAACAGGCATGCATCGGACCCCATGCTGTGAGCCGCAGCCGCACATATGTGAACCTGACCTAAGATTGAGTGCTGCTGTAAGGGCTCTTTTCGGACAGGCGGCAGTAAAAACAGGCGGCTAAGCCACAGTTTTGCCCACCCAAATTGTAACAATACAGCCGGAAAGGGCTGCAACATTTTTTACACGCTCATTGAGTTGCGGTTTGGCAATTTAAAAAGATCAAAGAAAAAAAAACAGGTGTTCAGGAGGTGGAAGTAGCACCTTCTGGATGCCTGTCAGTCACTGGTATACCATGGTAAGCAGTACCGCTAATGAGTAAAAAAGCATGTAACTATTTTCTTTTAATGAATGCATACATGCAATATTAGGTGTATTTTACACTTGCCTGAAGTCCAGCCTGATAACTTCTATATCTTAGCGAATTGAGCTTACTGAGTTGGCGTTCATTAGACGGCATACTAGAGCTGCACGATTAATCGTTAAAAAATCGTGATCTCGATTCAACCCCCCTCACGATCTCTATGCAGAATTTCCCAATTCAATCATGTAACAAGTGTTACAGAAGAGTTCTCTGCTCACTCAGCTATCAAAAGAAAAAAAACTGGCAGCCTGCCAAGTGTTTTATAACATTGTCCGCGCTGGTAGAGAACTATAAACATTGTAACTTTTCGTTCTTAGATTAAAGGGATGAACTTTGGTCTGTAAATGAGAGAAGCTTAACCACACAGACTAATGCATTCACACCTGAGCGTATCGTTTTCAGGTGGAAAGTCACGCTTTTTTTGCCGCGATTTTGTACATGTCAAAAGGTCACCAATGTAAAAAGCAGAAAAATGCCTGTAATCTGTCCAAAAAGAAGCTCATGTACTTTTTTGAGCTTCAGACGACAGAACACTTAGATGTAAACCGGGGCCATTTAAATGAATGACATTTTGCTTGTTGGGTATTTTTGAACTTTTGAGATGAGCGTTTTACGAGCATTTTACACTCAGGCGTGAATGCAGCTAACCTTTTTCTGACACTTGTTTCTTACAAAGTTAAAGTGGTTGTAAACTCACCAAAAAGAAAAAAACAACCTGCAAGACAAAGGCATAATGAGCTAGTATGCATCGCATACTAGCTCATTATGAAATACTTACCTTAGAACGAAGCTGTTGTATCGGTTACACCGCTGTGACCAACGACATGTCTCCCGAAGTTATTTCTGGGTTCATGGGCTCCAGTGGCTGTGATTGGCAGGAGCCACAATGAGGCTGTGATTGCGAGCGGGAGCCGCCGGACACGGTACAGTTACTTTAGAAACGGCACGAGCGGGACGTTTCTTCAGTGTGCATGTGCCGATGATGTTGGCACATGCGGATACAGTGAATATCTCCTAAACGGTTAAAGTTTAGGAGATATTCAGGGTACCTACATGTAAGCCTTATTATAGGCTTACCTATAGGTAAAAGTGGTAATAAAGGGTTTACAACCACTTAAAAATAAGTATTTTTTGCAAAGAAATTACTTGGAACCCCCAAACATAATTTTTTTTAGCAGAGACCCTAGGGAATAAAATGGTGGTTGTTGCAATATTATATGTCACACTGTAGTTGCGCAGCGGTCTTTCAAACGCAATCATTTGAGAAAAAATACACTTGAATTTTAAAAAAAACTAAACAGCAAAGTTAGCCCAATTTTTTTGTATAATGTGAAAGATGATGTTACGCCGCGAGAATCGTGATCTTTATTCTAAGCAAAAAAAAAATTGCGATTCTCATTTTAGCCGGAATCGTGCAGCTCTACTGCATACTCAGGAAACATAACTCTGGTGACAACCATTAAAAGTTTTACAGTAGTTGGGACCTGATGTAATTTTTCGGGCACACCGGCAGCTGCTGTAACCCTAGAATCTTCTTAGTCTTGCCAATAAAAATGTCACGACTGTCTTGTTTATTCAAGGCACACGGTAAAATCTAGACCCAAGTGTCTTTTAGGGGACCTCTTATCACAGTGTGATGTGTGTTTTATGTCACTTTATACACCTCAACGCTAAATTCCTATTCATTCCGACGGATGCACATTGGAGCAGTCTCATAAATCAGTAAGTTTCATGGAGTTTAAACAACTTTCATCATTTCAAAGATTCTGGGATTTTCATTTTGTACATGAAGTCTCTTTCCAGCAAAATCTGACTTAATCTTTTGCTCCTCTAATAGGAGACCTAAATTGCACTTTTAACGATGAAAGGCCATAAATGCTCCAGCCTATCTGCAGCATGCTGACCACAGATTTTCTTTTTCAGGAATACACATCTGTGGATAATTTAATGTTGA
Source organism: Lithobates clamitans (assembly GCA_037952925.1). NCBI lineage: Eukaryota > Metazoa > Chordata > Amphibia > Anura > Ranidae > Lithobates > Lithobates clamitans. Next base: position 1,981,202 of record JBBGZY010000014.1, read on the forward strand.
AGCACAACACCATGATTGCCTAATGCAAACTTAATTAACATTCTTCCAGGATTTTCTTTTCCAATAATCAAGGGGCATATATGTGAAAGAGTAAATAGAAATACACAAGGAAATTGCGTATGTGCAGTACTTGAGATTTATACACCATGGATAATCTGAGAAATTTCATCATTAGGGTGTTCAGGGAAATTGTCACCACAGGGAACCTGCTGCATGCCCGAATTTTGCATTGCAGCCACTTTACAGTGGTTTAACTCCACTTTTCCCCACTAGTGTCAGTAAAAGTTCTATGATGTTATACATTTGGCAAAGTTCAAATTCATTATAGAATATTTACAGTTTGTCTTGTCAGAATGGAAGGTACTCTTACTTTCAAATGGATTTAAAAAATCCCTAAACACCAATTATAGTGTGCAGAATACTCACATTGTAAAGCAAATTTCCATTTTTCAAAAGGAATTTTCACTTACCTTCATGAATGTGGTTAAAATTTACTTTGTAAAAATACCCAATCGCACGGAAAAAAAAAAAGGATTTTTGTTTGCACATACCGTATATACTCGAGTATAAGTCGAATTTTTCAGCACATTTTTTTGTGCTGAAAGTGCCCCCCTCGACTTATACTGGAGTCAAGCACTTTTCTGCAGCAAAAAATGTCATTTTCTGAACCGACTTTGGGGCCCTGTATCTCAGGGCCACTTGGTGCTAGAAACCCCAAATTTGGTATCCAAACCCAGTGGACCTGGTATCACAGTTTATCCAAAGCTGAAGTCCCTAGCACTAAGTGGCCCCGAGATACGGGGCCCCAAAATCAGTTCGGAAAATGTCATTCTCTGCTGCAGAAAAGTGCTTGACATTTTCTGAACCGATTTTGGGGCCCCATATCTCAAGGCCACTTGGTGCTAGGAATGCCAAATTCGGTGTGCAAACCTATTGGAACTGGTACCATAACATATCCAAAGCTGGGGTTCCTAGCACCAAGTGGCACTGAGATACGGGGCCCCAAAACTGGTTCAGAAAATGTCATTCTCTGCTGCAGAAAAGTGCTTGACATTTTCTGAACTGATTTTGGGGCCCTGTATCTCGGGGCCACTTGGTGCTAGAAACCCCAGCTTTGGAAATTTTATGGTGCTAGTTCCTATGGGTTTGCACACCAAATTTGGTGTTCATAGCACTAAGTGGCCCCGAGATACGGGGCCCCAAATTCGGTCAACTGTGTCTATCTGCAGCAATGTCATTTCGGGACCCTTTGGGTTCAGAGACCCCAAATTTTGGCTGCAGCTAGGGGGCATAGGAACACTTAACTACCGAGTTTGAAGTTCAGGGGACCTATGGCTGCAAATGGGCACAGTGAGGCTGCAAATGGGCATTGTTGACCCATTGTTGACCCTCTTTTCCACTTACAGTAGCTGTGCATTTCTTACCCTTGTCTTATACTCGGGTCAATAAGTTTTTCCCATTTTTTTTGTGGTAAATTAGGGCCTCGACTTATACTCGGAACGACTTATACTCGAGTATATACAGTATTTGGATGATAGAAGTCAGTACCGTTTTTTTAACCAAGCTACGTGTGAACTTCCTTGCACAGAGAAAATTCACACAACAAAGTGAACATGCTTTGCTCCTTTAGTGAATCAACCACAGAGTTAAATCGTACTGCATTCTGTCTTTATATTAGTCTCCCTTGGTTCACTACATAATAAGTTTATATTAAAAGAAGGCCAATAGTGTAGGCTCCACTGTATCCTATAGTGGTGTAAAACCAAGCTTGCTGAGAGCACAAGGATTACCACACTAGTGAACCGCAGACTCGAGTTCATCACCTGCTGGCCACAAATGATAAATAAGGAAAACATATGCAATTTTTTTATATATATCTGACTGCACAAATACCTTAATTTCTTATTCCTAAACGTATAAAGAGAGATAAAATCTATAAAACACATTGCACATTTCCTTTTATGAGCCCATTAACATTAGAAGATCTCCAGCAGAATTGGGAGGCACACTCAAGTGTGCTGCTCACTGTTCTCCTTCCTGAAAAGAAAGCTGTACCTGAGGACCTACAGTGCGAGAATCCCAAAATGTCATTCACTTTGGGGATCTGTGCTTTCTCTTCTATCAATCATCAGATCAAAAGTCATAAGGGAAGCTGTTCTGACAAGAGGAAACAAAGCCGGTCTCTAAAAAGATGGGCGCTTTCAAACAGGGAGACAGCACAGAACAATGGTAAGTCAGCAATGAGGAAGAGCCCCCCCTTAGGGCCCTTTTACACTGATATTTTTGTCCTGTGTTTATGCCTTGCAAGAAAAACACAGGAAAAACGTTCCTTCTTAAATCCTATGGGACTCTTCACACCACTGCGCTGTGGGTGCAGTGTGTTTTGACAAGTCCTGCATGCTGCATCTTCGGTGCGGTTTTGAAAACTGCACCAAAAACCGCAGCTTTCCACTGAAATGAGTGGAAATCACAGTAAAATCACTGTAAACCGCACCACCCGCGATTTGCACTTTTGGTGCATTTTTGAGTCACATCTATTTTTTACAGGTGCAGGCGGCCCAAAAACGCATCAAAATCGATTTTGCTACAGAGCAGTGCGGAAGGGGCCTAACTGCAGGAAGTACACTGGCAATTTTAATGACAAGTCCTTTTCCTTCTGCTTTTTTAGGCACTGCTTCCAAAATTCTGTTCTTTTTTTATGCAATCCAAGCATCAATCTGAGTCATTAAAACAAGACATAATAAAAAAAAACTATTTACAGTTTCTTCAAAAAACTAAATATGAGGGGAGATTACAGTTACCTCATCTAACCTACTCAACATGCAGATTTTTCCTCTATTTTGTTAAACATCTTTTAATATATTTTGCAAAGAAAAAAAAAAAATTACACAGAATGCCAAATGAAAATGTGATTTGTTTCATTTTTTCCAGGCAAAAAGGCAAAAAAAGGAAAGCAATCAGTGCAAGGATGGAAAAAAACCAAGGTAAACAATCATAAAAGCAGTGCATTTATATTACATTTATCACTGAAAACCTACTACACACAGACCCAGGAGGACCCCATTTGATTCTACCATCCAATTCTACAGGTCTATTATTCCTGTATGTGGCCTGAAATCATTTGATACAACTTTTAACATTACAGTAAAACTTTAACTGCATCTTAATCAAGATCCGAATGTTCTCATTAAAAAGCTTTCAGCAACAGGTAAAAAAATAACAAACATAGGACCAGCCAATCTCCCTGGATGTCCTCCTTTTCAAGGTTTTCCACTGCTTTGTCAAACAGTAGGTGAGATATTAGCGAAGCCATAGCACTCATCTAATAACACAAAAACAATTGGTACACTCCTCCCAAGAAAATTACTCGCCTCGGACAGTGGCACATTTTCCAAAGCAAAGCATGTAATGAAAAACAGCGAAGTTTTGACTACCAATTAACCTAATTTCACAACACGGGAGAGTAATTGTCTCCGGTAGCAGTAAATGCTGGATGCCAGGTCAAGACAAAGAGGAGGGGAAAAGTTGCAACCTGGGATTTAAAGTCAACCTATATAGTCTATACTCAACACACTGCAGAGATGGATGCATTGACATGTCAAAGCTTATGGAAAGTCACAATTATTAAGGAACGTTGACAATACAGCTAGTTTTTATTTTCTCTGCTTTTTTTTTTTTTTTAATTCATGTTTTCAAGTACAGAATCCCTATAGAGTTTTGTGAATAATATACTTTACCTTTGGTGAATTTAATATGCTAGAGAAGCAGGGTTGCCTACTAAATGTACTTGATAGTATACTTCAGCTTTTAGCTATTGTTACATTTTAAGAGCCCAACAGTGATAGTTTAAAAGCTTCTTGGGGGACAGACTGAGGATATATTTGCATAAAAAAGGGCAATTTCATTCCATTAATACTCTCAATAGCTAGAAACGCAGCATTACAGATCAAAATTAGGCAAAAATATGGATTAGAGTAGTATGTTATCTAAAACAGTAATGCATTTACACTGGTGACATAGTTAAAGTTTCTGCAGTTAAGTTTTGCTTTAAAACCTTAAAGTGTAAGTTCAGTTTTAAACATTTTTTCTGAGATCTAGATTTTTTTTTTTTTTAGCCTTTCTGCACTTTCAGATATAATGAAAGGATTTGTCTATGCAAAACTGATATTTTAGTAATATGACAGCAGGGCTGACAGAGTTAGGCCCTGGCTTTTCATAGGTCCTTTCTTGCTACAATAGTGAGATATTCTACTGTCAAATTTAGATAGACACGCTTCTCATTGCTTGAAAGTTTTGGATGTTTTCACCCACCTTTCTGTCACATTCTCCGTAATATAAATGAATGTGAAAATCCAAAAATATAAAATAGGAACGTACCCTAATTTGTCCAGTTCAACTTACAGTAAAAAGAGCAAGCAAGAAGTGGCGGACCATCTTTTCTCAACTTCCAGTAGCTTTAGCAAACAAGCATTACAAGACACAAAGTCTGTTTTTTTTTTTTTCCATGAAGCTTCTATCATTAATCTGATTGTATTAGACAGTGGCGGACTGACCATTGAGCCACTCGGGCACTACCCGAGGGCCCTGAGCCACTAGGGGGCCCCATCAGGGTTGCCAGCCTCCGTAAAACCAGGGACAGTATGTAAAAATCTGTAGTTTTTTTTTACATCTGTTTTTGAAATGTCCCTTACCGACATCCTTTTGGTCTAAAAATCCCAAGATTATAGCTGCCCCACCTCTCCAGTACCTTCTCAGCCAATAGAAACATGTCTGTGTATACATGTATGTGTATACTGTGTGGCCCCATAATCTCCGATTGCCTGGGGGCCCCATAATCTCCTATTTCCCGGGGGCCCCATGAGTTGTCAGTCCGCCACTGGTATTAGGAATGTAAAAATATGAAAGAACAAAAATGTATTGGTAGCTAAGTCTATCACTTGAAGAAATTAAACATATTTTTTCAATTTCTATTAACCTAGTATGGTGAGCTTTAACATTTTTTACCTATTCCAAAAATGAATAATATTATTACAGTTATGATTTTTCACCTTAATGTCCAACAAATCAAGGGGGCTTTTCTTTTACGATAGTTTTTATTATTGGGTTCAGTAACAATAAAATACATCCAATTAGAGCTGCTCCTTATTCTCTGAGATTCAAATGAATAAGCAGAACACCACAATACCCTTTCAGATCCCACTGTGGTTGTTAGACCACCTTTGTGCTGAACATTAACATACCACTTATATGAAAAATCAGCAATCTACACAGACTCAGAATGTCCTTGTCCATAACTCTGCTATAGGGATACTTCTGTGTCCAGCACATTGTGTTTTAGTGGTTCTGCTGGGTGTAGAGGATAGCACTGGGAGAATTGAGGCTTTTTACGACACTGTGGATGTGACTGGTAGCATTTATTTCCATGGTTCCAGCAGCGATCCTGAGGACTAGACGGATTATAAACTCATAGTGCCTGAAGTGACAGTGAGCTTATAAAAAAGCTGTGAAACTAGCTATGTCACTTTGACAGCACTGGTATGCAGGTGACAGTACTGTTCTGACATGAAAGTAAGGCTCGGTTCACACAGGGGCGACTTGTCAGGCTACCTAGCCGCCTGACAAGTCGCCTCCCGTTCTGTACAATGGAACCGTTCTAATAGGAGCGACGCAAGTCGCTCCGACTTAGAAGGAAGGTTCCTGTACTACTTTGGGGGCGACTTGCATAGACTTCTATACAAAAAAGTCGTCTTGCAAGTCGCCCTGGCAGTCGTGTGCAGGTCGCCTCGGTGAGGCGACCTGCAAGTCGTGCCGCCTCTGGTGTGAACCGAGGCTTACAGCCCTGCAAGGGAAATGGTTACAAAACAGACCGGTATTGTAATCCTGATTACTACTGGCACGCAATAAAGACAGGTTTTAGGTCATTTTGATCGCAGTATCAAAAGACCTTTGATAAATACACGAGCCAGCTATAATGTATTAATAGATTTTCCTTGAGTAACTCTTTATTGTCTGAGGTCCCAAAATATGGCATAGGTGAATAACATTAAAAAAAAAAGTGTATCAACTTGGTGTTAGAACTAGGGATGCACCGATACCATTTTTTTTTTTACGAGTACCGATCCTTTGTCGTTAATACTCTCCGATACCAATTACTACTGCAACTGTTTTGTTTAAACTTCAGGTGTCAACAATGGTAAAAAGCATTGAAAAGTTATTTACAAATGAAATACTTTTTCTTTTCTTTCTTTTGCGCTTTTTTTCAATGTGAAATGTGTAAATATATGTTAAAGCTGTAAACATATTAATGAACAAAGCAAACAAAAAAAGTTTTATTTATTAATATTTTATAAAATAGAAGTGAATAATAAAAAAAAAAAATTCAGCAGGAAAATTATTAAATGGAGAAGGAGAATAAGGAATTAAAGTGGTTCTAAAGGCAGAAGGTTTTTTTATTTAATGAATTCTATGCATTAAGATAAAAAACCCTCTGTGTGCAACAGCCCCCCTAATCCTTACCTGAGCCCATCTCGATCCATCAATGTTGCACGAGAGACTCGGCTGTCCAGGACTCTCCCGATTGGCTGAGACACACAGCGGGCACCATTGGCTTCCGCTGCTGTCAAAGTCAGTGAGCCAATGAGGAGAGAGAGGGGGCAAGGCCGTGGCTCTGTGTCTGAATGGCCATACAGAGCAGCGGCTCAGCTGCCCCCATAGCAAGCTGCTTGCTGTGGGGGCACTCGGTAGAAGGGAGGGGCCAAGAGCACCGGCAAAGGAACCAGGAAGAGGAGGATCTGGGCTGCTCTGTGCAAAACCACTGCACAGAGCAGGCAAATATAACATGTTTGTTATTTTTAGACAAAAAAGCAAGACTTTAGTATCACTTTAAGGCTGATTAGCGTAAATGAAGGGTTAAAGTGTTACTAAACCCAGTAATATGAAAATAGTTCATCTGCGCACCCACAGTGCCCACAGCTTATAAATCTTTTTGCATTAAAATACTGCCACTATATACCTTTTTTGCTGATCTGTATACCACAATTACATGATAAACTGCAGAGTTTCTCCAGTGCTGAGAGTTCAGGTGGGTGGAGATTTCCCTGCAGCCTGTATACACGCCCACATGTGTGATGCCAATATCATGTGACCTGGCTATCTCTGAGAACAAGTAACTGTTCTCTCTAGCATAAAAGAGACAACGGAGCATGTGCAGGTTGGCTAGTTCCTTTGTGTTAGCTGGCCTTCCCAAGCTAGGACATTGCAGGAGGGGAGGATCTATGCATACAGGATAAAACAGCCTTTTTACACAATGCAGAGGATTAACCCCTTAAGCTCCACAGTGAGTATAACAAGCATGCTATGCTGCATAGACAGATTTTACTGTTGTGGGTTTAGTAACACTTTAACCACTTGCCGACCACCGCACGCCGATTTACGACGACAGAATGGCACGGGTGCGCAAAGGGCGTACTCGTACATCCTTTCGTATTTCCCGGCTAGCGGGCGCATCACCGCCTGCCACGGTAGCGTGCCCGCAGGCCCTGCGGACTATGTTCGATGATGCCCACGATTGCAAGGAGACACGGAACGGGGAGATACCTATGTAAACCAGGCATTTCCCTGGTCTGCCTAGCAACATGACAGGAATCTACTGCTCCCAGTGATCTCTGTCGTGTTCTAGTGAGCACATCCCCCTACAGTTAAAACACACTGAGGGAACACATTTAACCCCTTGATCGCCCCCTAGTGTTTAACCCCTTCCCTGCCAGTGACATTTATACAGTAATCAGTGGCTATTTTTAGCTCTGATTTCTGTATAAACCTCAATGATCCCAAAATAGTGTCAAAAGTGTCGGATCTGTCAGCTGCAATGTCGCAGTCACGATAAAAATCGCAGATCACCACCCTTACTAGTAAAAAAAAAAACTAATAACAAAAATGCCATAAATCTATCCCCTATTTTGTAGACGCTATAACTTTTGCGCAAACCAATCAATATACGCTTATTGCTATTTTTTTTACCAAAAATATGTAGAAGAATACATATCGGCCTAAACGGTGGAAGAAATTAGTTTTTTTATATATTTTTTGGGGATATTTATTATAGCAAAAAGTAAAAAATATTGCTTTTTTTTCCAAAATTGTCGCTTTTTTTGTTTATAGCGCAAAAAATAAAAACCCCAGAGGTGATCAAACACCACCAAAAGAAAGCTCTATTCGTGGGGGGAAAAAGGACGTCAATTTTGTTTGGGTACAAACTGCATGACTGCGCAATTGTCAGCTAAAGCGAAAAAATGCTCTGGTCAGGAAGGGGATAAATCCTCCTGGGGCCGAAGTGGTTAATAAGGGGTTAAACAGAGGAACATTTAATGAAAAACAAAAAACATTTTTTCTTCTTTTTATTGACAGGTTGCTTTAAACTGATTTCATCTGCACAAAAAGTTAATTCCTTTGATCTGTGAATGAATAAACAGAAAGATACAAAAAAAAAAAAAAAAAAAAAAAAAAAAAAAAAAACAGGGTTCATTTTTCTCTTTCTGTTTCAGCAGCTGAGCAATGTTGTTGATAAACATTGCCAAGCTGCTTTTTTTTTTTTTTTTGACAGTTCCAATTGCCGGGACTTTAATTATACTTCAGCTGTTAACAGGGGAACCCCACTGACAGCTGAATGAGTTATTGGATGTTAAGGACAGGCCGGCCCCACATCCTAACAACCGATAATTGCCGGCTTTTTTTTTTTTTCTTTTACAACTGTCAGTGGATGAATCCCGCCGACAGCTGAAAGAACCGCACATGAAAGTATTGGTTTTAGGTATCAGAGCATTGGTACGATTTCAAATAATTGTGCAAATGCTTAATATCAGCACCGACACTGGTATCGGAACAACCCTATTTAGAACAAAAAGCAGCAAGCTTGCATTTCAAAATCTCTCCCAAAAGTCACAAATTTATAAATCCCAAACCTTTCTAACAATTTTTTAATTTGTCTTAACTAAGATTTAAGACAATCCAGAATCTGGTGCTGAGGTTTGATCTAAACTACAATTTCAAGGCTTGACTAGATACCTGGTTATCACCCCTGCTGAGAATTCTAGTTTTCAAAGGATTCCTTTTTTATAGTTTGTTTTACACAGAATGCACACCTCCCTTGTGTTTTTTTATAGGCATTACTGAATATAGGCCAATGCATTCCTGAAGCAGGGAAAATTATCAGATCATACTGTGAAAAATAATGGGCACATTATTATCAACCGAACGTGGATAAAAGCAACTTTTTTTTTTAATTGGCTAGGAGTCCCACACTAAAGTCCACTGGTGTCTTACAGAGTTCTTCGATATACCAGAATATAAAAGTTAATATACGCACTAGCATAGTATAAGCGTATTTGTATGCAAACCTTATTTTTTTTTTTTAATAGCGTGCAGAAGGATTAGATGCAATGTCAAGTTTTTATTTCTGTCTGTGTCCCCATTAGGGATAATTACCAGTCTATTTGTATTAGTGACCATTGTCACAGAGAAAGAAAGGAAGTGGAAATCCAAGATTTTACAGTTGTTCCGAGTACACAAGGTGAGGGGTAATCATCCAAATTGGAGAAAGTTAGAGCCTCTGTCAGGTTTTTATTGCCATTCCTATTATATAAGGACAGAAAGTGATGGTTATAGACAGGAATTTTAGCTCTCTCCCACTATATCCAAACCTAGGTTTCTTTATTCAATATGATATTGTATATTGCCCCTCTGAGCCCCACTGGGTGTGTTTTCACGTCCAAGACTGTTTGTTTGGAAACACAGTTTCTTTTTATAACATTGCATTTAGAAATTTCTTGTAAAAACCACCAACCACATTTACACGTTGCAAACTTTTCTAGCTTTCCAAACTCGCCTGGGAATAAACTGATTGAGTTATCTTTGAATTTTCAGTTCCAGTGGATAGGATAATTGAGGCGCAAACAGGAACATGATCATTCCTGAGCATGATTGTGTGTGTTTATTAGATAATGTCTATTTGTCTCTTCAAAGAATATGGTACATTTTCTTTTCTTCTCCTCTCTCCTATTATAATTTCACAAGAAAATTACAGAATAAAAACACTCGTCATTTTTCTTCTGCTTCCCTACCAGCCACCTGTTGCTTCTGATGCAGAAGTATATAAACTGGAACAAAATGCTCATCACTCATCAGCCATCAGCAGCGGCATTAAAATTACTTGTGAGACTTGCTTTGCAAGAAATTCTTTTGTGCCTGTGACATTAGCTTTGTTTTATACAATTAAAGTATTACACGCTAGAATAATCTAAACTGCAGCCCCTAAAATGCGATGGTTGATTTCTTCCCCTTCTTTCCTCCTTCTACAGCAAAAACGTGTTTACCGTAAGAGGCCTCTGTTTAACATATACACACATTATATAGAATAGAATTAAATTGCAATCATCTGCACGCATGTGTGTGTGAATTCTCTTCTCTTTTTTTTTATTAAAAGTGCATACAGTGCCTTGGTATGCAGGTGCAGTGTATTAGTCCTACGTATATGGCTTGATCGATGTTCAATGAGCTGTCCAATATTCAGCCCACAGCACCCTATACTGGGCTGCAGCTATACTGCAACAGTCATATTCCCTCAATCCAAAATGTATTGGTTGCCAGAAAAAAAAAAAAACTTCATGAAGACCAGGCCTTCATTCAAGCTTAAATTGTATTTCCACTTTAGCAGTCAAATTTGATAAATACTTGTTGCTATTTGTCCCCATTCAAGCAGCGTAGCTAAAAATAAATAAATATTTCTTATCTTTCTAAATATTTGTAGCAGGTTTACACATACGACTAAATGGACATCTTTTTTAGAATAGCTTCCAATATGCATTTAGAGTACTTTAAGTGCTTCAAAGCGGTAGTAAACTGCAACAATTTACTTTTTTAAAACCTGCAATGTAAAGGCATCAGGTGCTAGTATGCATTGCATACTAGCACATTATGAAATATTTACCTTAGAACGAAGCCCTCCAGAGCCACGCTGTCACAGCTGATAGATGCTTCCATCTCCACCTGGTCTTCCTTTCAGGTTCACGTCTTCCAGCCATCTGATTGGCCGCATAGGGATGACGTCACTCCCCTGTACATGGAGCTCCGAAGGGATGACACGGGTACCCTGTCCCCTCAGAACGGGAATATCTTCTAAACTGTGCAGATTTAGGAGACATTCAATGTACCTACAGGCAAACCTTTTTATAGGCTTACCTGTAGGTACAAGTGCCAAAAAAGGGTTGACTTCCACTTTAAAAGCGATCGTATAGTACGCTTTATGACTTATATGAATTGTGACTACAGGTAAGCCTATAATAAAGCTTAGCATTAGATTTGGTAAATATTATATAACGTGTACCATTTAGGAGATATTCACTTTTGTAGAAGTCGGTAATGTCATGTGGTGAATTTGCACTGAATGAAAGGTATACTGGAGTATGCTGTCCATAGAGTGCCGTGTTACGACTGAATCCCACACGCATGTGTGGGAGTGACATCATCGTGGCCCATCCATTCAAACAGTCGGAGCCCATAAACCCGGAAGAAAGAACAGGTGAAGATAGAAACACTGACAGGGCTAACGGCGCACCACTGGAGGGCTTAATTTTAAGATGTCTGGCATAATGTGCTAGTATGCGGTACATTATGACTTAAACTACCCGGAGGCCCAGTTTTTTTTTGGGGGGGGGGGGGGGGACTTTACTACAGCTTTAACATACAAAATACCACCCAAGCTTTAAGATATTTGAAATATTTGTGATATAGGCAGTGTATACATCTAGTTTAAAATTGATAATGAGATCTGTCAGCACAGCACAGGCAGGGTTAATTATGGAAAACATTAACTTCCCAGCAGCCTTTGAACCATTTCCTTTGACAGTGACCGGCTGTGCATGGCACTGTAGTAAACACATTGTGTATGGGAGAAAAAAAAACACATCTCAAATCACCAGAGCAGTGCAGTGTCACTATGGTGATATTGTACAGCAGTGACTAGTGATCAGATACACTGGCTGGCTGCTCTGATTACACTGTATACCAATGCAGCCAGCCATTGTCTTTGATCACTAACCACAGTGTGTCCCTGACCACCGCCACACCAGTCACAGTGTCAATAGACCAGTGTAAGCCAGAAACAGTGCTCCTGATCACCACCACACAAGTCCAAATGTCACCAGACCAGTGTAAGCCAGTAACAGATTTCCTGATCCGAGTTATACAAAATCATGTATACAAATATATATGGGGCCCTACGAAACCCAGTGTGTCACAAACCATGTTACTATGCAGTAGGCTCAGTGGGGGCCTAGGGGTCCCTAACTTCATACGTTACTACCATGCTGCCTAACTAGCCCAGCTCACATTGTATCGTGCAAAAAACGAAATACCACTGTGGGTGAGTTTGGAAGCGATTGATCTTCACCCCCTAGCAGTAACTTGCTATGGATGTGCAGTTTTGATCGTGGCACTGTAACCAAGCCTATAACTCATCACTCCCTTTGACTTTGGGATAAATTACAGGGCCCTCTATGCGTCCTGATTTGCATACGAGACCTTGTCACCAGCAAAACCCTGAAAACATTCCCTGCCTTACAAGAACAACCACAACTCCCTCCCGGTGAGTGTTTTCGGTACATCACTAGATTGCTTATCACTAGATGAGGGTATATGCGATTCTGACCTGCACGCCCCAGGTATCATATCTCGCTTATACAGTCATCTCACATCCCCTCCATCTAGTCTACCACTTTATGCTTCACAGTGGTCTAAAGACCTAGAAATCGACCTGGATACGGGGGATTGGGAAGGTGTATGGACCAACACTAAAACTTCCTCCCAAAACATCCCTGCGCTCAAAGCAAACTACAAAGTCCTCATGAGGTGGTATCTAGTCCCAGCAAGGATTTCCAAATTTTTGGTGTGCTTTAAGGTTGTGGTGGGAAGGGCACGCACACATTTGGTGGACGTGCCCTGTCGTACAACAATTCTGGACGACAATCTTTCATATGGATTCTACTTTGCTCCGTGTTCCTTTAGACCCAGATCCATCCCTTGTACTATTGAACCATGTCATCTTAGACTGCACTAAGGCTCAGCTCCGCCTCCTTCTTTAGCTCATGACTGCAGCCAAACAGTAGCTAGAGCCTGGAAAACCCCGAAATTAAACATTGTCAAAGCGAAAAATAGAATCACTTAAGCCATGATACATAGTAAAATTGAGGCCGCTATTCTAGATAGAGTCCCCCAGCACCTTAAAATTTGGCAACCTTGGATAGATCAATACCTAACTTTGGATTTCGACAAATCCTCTTAGAACCTTAGACACTAGACTCCTCACACCTATATGAGCTTTTTGGGCATCCCATGCCACAATCATGGATGATAACATGCTGCTGACCTGCTCCTTTGCACTATAACAGCCTCCACTCCTCTGGGAAGGATTTCTACAAGATTATAGGGTGTATCTGTGGGAGTATGTGCCCATTTAGCCAGAAGAGGATTAGTGAGGCCAGGTACTGGTGTTGACAAGAAAATCTAGCTAGAAATCATCATCCTATAGCCTCATACACACTACTATTTTTTTTTTTTCATGTTCAACCGGCTGGGTTCAGGTCGGGGCAGCTGTACTAACAATCAGATGTTAGTACAGCAATCTCCCCTGCTGTGCTATTGTGTTCTGACAGTGGGACGCAGTCAGACAGTATATGAAAATATGAACTATTGATTGTAGGTTTCCTTAATCACTTTTTTTAGGACAAAATCAAATTGCAATTGCTAGAAAACTGTTGAGTACACAGCCAGCATATGGACTGCCTTGCCTGCCTTGTACACACGGGCCAAATGTCGGGAAACACTGGCTGCTTTGAAAAAAAAAAAAAAAAAGTCTGACATTAAGCCTGTGTGTATGTCACTCTGTCCGACACAAGCCGGTTGTTTGGCTGGCTTCTGTCGGACGAGCATGCTGGAAAACCAGCAACCAACTGACTCCCGATCAGCACTCCCAGCCAATGGCAGGTTTTATTCTGTCAGTTTTTTTTCATGGGTTGAACGAAAAAAAACTTGTAATGTGTATCAGGTTTGAGTTTCAATATTTGCATATTCAAGCTACCCCCTAAAAATAGTGAAGACAACTTCTAGATTTTACCCACTCTCCTTTTTTGTTCCTTTCTTGGAGACTGTACCCTCTATTGCAATGACACTTTTCCCTAAGATCCTTAAAACTCTCCCTATTTCAAAACAGTAAATCTTTTATTTTGTCCAGTGCCCGTATGTGCTTCCTTCACCATTTCCAAGCAATTGACTTTGCACCGTAATAAGCTGTAAAAGTGTAAGAGATGAATAAAAGCGGCATAAAATTACAGGTTCAAAACACACACGTTCACACACACAAACATCCCAGGCTACACAATCAAAGAATAATTCATGAAGGTTTTCAATAGAATTCCATCAAATGCATATAAAATGGAAGAGATCCTGTTCCTGGTATAGACAGTAAAATGACCAGAGAGACAGAACTGAAATTATCTGCCTGGAAATATGTTTTCCATAAACGTCCCTAAAAGGCAAATGGGCCGAGTTATTTCTATTTGGGATGCAACAGAAGCAATTTACATAGAAAAGAAGAGAAGTTGTCAAATCAATTCTGCTCAGACATCGTGTATGGACTTGCTATTCCCTGCAGACCATAAAATGTTTTATACAAAAACGTATGAGATGCTAGTCACTTTATTAAAACGGGTATACAGAGAAGCAGGAATTCACATTACTTTGTGTAGTTACAGGAACTCTTTGATATAAGCGCAGTACAAACTATCATCAACGCTGCCAGCGGCTGATACTTCTCCATCCCAAAAGAATTATATCATTTAAAAAAAAAAGTCTTGGCTCCCAAAACAGGGCACTGATTTTGCTCAGTTTAACCACTTGCGGACCGCAATACGTATATATACACGTTCCGTCAGCCATAACCCCGGTATTTTTTTTTTCTCAGCCAGCGATTCTCGTTTTTTCATGAAAGCGGTCCGAGCGGCTAATCAACCGCTGGATCGCTTTAGAAGCAGTGGGAGGGGACAGTGTAAAAATAAAAAAAATAAAGAAATGAAGAATTAAAGCGCCCTCAACTGTCCATGCTCAAGAAGCGAACACATACGCAAGCCGCGCACGCATACGTAAACTGTGTTCCCACCACGTATCGCCACCAATGTTAGAGCGAGAGCAATAATTCTAGAGCTAGACCTCTTCTGTAGCTCTAAAAAGGTAACCTGTAAACAATTTTAAAATGTCGCCTGTGGAGATTTTTCATTGTCGCCATTCCACAAACAACAATCCCAATTGATTTGAAGTGCAGACTTTCACAAGGGGATGAACATAAATATCAAGTACAAATTTTAAAAACTGCAGCCATTTTTATACACAGTCCACCCATTTTCAGGGGCTCAAATGTAATAGGAGAAATGAATATAATCATAAAATGTAAATTTTTTAAGTTTTGTTGAGAATCCTTTACTGGCAATGACTGCCTGAAGTCTGGCACCCATGGACATTACCAAAGACTGTTTCCTCCTTTCTGATGCTTTGCCATGCTCTAACTGCTGCCGTCTTCAGTTGTTCTTTGTTTGTGGCTCTTGTTGTGTTTGGTTTTGCCTTCAGCAAGTGAAATGCATGCTCAATTGGGTTAAGATCGGGTGATCGACCTGGCCATTGCAGAATATTCCACTTCTTTTCCTTCAACAGCTCCCGGGTTGCTTTTGCAGCGAGTTTTGGATCAATGCGCATATGTACTGCGAAGTGCCGTCCAATCAAGTTTGCTGCATCTTCTTTGCTCAGAATGCACCAAACTGTTGATTTGGCCACTCCTAATGTTGCTGCAATCTCTCTGATGGATTGGTTTAGTTTTTGAAGCCTTACAATGGCCTGTTTCACTTGCATGGACAGCTTTTGATTCAACTGTCCAATTACTTTTGGTCCCTTGAAAAAGGGGAATGGCTATTCTTAAGAGCTGTAATTTCAAAACCCTTCCTCCGGCTTGGATGTACATACCCACAAATTAAACTTGAGAGTGTGTACTTTCCGCCCATATCCATTATATAACTATAGCTTGAATGTGTTTTTGTAAATACCCAAAAAAATCTAAAATTTTGCCTGTGTCCAAATATATATGGACCTAACTGTATATTGTTTTTTGCAATAAAATTCATTAAAGTGTATTTTTTCCAAAAAAACTGCGTTTGAAAAACTGCTGCACAAATACCGTGAGACATAAAAAATTGCAATACTCGCCATTTTAATCTCTATGGTCTCTGCTAAAATATATACATATATCATGTTTGGGGGTTCTAAATGATTTTCTAGCCAAAAAATACTGCCAAAAAGTGCCAGAAAAGGCTTGGCCCTTAAGTGTATTAAAAAAAAAAAAAAAAAAAAACTTGACAAAAAGGACACATTGGGACATTCTATGACACAAGGACATTCTATGTACCCTGTAAAAGGAAAGGGGTCTATACTTGCCTGTTATGAAGTTGCTCCAGTCCGATCACATGATGGGTTTTCCCAGCGGTGGCTTCAGTGTAGAGGAAGGACAGCTGACAACAGATGCCCTATAGTAAGTCTATAGGTAATATAGCCGCTCTGCAGCGGTTGTTGGCTATTTCTCCTCTACATTGAAGCCGGCGCTACAGAGATCATGTGACCAGACCGATTTCAGCATAGGCAAGTATAGACATCTTTCCTTTTACAGGATAGATAGAATAGGCTTAGAATGGGAGCGGGAGTAAATTTAAAGGATATGGTCACCGATTTTTTTTTTTTTTTTTAACAAAGGGACATTCTTAGGAACTGGAATGTGTATATTCAGCCTTTTTTTTGGGGGGGGGGGGGGGGCTTAGATAAGGCGAGTAAGGATTAGAAACCCTGTCATGTTTTAACCACTTCCGGACCGCCGCTCGCCGATGTACGTCCCTATTTGAGGATGGATATCGTTGGTATGGCAGCAGCTAGCTGCCATAACCCCGGTATCCCAGTGTTCGGCCGGCGGTCCGGTACAAGATAAAAGTGGTCCTTGCAGCGGATTCGCCGCAAGATCACTTTTATCGGTGGCGGGTGAGGGACCCCCCCCTCATGTCGCGATCCGGTGCCCTCCGCTGCCTACCGCAGCCGTCGGCAGCGGCAGAGGCGATCGGATCCTTCCTCTGGCTGTGCATGGAGATGAGTGAGGGGAAGATGGCCCCCACCCTGACACTGCAGGGCGGAAGCAACGTCAAAACGTCACTTCCGCCCATAGCTCTTGAAAGGGCCATTTTTTTTTTTCATTTTTTATTGCATTTTAGTG
The DNA here is from genome assembly GCA_037952925.1 of Lithobates clamitans. Taxonomy (NCBI): domain Eukaryota; kingdom Metazoa; phylum Chordata; class Amphibia; order Anura; family Ranidae; genus Lithobates; species Lithobates clamitans. The sequence continues at coordinate 1,998,552 of JBBGZY010000014.1, forward strand.
TAAATATGAGATCTGAGGTCTTTTTGACCCCAGATCTCATATTTAAGAGGTCCTGTCATGCTTTTTTTCTATTACAAGGGATGTTTACATTCCTTGTGATAGGAATAAAAGTGACTTTTTTTTTTAAACAGTGTAAAAATAAAAAATAAAAGGTAAAATAAATAAGAAAAAAAAAATGTTTACAACGCGCCTCGTCCTGTCGAGCTTGCGTGCAGAAGTGAATGCATACGTGAGTAGCGCCCGCATATGAAAACAATGTTTAAACCACATGTGAGGTATCACCGTGATCGGTAGAGCAAGAGCAATAATTCTAGCCCTAGACCTCCTCTGTAATGCAAAACATGCAACCTGTAGAATTTTTTAAATGTCGCCTATGGGGATTTTTAAGGGTAAAAGTTTGTCGCCATTCCACAAGTGGGCGCAATTTTGAAGCATGACATGTTGGGTATAAATTTACTCGGTGTAACATTATCTTTCACAATATAAAAAAAATTGGGCTAACTTTACTGTTGTCTTATTTTTTTTAATTAAAAAAATGTGTATTTTTTTTTTTAAAAAGTGCGCTTGTAAGACCGCTGTGCAAATACGGTGTGACAGAAAGTATTGCAACGACCGCCACTTTATTCTGTAGGGTGTTAGAACTGCCAAACATTGTACATTTTTTTCTAAGTAATTTCCTAGCAAAATAAAAAACTGTTTTTAACTTGTAAACCACACATCTAAAAAAAGAGGCCCGATCTTAAAGTGGTTAATGTGCTCCAGAGGCTCATTTTGGGAGATTACCGCTCACAAATTCTAAGCGCCAATGGTTTCAGTAGCCAGACAGGGAGGAAAAATCTGCAACAGCAACACAGAGCATAAAAAAAAGAAACTGGTTTTAGCTTTCCCCTACTATACTTTGAAGAGAAAAAAAAAAGTCTGCGTTACTGTTGGAGATTTCCCCATTAAACCATTCAACACTTTTTTTTCCCCCAAATACCGTCAGCATTTTATACTCCCCTAATGCAGATGCCTGGGTCCCTCTCTTGTGCAATAAATGAATTGCATTAATACTCAAATTATGTTTTATTTCAACAGGATTAGCTTCTACAAAATCGATTGGTGTTGGCTGCTTTAAAATGGAATGGTTTGATTTTCACTCTAGGATCCGGGATGTGAAGCAGATGGAATATTTGACTGCTTCGCTAAATGACTCCCATGATGCTCACAATAGTGTCCGGGAATTGTGGGATCTCTTAGAAGCTCCTCCAACCTGACATTTCCCTAAATGAGGCTGTGTGTGGATGGTGACTTCGGTGGAGTCCTGACAGGTTGATGTCCTTTACTACCCCCTTTCCCTCCTCTCTCTCTCTCTCTCCCCATCCTCTTCCTGATCTCCTGGTTTTTTTCTTACTATTTCGTTTTAATACAGTGCCTTTCCCCATTTGGTTGCACACACAACTGTGTGGTTTGGATTTAGCTGAGATACTGGTGCCCTGCACCGCTATTACTAGGCTTGATGTTATATTCATCTTTTGGATCCATTTACCATACTTGAGCTTTCCCGTTGATTGCTTTGTAAGGCTTCATGTACACTGCTGCTGGTAAATGGACTTTTAGGAGCAGTTGGGCATTTTTTTCAGCTGCCCCTGAACTTTCCGCGATGCTATCTTATCAGTACATGTACACAGGGTTGTTTATAGTCGTTTCTAGGCAGTTGAGTTTAGAAGCATTTTTTATAATGTAAAAAAAAAATGCGTTCAGCACGGATGTTCAAAGGCATTTATAACGCCAAATGCCTGTAACAGCCTGTAAATGCTGCTAAACGCAGTAACTCATCTTTAGCAGTATTTCATATACAGACGTTTTTCATTTTAACAAAAAAAAAAGAAAAGAAAAGAAAAGCGCTTCTAGACACAAACGCGGCTAAACTGACGTTTTTAGACGTCAGTTTCTAGCTGTCAAGTTAAATCGTTCAGGAGAGCTTAAATGGTTTCCGACCGCCTCGCGTACATATACTATGGCACCGCTGCGCGAAACCCCGTACAGGTACGGGTTTCCTTTAGGAGCCATCAGAGGGTGTGTGCGCGCCCTCTGCACAGCGGGGTACCCGATGCGTGTAGCCGTTTACACACACAAATCCCTGTGCTGTCAGAGGAGAGGAGACATGTAGTTTGTTCCTAGTAAGTAGGAACAGCAAAAAGAAAAAAGTATTTATTTTTTTTCTCTAAATTTTCGCTATTTTTTGTGTATAACGCAAAAAATAAAAACCGCAGAGGTGATCAAATAGCACCAAAAGAAAGCTCTATTTGTGGGGAAAAAAAGGACGCAAATTTTGTTTGGGTACAGCATTGCATGACCATGCAATTAGCAGTTAAAGCGACGCAGTGCCAAATTGTAAAAAGTGCTCTGCTCAGGAAGGGGGTAAAACCTTCCGGGGCTGAAGTGGTTAAACAACGTCCCGTGTACATGAAGCATACGTTGGCACTTTTTGGTATTTCTCCAACTGTCTTTTACCCTTTTGTTTTTACTATTGAAAACTAATAAAAATCAGTTTAAAAAAAATAATAATCCACTGGTGTATGGGGCATGAAATACTCCATTTAATTATTATACGCGCACCCACAGCCAATTCAACATTGCTTTGCAGTAAACGCCATATCACCTCTGCTCACCTGGTCCTAAACCACTATCCTCATCTCTTACATCATCTAGGGGGTGGGGGGGGGGGGGGGCGGTTGTCCCTGGTTCTTCGAGCTGACCCCCTGATGTTGCACATACGCCGCAGCGTGTAGACCTGCTTCAAGGGCAAGGGGAGACAGCTATATCTCTAATGACGCACTGTCAATTACACACATGTGCTGTAGCTTGCTCCAAAGCCTAATGGCTCCTGCACTGCATAGAATGCATGAATGTAAAAAAAACCTTTGGCCTTTAGAACCACTTGAAAGTGGTTGTAAACCCTTATAGACCACTTTTGCCTACAGGTAAGCCTAAATTAAGGCTTACCTGTAGATGCAAGAAACATCTCCTAAACCTACACGGTTTAGGAGATATTTGCAAAAGACAGGCACCGATGTCTACGGCGCATGCGCCGTAGACAACGGCGCGCAGATGCACTGAGCGTGCCGTTCCTAACGGCGATCATGCCGTTCGTGGCGGCTCCCACACACATGCCAATCACAGCGCTGGAGCCACGATACCCGGAAGGAAGATGGACACTTCGTGGAAGAGGGGACAGCTGTGACATCGCAGGCTCCTGTGTCAAGTAAGTGACACATAATGGGCTACTATGCGATGTATAGTAGCCCATTATGCTTTACCTTTACAGGGAAACAAAGAGGAAGTAAAACCCATCAAGGTTTACTTCCTTTTAAAGGGCTGCTTTAAAGCGATATTTTTTTTTTTTTTAAATAAACATGTTCTACTTACCTACTCTGTGCAGTGGTTTTGCACAGAGCAGCCCCGATCCTCCTCTTCTCGGGTCCCACGCCGGCGGCACTTCTGGCCCCTCCCTCTTGCCGAGTGTCCCCACAGCAAGCAGCTTGCTCTGGGGGCACCCAAACAGGCGCGCTCAGCGTGTCCATTTACACACAGAGCCAACATGCAGGGTTTGTTGTATGCATTTCAAGATTTCAGGGGGGTTTTTTTGACTGCCGTGTACCTTAGTCACGAGACTGCCCCTCAACAACACTGTATTAAGTTTCAAACAAAAAAATTAAATGCAGCTTTAACTTCTAAAAGTATTGATAGACTTTAGAGGATGGTCTTCAGGTCGGTTTTTAATTGGAATATGAGACAGATTGTAGCTAATGTCAGCAACCATGTAAAAGGGAATAAAAAGGTGAAAAAAATATGGTATACACTTTTTGTGAACTTTCTATAATAAACAAAGAAGCTTAAATTGCCAAAAAAAATCCACTAATTAAGTTTTAAAAGAGACTTTGGTAATAAAACCTGAGAGGGTATGTAGAGGCCAAAGATACAATAAGATTCAAAACACTACAAAGTTGACTTTTAGAGTAAAAGCTATTTGAGGAAAAAAGAATCAATGCTCAAGGGACACTCGGCTGTACAAACTAGTAGGAAAAAGCAAAGAAATGTCTTCTCAAGGATGCTTTCTAGTCTTTAAACAAAAGCGTGGCAACAAAAGAAGTTTTGAGAAAGAGCATCATCCAGACCACCAAAAAAGATCACTCAAAATAATAATGTCAGAAGCCAAGAGGACAGAGAAGATCAATACCAGGCCATGGCTATATGTGAGGGTAACACTTCAAATAACTAAAACATAGCAGGACTCTTGTATTCCCAGAATCAAAAGCCTATCCAACATCGAATAAAATAAAGCAAACAACCCGGGCTCTTGGAACACTTGAGACCTTGTCTTTGTCAGTAAGGGCCAGACCTCACAAACTGGCAACCTCAATACTCAAAACACAATGGGGCCGAGGTAGGAAAGTCAGTGACTTACAAAAGTACTTCCTACACCCGCACACTACCCCATACAAATACGTAGGAAGTGTCATAACACTATCACACATCAGTATTCCAGCACTACTCCACATTGGCAGCCAAAAGTATTTCATGAATGTGTCAAAGCCACTGTGTTCTGTATCTACGACATGCACATAAGTTAGAGGTAGGAATCATAGTTCCCAGCATGTTTCACTGGGGCAGGAGCCATTGTTTCTTTATGATAAGCGTAGTATCTAACAATTGTTACCATTTTCTAATGCTGTCAGCGGAAGCAATTGTCCTCTGCCTACTTAAAGGAATAGTCCTTCTTTTGCTAAAATGTAATACATGCACCAACAATAAAAGAAAAGAATGTGCATTTATTATTTTTATTTTAAATCCTTGAGTGCATTGTTCAGCTCATCAAGGATGCAATGCCTAGCCAAGCCCTACCCTGATGGATCTGGAGGAAGCAATCAGTGGACTATAGTGTGATTATATCTGCACACTTGTGACCCGTTGATATCTACAAGTACCTCTGCTGCAATGGAACATGGTACTTGTAGTCTTCATTTACAGATCCCTGTGAAGGATGATGCACTGAATGCAAACAGACAGAAGGCTGCAGGGAAAACTACCCCCGGATTCAGGTAAGTGTACAAGTTAGGCGGTTCGACTGTAGGGTTCGGGAACCTTAAATAGATTGTGAAGTCACACAACACAATTACTTGTATCCTCGCTGTTTTAACAAGATATAAAGTGCAGTGTGTGTGTGTTTTTCTTTTAAATTGCATTCCTAAATACCTTTTTACACAGGTCCTCTGTGCAGTCACGTGATCTCCCTCTGCTCTCCTTCCTTGATCTAAGAACAGCAGCAGGAGGGGCTGAGATTCCCAATTTGATGTCAGCCAGCCAGAAGAGGGAGGTCATGTGACTGCACAGAAGAGCTGTGCAAAAGGTATTTAGGATTAGAATTTAAAAAAAAAAACTGACACACTGTACAACTTGCTAAAACAGAGAGGATACAAGTAAATGTGTTATGTATTACATCAAAATAGAGGCAGGAGTAGAGGGGATGGCAGGGAGGAGATCAGCTCTCATACACAGGCTAGGAAATAAAAGGCAGGAAGAGAGAGGGAGAGGAAAGAGGAGAGACTGTGTACACACAGCAGGATGATGAAGGCACGTAAGATGACCGCAGTACCATGGATCAGCAGTCATGATTATTGTGGTCAGCACACACAGGGGAAAAGAGGAACAGGCAGGATCAACCAGGTATTTTAGATCAAAGAGAGGGACAAATTACACTGTAACAGCACTATGCTACTGATCATGCTTTAAAGTAACATGAGCTTTTTTTTTTGCTTTTTATGGGGGTTACAACCACTTTGAATATGTGTGTAACATGAAATGTGGTCAGAAAGGTAAACAAAACCTGCAGAGCTTGAAGCGAAGCTCCACCCAAAAGGGGAAGCTCAGCTTATCTGACTCTCACCCAGTCGTCGTCGTCCCCCACACACACACACACACCTCTGCTGCCACATTTGGCACCTTTCGGGGGAGCAGGTACCTTGTTTTGACCCCCCTCCTCCTTCCCCTGTTGCCAAGCCATTTACAAAGCGCAGCACGCTGCACACATGCGCAGTAGGGAACCGGCTGTGAAGCTGCAAAGGTGGCGGCAGCAGCATCTACGAGCCGATTGAAAAATCAGCTCAGGTGAGGACACCACTGAATTTGTGGACAGCTATGTGCCCTAATATTAAAAGTCAGCAGCTACAGTATTTGTAGCTTCTGACTTAATTTTTTCTGAAGGAGCCTGGAGCTCCTGTAAGTTTTGATATGATTCTATATCTCATACCAAACCAATTCCTCTAGAGGCTGATAATTACTGTTGTAGTCACCAACAGTACAGAGAAAAGTGAGGCGGTGTAGTTACAATCTTTACCTCGTCCAATCATAGAATGACTAGCATTATTCAGTTGTTTTCTGATTGACAGCAGTGCCAAGTGAGCACCCCCTGTGGTTATGATTCAGGAGGGCAGCCTCTCGTCACTGGCCCCGGAACACTGCTGCTATTCACAGTGATTTGCAGCTTCCACACGGATTGGTCAGGAATTCATATTTACATTCCACATTACAGTCCAAGCTGAACCATGCAATACATGAATGCATGAATACATTTCTGCATTTTTTGCATTGTATTTTTTTTTTAATGAAACCATAAGGCCCTTATGCACAGGAATGTAATTAGGCATTAAAATATGCCTAACCATAGAAGGTGATGATGCTTGCATGCTTTGGCGTATACTCGTTTATGCGTGTATGACAATTTCCCAAACAAGACACTTCCAGAGCAGAATTAAACACTTTTTTAGTAAACTAGGAAAATAGTTATAGTCTACTCATTTTTCTACTGCTTTTTGTGGCTGGATGGAGAGACAAACTTATGCGCTCCAGTGAGAACATTGTCGCTGAGACAGAAGTGAGGGACAATATCCCAATTAAGCAACAGCCAGTCACCAAAAAGTAACGCGTTTTACGGTGTCCAAAACTGATAAATGGCTGATGTTGCACTTTGATGCTGTAAGCATATTTAAAGAAATTAAAATAGAACCTGTAGTAAATAAAAAAAGTCTTTGTTTCTGCTTTATGAGAAGTAATAAAAATGTTTTTGTACACAAACTCCTTTTTGAAAGAGGAACTGGACACTGGAATCTGTGCCCAAAAAAAGGCAGGCAGAAGGCAAAATTGTAGTTACCAGTATTGGCAGTGGTCTCCCTGTGACTGTGCTGTACCCCATTACTGACTTATGCCATGCTTTACACTGTTCAAATCAACAAATAATCAAGTGGTGACCCGGTACCCAAAATGTAATGCCTCCACTCCTAATCAATATATACAATACAATTATTTTGCCCGTGGGATTTTAAATGAGGCATTATCGATTTATTCAACACCACACAAAGTTGTTAATACATGCATCAGATGGTTAAAAATAACAAGTTGGGTCTTATATATGACAAGCATCAACAAAGTACACAATTCTTAAAATGATACTGCGGTTAAGCGGTGGGATTGTGCAACGGCACCATGCGTTTGCGATGCATGACGTCGGCGAGCGTCCCCTGCATGTGATGTCACTGCACCAGAACGGTGCGTGTGTACGATGTCACCATGGTTTTCGTGGGAGGTTGCCTCAGGACCATTTTGCCTGCATGAACAACACACTTATATGGTTGGGAATAGGTCCCATCAGCTATGGGCATACATGGTATTGGAGAGGGTGGCCCACGTTTTCCCTGCAGGATAAATTGGTGGGGCGGATGGCAGAAATCTCCATTTTGGGACTTCTCATGCAATCGTGGGTGATTAGCTGTTTCATATCCACATATTTTACCCCTCTGAGTTTAGCACCATTTAACTTATGCCTTTTCTCCTTTTTTCTTTCTTTTTCACTTTTGTTTTCTAGCCTTTCTGACATTAAGGTATTCCATAAAGTGATTGTAAAGGCAGTTTTCTTATCTTAATGCATTCTATGCATTAAGCAAAAAGCCTTATGTGTGCAGCAGTCTCCTTCAGCCCCCCCTAATACTTACCTGAGCCCATCAAGATCCAGCGATGTCTCGGCTGCCTGGGACTCCCCTCCTGATTGGCTGACAGCAGCGTGGCGTTTTTGGCTCCCGCTGCTATCAATAAAAGTCAGTCAGCCAAATAGAAGAGAAAGGGGGCGGGCCTGCAGCTGTGTCTGAATGGACACAGGGAGCTGTGGCTCGGCTGCCCCCATAGCAAGCTGCTTGCTGTGGGAGCATTCAACAGGAGGGAGAGGACAAAAGCACCAAAGAGGGACCCAAGAAGAGGAGTTTCGGGGCTGCTTTGTGCAAAACCACTGCACAGAGCAGGTAAGTATAATATGTTTATTTTTCAATGAACGGGCGTCATATGACGTCCGTCCATTTAAACAGGGCGTGTGCGCGCAGCCCTGTACCCTTGCCACTGAGGGGGGGGGGGTGAACAGCCATTGGGCATGGCTGTTTACTACGTGATCGGCCGTGATGAAGCCACGGCCGATCACAGATGGTACCGTCCCACTTTTCATTTTTTTTTTTTTTTTTTTTTTTACTTACACATTTTCCAAAAACTTCAGGAAAAAAATGAACCGTTCAAAAGACTCATTATGCCATATAGATTATATGTTGGGGTGTTTGCTTTCCAAAATGGGGTAATTTTGTGGGCAATTCCATTGTCCTGGTGCTCCAGGGCCTTTAAAAGTGTAATAGGTGGTTGAGAAATGAGATGTGTCATATATACTCATAGAACGCCTTTGTATGTGGCCAGGCTGTGTAAAAGTCTCACACATGTGGTATCGCCATACTCGGGAAGAGTAGCAGAATGTATTTTGGGGTGTAATTTGTTGTATGCATATGCTGTGTGTGAGAAATAACCTGATAATATGACAATTTTGTGGAAAAAAAAAATTCTTCATTTTGCAAAGAATTGTGGGGAAAAAAATTACAAACTCACCATGCTACCTACTTGGAATGTCTATTTTCTAAAAAGGGGTCATTTGGGGGGTATTTGTACTTTCCTGACTTGATGTCTCAAGAAATGATATACCTGATGTACTGCAGGCCTGATCAGATGTGATCAATTTTCAGTAATTGGCACCATAGTTTGTAGACTCTATAACTTTCACAAAGACCAAATAATACACACTAATTTGGGTTATTTTTAACCAAAGCTATGTAGCAGTATACATTTTGGCCAAAATTTATGAAGAAAAATTACTAATTTTTTATGACAAAGAAAAAGGCATTTTTTTTCACAAAATTTACGGTCTTTTTTTAATTTATAGCGCAAACAATAAAAAACCTACTAGTGATTAAATACCACCAAAAGAAAGCTCTATTTGTGTGAAAAAAAGGACACAAATTTTATATGGGTACAGTGTTGCATGACTGAGTAATTGACATTCAAAGTGTGAGAGCGCTGAAAGCTGAAAATTGGTCTGGGCGGGAAGGGGGTGTAAGTGCCCTGTATTGAGGTGGTTTAAAGATATTTAGGCACTTGCTCTCTATGCTTGGTGGTAGTGCATTGTACAAAGCTAATCTAGATCAGCTAGGTCCCATTCATTATGGGCACACGTGCAGTTGGAGGGGACGGCTCTTGTTTTCCTTGTAAGATAAATTGATGGGGTAGATGGAGGCAGCACCATTGCTGCAACACCCACCTGTTCAGTCCCTTCCTTTCAGCTTCACCAGTAACATCAGGCACAGGGAATTTGTTTTATTGAATATGGATTAGCAAAGCTTTACAGAAATATAATTTTTCAAATTTCAGATCTTTATATTTTGTGAAGAGATTCTATTAATTCTAATAATGAATTTAAAGGAAAAATATGAATATTTGACATTACAAAATAAGGCTCCACAATCAGATTATCTCAGAAATGCTCACTGGTTCTATAATATGCCTATTTATGTATTGTTGCAGTTGCCACGTCCCGTCAGATGACGGGCTTACTTTTCAATAGTCAGAGTAAGTGATGGTTTAGTAGGTCTCAACCACTTCATTGTAATTGCTCCTGAGAGGCAGATTAGTCCAGAAAGACTCAGAAGTGCCCATTTTAATGCAGTCTCGCCCACTGACTTCATTGAGATATTACAGGAGACAAGCAGAATGGCCTTTCAGAGGTTATACATTTTGACACTAAATCATTTGAAGCTTACCATTCTGTAAAAGGTTAGGCTCTACTGGTATTCTAGTAAAGACTAACTATCCCACCAGGAAGAAATTATGTAAATGACAGCATAGGATTAGGCCTTCTGTTGCTAGGTCCAGACAGCTGTACTCCTGTTTTTAAGCATTTAATGTCATGGTTGTTCATTATTTGCTCATAGAAACTAGACTGAGCCTTTCCTATACAAACTAGAAAAGCTAACAATAATTCAACACTACAGAGACCTGGTCAACAACACGCAAAATAAATGGATGATTGGCTGAGAAAATGTACAATTGTAGGGTGAAGAGTAATATCTAACCAACAGGAATGAATAATGCATTCTTACTGGTTTTCACACTAAAATGTGAATGCTTTTGTTTGTTCTGACGTATTCCAGTTTTGACAGACTAGTGATTTCAAGGGGCTATCAAACGCCTAGGAACAGGAAGTAAGGCAGGCATGATACCAGAGTTTTGTGGCCGCAAACGTCTGAGAAGCGCCTTCCATTCAAGCAACCTGTGTATTTTTTAGCACGTTTTCAGAAGCACAGGATCACACATTTAATTTAACATGGTTTCTTATGGGTCCCATTCATATCAATGCAGCTGTGCATTTTGAAGAGTTGCAGGGACTTTTTTTCATGCAGAAAGGTGCATTTTTTAGTCCACTGACTTCAATGAAAGTGCATCAGAAGCACATAAACACATATACATGAGTTTTTGGTAGGATTGTGCATTGTACAACAGGTCTCCTCCTCCTAGGAAAAGAAAAAAAAAAAAAAAAAACACATGCACCAAGAAAACGCTTAAAAAATGCACCAAAAACACATGAAAAGCACACTCACGGCTATGAACCTACCTAAGGCAAATCTGGTGGAAGCTAACCTGGGGCAGCAAGAGAGCATCCACATTACCAAACACAAACTCCACAGAAGGCCAAAGTTCTACTTTAATGATATATTAAAGAACATAGAGCAGCATTTATATGCGTCTTTATAGCTGCCTGGAGTTCAATTATAAAACTGTGGGTTAAAAATGAGCCCTTTAATATAGAAATGTGGGCCACACATCCTGCCGGTGGCCACCAACCTAAGCCTGCATTTGCACCTGAGCAGATTGTATACCTGGCAGTTTTGAAATGTTGTACTGAAGGGTTTTACAGATGTTTTATAAGCATGTTTGCACATTGTCAAGCTTCAGGCATTTATTTCCTGGAAATGGGCAAAGGGAGAAGATCAGATTTAAAGGAGGGGAGTTTTTCAGGCGCAAAAAACACGCATGTCATGCTTTTATGGGTGTACCCAGACTATGGGGCTAAAAACACCAAAATACACTCAAAAAAAGAGTCCATGTACCTTTTTTGAACGCAGAGCATAGTGCAACCTGAGTGTACAGGTATGAACAGGGATGAATAGAAAGAATGAGATCCTGCATAGTCAGGCGTAGGGAAACTATCTGGGGGGCTACGTTCCATTGTTAATCAACAGAGAGCAGAACAAAACACATAGCAATTCAGGCCCCGTTCACATTAGCGGGTAGGCGGGTTCCCACTAGCAATTTTAAAAAGCGAAATTCACTTTCTGAGTGTCACACATAGAGCGACCCATTGACTTGAATAGGCTGCTCTATGCATGTTTGTCACGCCTAAGAAGTTCAGGGAAAAAAAATTTCAGCCCTAAGCTAAGTGCTTTTTTACACAAGCGTTTTGCCATGATTGTCATGCAAAAATATTGCACAGCACTTGGAATGCCATTCAGGATGAATGGTACCCAAACACACATCACACCCACGATTCCTAATCGCCCAACTTTAAACAGGGCCTAGGCAATAAAAACCTGCAGAACAAGTTGCAAGAAAATTTCCAAGTGTTGAAAATCTGAGAACCACAATCCATTCTGCAACAAAACAGAAACAAACATTTCTCTGCAAATTGATCAAAACAAGGAGTCATAAAAGGAATCCTTGACAAATATTACACATAACTTGTAAGCATCACTAAGCATCCAAAGAAGCCATGACTATTCCTTACTTGTGCACATCCAAGGTGTAGAATTTTACAGTAAAAATAGAAGTACTGAATGCCAGGAGCCAGGCTGGTAAACCATTTAGTGAAATTACATGTACAATCGGAATCAACCATTTAAACATATATGACAAAGATCAGCTGATGACAACCCTCTGCTCCACACACAAATAAAGTGCTAATCATGCTCTAAACTCTAAGTTGTTGAAGCAATCAAGCTTAACTACTGAACTGTAAACTCCTTCAGTGATTAGCAGAAACATCCATATCAGTGAATGGGAGCTGAGAACATCATTGCTGATCTCTGTATGTCAGGCTTTAATGACGATATGTTTTATACATGCCACTGACCACAACAGTAGCATGCCCAACTTGAATCATGTGGCTAACACCTATCTCTGACCAGCAATATTTGTACTGGGAGAAGCGTATTCAATTCATTTCTTATGAGTGCTGTGCAAGTAAAGAGGCCTGTACAGAAGGGATTCAACATTTTCAGTTTGTACATTTCCCTGCTGGATGCCCCAAGTAATGTCAGAAGCCAATAGTGTCTACCAATAACACAAAGCCGACCATAGATGGTTCAAATCTTGACTAGTTCAGCAGGGACCGGCCAAGATTCGAATCATCTATGGGCAGGCTGTATGTACCCAAGTCGATCCATAGATCAACTTGGGTACAATTAGCATGTCGGATTTTCAGCATGCCATTATAGCCGCTAGCAATACCCACTGTGCTCTCCCGGCAGATGGCTCCCCACATCACCCCACCCGTCAGGAGAACACAATAGCTCATCAGGGGGATTTACCTATCAACATTGACTGTGCTGATGAGTTAATCGAGCAACTTTCTTTCCTGCAACCCATGGTTGCAGGAAAGAAACATTATCTATGGCCGGCATAAGCCTACGATTTTTGGTGGATCTAACATGACAAGACCATTTAATTTACAGGACCTGGCAGGTATTGTGGCAACACGTCCAACCACCCTCCAATGCAATGTCTATTGCAATCTTATGCCTGTTGCCATTAAGCAGTGAATGGGGCATCAATGACTTACAAAGATAATAACTACATGGATATTCTTTAGAATGATCATCGCATGTCCTCATTGACATTTTAACCTTTGTTCACTGCTAACCAAGCTCACTTCTAAACAGTCACAGTTCCTAATATACAGCCTTGGCCAAAAGTTTTGAGAATGACACAAATACTAATTTCCACAAAGTCTACTACCTCAGTTTTTATGATGCAATTTGCATATACTCCAGAATGTTATAAAGAGTGATCAGATGAATTGCAATTGCAAAGTCCCTCTTTCCCATGAAAATAAATTAATCTTATAAAAAAAACATTGCATTTGTGAAGAAGGCTTCAGGGTGCCGCCTACAGTTGATTCAGTTGCGGGGCACCACCAGTGCAGAGCTTGCTCAAGAATGGCAGCAGGCAGGTGTGAGTGCATCTGCACGCAGTTAGGCAAAGACTTTTGGAGGATGGCCTGGTGTCAAGAAGGGCAGCAAAGAAACCACTTCTCTCTAGGAAAAACATCAGGGACAGAAGGATATTCTGCAAAAGGTACAGGGATTAGACTGCTGAGGACTGGGATAAAGTCATTTTTTTTGGTACGAAAACATTCTCCCAGAGCAACTTCTCCCAACCATCCAAGAACATGATGAACAATGCCTTCTCCAGCATGATGGAGCACCTTGCCATAAGGCAAAAGTGATAAGTGGTTTGGGGAAGAAAACATCAAACATTTGGGTCCTTGGCCAGGAAACTCCCCAGACCTTAATCCCATTGAGTACTTGTGGTCAATCCTCAAGAGGCGGGTAAACAAAAAAAGCCCCAAAATTCCTAACAAACTCCAAGCATTGTTTATGCAAAAAAGGGCTGCCATCAGTCAGGATGTGGTACAAAAGGTGATTGCCAATTTTCCAGGGTGAATTGCAGAGGTCTTGAAAAAGAAGGGTCAACACTGCAAATATTGACACTCAGCATAATCTTAACGCGGTGTTCCACCCGCAATTTTTTTATTTTTTTTTTTAAAGTCAGCAGCTACAAACACTGTAGTTGCTGACATTTAATAAGGACACTTACCTGTCCAGGGTGCCTGCGATGTCGGCCCCCTGAGGCCGATCCGTCCATCGGATCGGGTGCAGGCGCCGGCATTCTAACCAAGGGAAACCGGCAGTGGAGCCTTGCGGCTTCACTGCCCGTTTCCTGCTGCGCATGCGCGAGTCATGCAGCCTTTTGTAAATGGCCAGCTTGCCGCACAAAAGGAAATTATGTCCTGTGCCACAGACCGGATGGATCAGAAGTAAACTATGTACTTCATAAAAAGGTACGATAGAAGAAAAAAAAAAAATGTAATATCCAAAAACGAGGGGTGGAGAGATGGTCTTTCGTTTAAGACCACCTCTCAAAAGTGGATGGAAGTCCACTTTAAAATATTTGTCAATAAAAGCCTTTGACACTTATGAAATGCTTGTAATTATACTTCAGAATACTATAGTAACATCTCACAAAAATATCTAAAAACACTGAAGCAGTAGACTTTGTGAAAATTTATATTTGTGCCACTGAAAACTTTTGGCCACGGTTGTATACTCCAAAAGGAACCGCAATAAAACACGAATTCTGAATTTGCAAACTTACCAGTTTGTCTCATTGTAGCCACAGCCCTGGGTGCAAGAGGAAATTGTTCAGGCATACTGGTTATTTGTCCCCTGGAATGCATCTAGCCACAGTAATGAGGGCAGGGACAAACTCTTCCCACTCTTTACAGCACAAAATACTAAAAACCAGATAATTTGTATTCACTGCCTTTACTACAGCTGCAATAAGCAATACATCAGCCTGACAAACAAGATCTGCTTTCCATACCTCGTCATAAAAAAACAAACTCAAATAGCTTAGCAGCACGCAATTCCTAATATAAAGGCTCTGATAAAGTAAGACTATATTATAGTGAAGGAAGCAGCATTGCATGTCAGCTCCTAGGGAGAAAATAGGATACAAAGAAAGCAACAATCATTTCATAACTGCCACTACTGTAAATCTCTTTCTCCCAAACTAAATAAAGATAGCATTGAAATCACTGGAAAGAGAGCGAGTTCAGAGTAAGCCTGCTTACTAAAGTCTGTAACATCACAACAAAGCCAGCTCTTTAAATGGAGATTGAAGAAGGTCTTAGCTGCCATTTACTTTTTTCTATAAACACTTCAAGTAATGTACATCCATAGTTATAATCCCTGGATAGGTTATCTGTCTACTTATGATTTATGTGGCCATGATAAAATAACATTCATTCACCTCGGTGTAATACAAAGAGAACATTCTGTTAGAACATTATCAGTTCACTCAATTTCTGCCTCTGCAGATGCAGTATTTCTTTCACACCACCACTGGGACATACCTGCAGGATATACCTTCCCACATAGAAGTCAGTTTGAGAACATTACTGCAATGATGTATCTGAAAGTGGTTGTAAACGCCATTAAAGTGGTTGTATACCTTTATTTTTAACTTTTACCTACAGGTAAGCCTATAATAAGGCTTACCTGTAGGTAAAAAAAATATTACAGGTTTAGGAGATATTCCCCTCGCAATGAGCCTCTAACTGCAGCAGCGCATGCGCGGGAGTGACGACATCGCGGCTCCGGCCACTCACAGTGCCGGAGCCACAATACCCGGAAGACACGCCGAGGGGAGACTTCAGCTCCCTCGGCGTGGACCAGGTGAGATGCCGGCGCCTCGTTCTAAGGTAAGTATCTCATAATGAGCTAATATGCGGTGCATACTAGCTCATTATGCCTTTTCCCTTGCAGGTGTAGAAAAAAAAAAAAAAAAAAAAAAAAGACAGCGGGTATACAACCGCTTTAATGAAATTTGACCTAAGCACATATATCTGTAGTGTTTACTTCTCTCTCTCCAAAAGCTCTAAGTGATGTGTCTTTCTGCTGCTCCGTTCCTCTGTTATCAGCAGAGTCACTTCTGACAAGTTCTCCAACACAGGAGAGAACAGCAGCTGTAAATCTGTGTTGAGGAGAGAGCTTAGAGGGAGATAAGCAGATAGCTTATCTATTCAGACTACAGCTATGCATGTTCCTTCATTCCTCTGGCTATGTGGAAGGGGCGGGGGGTTTGCCTATCCTCCAATCAGCTCTCACACAGTGCAAGCCCAGATTCCACACCCACTGCTGGAAGAGGAAGAAAGATTTCTAATACAATCTGCACATTGTAAAAGGTGTAGAAAGGGAAAGACAGAAGATATACAAGTAAAACTTATGTAGGAGGATTTGTTTCATCTCTGTGTATCATCTCAGGCTGTTCACTTCACGGGTATAGGAGAGGGTTTACAACCACTTTAAAGCTGGTTGCTGCATTAGTGTAGAGAAATATTTTCCCCACTGCTGCTGGGTCCTCCCCCACAGAGCTGATCTTCCATAACCCCTGAGGTGAACATCAGCTGCTGTAAGTGCGAAAGTCACACTGCTCATCCGACCCTTCTGCCTGCCTCCTCCATTGATAGAACACATAGTATACTTTCCCTGGATGTGGAGTGTTCTGCGACTGGATGTGGCAGATCCTGTCATTTATCCGCTTGCCATTTATTCACAGAACGCTTTGCATTCTGGAAAAGAACAGTTTGAATTCTGTGAATTGAGGAGGCGTGTGGAAGGGGTAGGTGAATGAGACAACTCTTTCACGCTCATATTAGTTGATGAACGTCCCAACAGTGTCAGAAGATCAGTACACTGAGGAGATATCTTCACTATGCAGCAGCCAGCCTGACGTGGAACCCACTTTATTGCAGGTAAAAACAAAAAAAAGATGTAACTTCAGCTTTAATATTTAGAGCCCTTTCACACTGGGGCGGTTTGCAGGCGCTATTGCGCTAATAATCGCGCCTGCAAACCGACCCGAAAGTGCCGCTGCTTTCATTCCAGTGTGAAAGCCCCGAGGGCTTTCACACTGGAGCGATGCGCTGGCAGGACGGTAAAAAAAAGTCCTGCCAGCAGCATCTTCGGAGCGGTGAAGGAGCGGAGTGTATAACGCTCCCTTACCGCTCCTGCCCATTGAAATCAATGGGACGGCGCGGCTATACCGCCGGCAAAGCGCCTCTGCAGAGGCGCTTTGCGGTGGTATTGAACCCTTTCTCGGCCGCTAGCGGGGGGTGTATGCGGGGGGTTGCATATGTATATGGTACCCATTATTGGGATTTTCTATAAAGTAAATGTAGTACCCAAGTGCTTCTGTTCAGCTCTGAGAAGGTGATCAGAACCACTAAACTACACTTTAAATAATTCATGTCTACAATTTTTTTTACGGTTCAAAGCCTATAAAGCTGTGTTTTAATGGAGCCTGGAGTTCTGCTTTAAAGCAGAACTTTAACCATAAGTTTGATATTAATGTTCTTTAACAAAAAAATACATTCTGCATTAATAATTATGCAACCAAAATTAGCATGAGTTGTAAATTGCCTCCAGCATTATTCCAGTTTCTTTTTGCTGGAGGCTGCCATTTTGTTAAAGCCCAAAGCAGTCACTTCCTTATTGGAATCTCTCTCTCTCCCCCTCCCCCTGGTCTCAAACTATATGCAATTTTCTTCAAATAAGATATGTACATTCCCAGCCTTGATTGTAGGTCTTGGCTCAGTTAGAAAAAGAAGGCTGACAGAAGATTTACAGTGCTGACGTTCACAGGCTGCCAATGAGGGAGAAAGGAGAGACAAAACACTATCCGCTTCCCCAGCAGCAGAGCTTGTCTTGTCACCTCTCCAGATTTTTCTTCCTCCCTAAACTATGTTCCCTCTGCACAGTCTATCATTCCTGTTGCTTTCTTCCCCCTTCAGCAACAGTAAATCTTAAAGCTGTCAGCTAATCGGCCTATAGTGGCTCCTGATTTTAGGCACAGTGCCGAGAATAGAGAATATCTGAGTGGGTGCAAAGCAGGTTAAGACAATGCCTTAATGGGTTTTAAACAGTATATGCACTTTTTTAATGTTTCACATAGCTATACCCAGTGCCGTGATAAGGTCATCCAGTGCCAAGGGCAAACTGCACACCCTCCGATCCCTTACAGTTAGCAGCAATGTCGCTGTCGCTACTCTTGTCAGCCTCGTAACGGAAAAAAACAGCACAGGATACCCCCATTCCTACAATAATCCATTGTGATCAGGGCAGCCGCCCCCTCCTGCCCACCCCCTGCCCCAGCCCTGGTTATACCTACAAAAGGGGGCCAGCCTGAAGTGAGCTATCAGGACTTAATTTTCTTTTATTTAGTGGACAAAGTTGAAATTCTTTACTGGCACCAAAATAAAAGTCCCTGCATTGCTACAAGCAGTGTTTTGTCAATAGCACTTTTTGTTCATGGATCAGATAAGCAAAGCTCATACCAGAAGCCCTTTTCTAAATTTCTTCCTCCTCTAAAAAGACTGAATGAACCACCAGTAGTGTTGACCCAGCATGGAGTTTATAACATTATTGAATGGGAGGTCTGTCCTGTCAGCAAGCAGACAAGGATCCCAGCCTCATGACAGCTAAAATCAGACAGCCTTTGTATATATAGTAGCAGATTGTCAAGCACCTTTTGCTATCTAGAAGTGACAGATTCATGCATGTCTAAATGCCATTTGCATAATCTGATCTTCAAAAGGTGAACATTAAGTGGCGCTGCTCTCAGAACCACGTCACAACGACCAATCCTTCCAGCTATTAATAGTGCATATCATGTAACCTGCACAACTATCCAGGAGGAAAGAGCAGCTGGGAAGAAAGTCTGCTCACTACAGTTAGGGCTCACATTAAATGCTTGGGGGAACCAATATTAGCTGTATAGGAGCTGCTAATCAGGGAGATTGTTTCATCAATTAAAAATGGAAGTGCCAAAAGTAGCCAACATCTGCTATTTATCCAATAAACTACTAAAGAAGCAATAGAGAAAGTGGATATTTTAATTCTGATTTGGATATTTTTTTATACACATATTCTAGGGTTTTAAAGTGTTACTAAACCCACAACAGTAAAATCAGTCTGTATATGCAATAAAGCATGCTTGTTATCACTGTGAAACCTAAGGGGTTAATCCTCTGCATTGTTTAAAAAGACTGTTTAATCCTATCTTCTCTGATCCTCGCCTCCTTTCACTGTCCCCAATATATTTCTTAATAATACAGAGACAGGGACAGGCTGCAAGTGCTCAGTTTGATGTGTTTTCCTAGAGAGTTTTTTTTTTTTTTCCTTGGGAGGGTTATGTGAGCAGCACAGGGCCAATCAGCACTGTCCAGACAGAGGGTCAGGGGTCCTGCATCCTGATAGGACAGTCAGGAGCATGAAAACTCCTCTAACAAGCTTTAAGCAGACACTAATAGAAGTCACAAGACTGCTATATACTGCTGATGAAAAAAGGTATTTAGCAGTTTAGATTTACTAAAATAATTGCATTTCCATGTTCTGTGGGAGACCAGATATAGTGAATGCAGGGTCCTGAGCTTAGTAACACTTTAAGCCGTTATTCTAAAAAGCCAGTTCTCTACGTATGTGCATTTATTAATACCATTATTTTTCACGTACTCGCTTTCTAAAGGTTTGAATCGCATTTCTTATAACACACAGCCATCTTCCAGGCACAGCGCTTCCCCTCTAACCTCAGGAAGGAAGCGCCCACTCTCGCTCTCTTCCATTCCCGCAGCGGGACTACATCTCTCTTTGGCAATGCTCATGTGTGATGCTGAGATGTCAATTATAGCAGGTGGGCAGACTGCAGTACCTATTCAGCTCCAAACTGACATAGCAATTATTCCATTGAGACAGCACTGGTAGTAGGAGCCACTGCAAAAATGTCCTACACCTCCTCTTTGGCCTCCAAGGCCGAACAGACGACTGTCTTACTAAGATGGGAGTTAGGCCTGGCTGGGAGGACCTGGGGCAATATAGACATCTCTGTGTACACTTTTTTTTGTTGTACGTGTGCTGGGTAGGAACTTAAGGCTTAGGTGTATGGGGGTATAATACTGCAGCTGCTGACTTTTTATATATGGACACTTACCTGTTTTAGCTGATTTCCCGATCAGCTGGCGTGATGTCATAGGGCATGCGCACATCGTAGGAGGCATTTTTCGACGAGAGATACCATTTGATGGGCACAATTGAAAGTTATGCAAATAGCAGAGGGAGACCGTAGTTGTCTGATTGCGCCTCACTGTTGCGGGGCGGGTTTACAGTGTGCTTAAGGTCAGGTTGTGTGTGTTGAAGAGGGGCTTTGGCGTGTTGAACGTCGGGTTTTGCCTGTGTCTAAGGGCAGGTTGCAACACAGACAAAACCAGTCCTTCAACACACCCACAACCCGCCCTGCAACAGTGAGGCACAATCTGACAACTACGGTCTCCCTCTGCTGTTTGCATAGAGTTCAATTGTGCCCGTCAAATGTTATCTCCTGTCGAAATATGCCTCCTACGATGTGTGCATGCGCTATGGTGATGTCACGCCAGCTGATCAGGAAATCAGCTGGTGTGCCCTTCCGTACTGTGCATGCGCGGGCACTTTTTAACGGAGGGCACTATTCGATAGAACACCAGCTGACAAAAAAAAAAATTAAAAAAAAAAAAAAAAAAAAAAAAAAACCACAAACACACACACACTTGGCTGGAAAGTGAATTTCAAGCATATCTATACCCAAAACCAAAAATTGTATCTTTTGCAGCTTACCAGGCCTTAGATGTGATGGCTGTTTTCGTTTTCTTTTTTTAGGCCTTATTTGCACCTAGTGATCGAACCACTAACACACTTCCTCTCCTAGGGTGGTATGCGCACTAAAGCCTAACATCAGCTAATACTTTTTAACCTCTTGGAGCAAAGCGCACGCAAATAAGCGGCCTCTGTGCGGCCGGGTCTTGGCATGCAATAGTGTCGAAAGCGCGTACCCTGCGTGCTCCTGGCACAGTAACCATCAGCTCACGGAAAACATGTGACCGCGGTGACAGTCAATCACGGCAGTCAAATAGCCATAAGCCCCGCCCACCCGGCATAGCAAGCCCCTTAAAGGGCCAGTGGCAGCCGGTGCCAAGGGGGTTAACCACTTCAATGCTGGGCACTTTTACCACCCTCCAGCCCATGCCAATTTTCAGCTTTCAGCGCAGTGGCACTTTCAATGACAATTGCAGTGTCATGCAACACTGTACCAGTATGACATTTTTATCATTTTTTTCACACAAATAGAGCTTTCTTTTGGTGGTATTTAACCACCACTGGGTTTTTTATTTTTTGCAAAAGAAACAGAGAAAGTCTGAACATTTTGAACTTTTTAGAATATGTGTTTTTCTTCATTTCTGTTATACAATTCTGCAAATAAATAATCTTTCTTCATAAATTTAGGCCAAAATGTATTCTGCTATATTTTTTGGGTGAAACCAAATACCCAAAATCAGTGGATATTATTTAGTCTGTAGGAAAGTAATAGAGTTCACAAACTATAGATTAAATCTGAAAAATCAATCCTGATGTACCGATGGCCTAATCCTGATGTACTTGAGGCCAGAAAATGTCCGGACAGTACAAATATCCTACAAATGACCCTTTTTGGAAAGAAGATAGTCCAGGGTATTTAGTAAGAGACATGGCAAGCTTTTGGAAGTTGTATTTTTTTTTTGTCACAATTTAGTTTTTTTACATACTGTCACCAGTGCAGTACAGGGTTATCATAACAAGTGTGGTATTGATCAGGGACTCTTGACTGGTGACTGTATGTAAAAAAGAAAGTAATCATTTTTTTCAATCTTATCTTATACTTTTTTATTACGATTTTATTTTTTAACACCCTGTGACCAGAGCAATACAGTGTTACCAGAGCAACACTGTACTACCCTGGGGAAGTGATAAGGATTTCTTTTTACACATTACGATTGTTTACATCAGTGAGTTTCACTGGTATAAGCAACCATTTTTACTGAATGAAACTGATTCTGTGTGTTTGGCCACAGCTAATCACATGGTACAGATGGGCTGTGATTGGCCCTGTCTGTACCATGTGATCACTATGACCAATCACAACTAGCAACACAATTGTACACAATGGATGGCATGAAAGGAAGCCATCCATTGTTTACAATTATCACATGATCTGCTGTGATTGGTCACAGTGATCACATGGTACCAGCAGCAGGGCGGTACACCGATCAGTCATTGGCTGCATCCGAAGGACACCGTCGGTGACAGATCGCGCCACAACACGACCCCAAGGTGGCGCGCAAGGAGAAATCCGGTAGGACGTCATATGACGTCCACCCGGATCAACAAAAGTCCCGCTCAGCTGTATTTTTGCTATAGGCCAGGAGGGAACTTGTTAAGCAGTTACAGAAAGTTTTTTTTTTTTTCCCTCTTGAGATAAAGGTTTGTTTTTGATGAGTTCCAGTGCATTTTTCCCCTTCACCCGAAATAAGGACATGTGTGTTCCGGTGCATTTTGGTTTGTTCCAGTGCGTTCTTGATGTCTTTTACCACGTTCCAGTACAGTTTAGTGCAGAAAACATGCAGTTCTACTTTTTTTTCTAGAACCGGAATGCCTTGTAACTGATCGCACTGGTGTGAACTATGCACCTGGAAACCATATAACCTACAATCCATGCATTTTTGATATAGAAAAAAAATTCACTGGACTGCATATGGTGTGAACTGACCCCAAAGCAAATTCTATGAATAACCGCAATTTACACAATGCTTTTGCCCTGTAAGATTAGGAATAAAGCAGGGTTTTTTGTTTTTTCCAGGCGAAAGAAAAGTTTTCAATACGACACATCAAAATACATTCTTTTTGAAGCTAATCACATAAGAGGCACACATATTTATCTGTGATTCAGTGCTTAGAGCAGACTTCCATGCACTCATTTTAAAATGATGTTCATGTATGTGATCAGAAGACACTCACGTGTTAGATGGAAGATCCCGTCACAGGCACTGATGTTGGATAGAAACGCATTCCCCAAGCCTTCCCCCTTACTGGCCCCTTTGACAAGACCAGCTATGTCCACCACAGTCAGAAATGCTGGAACTTTGCTTTAGAATAAACAAACAACAGGGTTTTACCACCATGTCATATTCGTTCTTTGCAGGTAAAGAAAAAACAATGACAATGGCATATAAAAGTAAATACATTTTTTTTTTTTTTTTTTTTTTTTTTAGACAAACCATCAGAGGAACAACCTGAATGTTATTTTTTTGCATTGAGAATCAACAGTCCTAGCAAAGTGTCAGAGCTTTCAAACAGCAAGGAAAGGAAAGGGCAGGTGGTTCATATAGTAACCAGCTATTTTCAAATGTACCCTGAAATTAGAAAGGCCAATTAGTATGCTGTCATCCAGTTTTTTAAACAAACTTCTTTAAAAATAACAGACTGCAGTGTTGCTTCTGTGCATATAGAGCAGGGGTGTCCAAACTTTTTTCAAAGAGAGCCAGCTTTGATGAAGTGACAATGCGCAAGGGCCGACCATTTTGCCTGACATTCTTTGAACCATTAAAATTAATTCTAAGTGTGTTTGTTCGAGCACTAATACACTGCCCAACAAGAATTATCTTGCCTTTGTGGCTGTGTGTGAGTAAAGAGATGAGCTCAGGCGTATTATTTGGATACACCGTATTTATTGGCATAAAACAGGCACCTTCACTTTAAGAGGGAAGTTTCAGGAAAAAAAAAAAAAAAACTTACAATTTTAAATAAAGACATAAAACTGTGAAGCAAAATAAGGGTCAATGCCCATCTGCAGACCCCAAATTGCCATGAATGCAGCACCAATCACCAGGAATGCAGAACTTACCATTGCTAGGAATGCAGGACCCACCATTGCCAGGAATGCAGCACCACCAATCACCAGGAATGCAGAACTTACCATTGCTAGGAATGCAGCACCCACCATTGCCAGGAATGCACTCATCATTGCAAGAAATGCAGCATCGACCATTGCCAGGAATGCACTCACCATTGCCAGGAAACCACTGGTGAGCGTCGTTTTTGAGCGTTTATCAACGTTAGAGCGTTTTTACAGCTGAAAAACATCTCTCAGAACCCACTAGTTTTGGGGTTTTTTTACTGCTCAAAAACGCCACTGCCCAAATTTGCTGATAACAGCCTATGTGTGCATGGACACATAGGATAACATGATGGAGAGTTTAATGACTGTATAAAAAAACATCTACAGCCAAAAACAGCTGCTGTAAAAACATCAAAAAACATCCAGTGTGCATGAGGCCTTAAGATGGCCACAGACATCAAAAGATGGTCAGTTGCCTTCCAATGTCATTTGGTAGAGTTAGTGTCCTAAACAGAGACACTTGGGACCCATGAGCAGGCAGGAGGGAAGATTTATTTATATTCGCTACGAATATTTAGCTTTACTGAGGTGGAGTCCAACGTTTCGGGATAGCCTGGCTCAGAGGTCTACTGCCTAACCCTTACTGCCTTCCTGCTCCTGAAATCACATTACAGCACCAAATAGCTACCAGACTTGAGGATGAATTCCAGGTATGGTATTTTTTTTTTTGCATAGTTATATTGAGCTAGCTCGGACCTGAAAGCTGGTAATCACCATTACTCCAGTGATCTCCACATGCTTCTGAGTCCTGTTGTGAGCAGCCGGCCTGATGCATTGTGAATACAGGAGGTTGGTTGCTCAGCACAAGCGCCATTCAATGCAAAGCGTTCTCTGATTGGACAAGGAAGACAGGTGGGGCGGTAATGTCACATTCCCCACTTCATCCAATCAGAGAAAGTTTGCATTCATTCAGAAAATGCAAATAATTCTCTGAATGGCACCCATGCCAAGCAGCCTAACTCCTGTATTCACAATGCCTCAGGCTGGCCGCTCAAGACAAACAAAAGATTTCCCAGCATACTTACCAGCAAGCCTGCAAAACAACCGAACTGCCCTTGTCTAACAGTTTACGTTAAAAACAGAGGGTTTTGTTTGCACACATTTGCAAATATATGCGTAAGCCCATGACAAGGGACCTTTGTATATACTGCGTTCCTAACTCTAAAATTTCCAAAGTATCCATAGTAGGAACACATACAACAATGGATAGGTTAAGGGACAGTGTGCCTGGAGAGAGCCCAGTGGTTGGAAACCCACTTTTAAAAATACAAAAAAAAACTAACACCTGCAAGACAAAGGCATAATGAGCTAGTATGCATAGCATACTAGCTCATTATGTAATACTTACCTGAGATCGAAGCCCTCGCTGCACAAAGCAAAAAGCACAATGGCAGCAAAGGCATCCAGTGCGTCCCTGCACCCAATTCAACCAACTGTACAAAAAAAAAAGGCAACCACCCCAACCTTTAACTAGCGTTTACAGCAAGGTGCACATTGAAGGGTAATGCACATTGCAAACAAAAGTTTTCTCAGCCCACTTACCAGCCAGCCTGCAAAACAACCAAATTGAACCGAACAGTTTACATTAAAAACAGGGTTTTGTTTGCACACATTTGTAATTATATGCGTAAGCCACAATGCCCACGACAAGGGACCTCTATATAAGCTGGACTAATCTAACTATGTAAACATATACCATGCCTGGAATTCATATTTAAAGGTGATGTCTGACACCAACTTTCAAGTTGTAAAGCCCGACACACCGATAAAAGGCAAAAATAAGGGGGCAAACATAATAAAGTTAGGAAGGTGCATTTCAGGCATAAGCAGTTCTCTTTAAAGCTATGTACTTTGCTGTATCTTTTAAAATAGGCAAAAACTCTTACCTCACTGGCTTGTGATGTTGACACAGGAAGTCGAATCTGTCATCTGAGATGGGCACCCGGCTCTCATTTGGATTAATAGTGCAAAATGGAAAGTTCTCAGCAGCAGCTTGGCTTTTAGTCAACACATTAAAGAAGGTTGATTTCCTGTTAAAATAATGAGTTGGGAATTCATTTTATGAGCTTGCAAGGACAACTTTTTAGCACGGGTTTGTATTAAAGCCAGTTGCCATCAAATTACTATTCAATTTCCTTCATTCCCTAAAAACATAAGTAAAAAATATTTCTTGTGAACTGCAAAATTACAACACTCTCAAAAAACTTTATGCATTCCCCAATTAAAAGTACTAGGTAGATTTTCTGTAATACAGGGCGCTAACACAGGACTGAATGAAGAGCTATATACAGCATCTCCCCAAAGACATCACAGGTGAGATTTCCCTACCGCAATGTGCATCGGTGACCCCTTCCTCACACCCATAATAAGTCTCTGTAAACTGGTTACATTTG
The DNA here is from genome assembly GCA_037952925.1 of Lithobates clamitans. Lineage (NCBI taxonomy): Eukaryota > Metazoa > Chordata > Amphibia > Anura > Ranidae > Lithobates > Lithobates clamitans. The sequence continues at coordinate 2,024,981 of JBBGZY010000014.1, forward strand.
TTACTGTGACCGGCTGTTGGTTTCCGCAATATACCGTTTGATATTGTATGTATTTACCATAAAACTCAAAGAGTCATTTCCCCTCAAAAAATAATAATAAGTCTCTCTTGTAGCTGGATTCTATTTAGGGACTGACACCCTCATTTTGAACAAACCTATTCGCGTTGCACTCAAAAAATAAATGAAATAAACTGTGAATGTATATACTCCTGAATGTGTTAACACTGCAAAAAAATTATAACGCAATAAAAAAAAAATAAAAAAAATCTGTGGATTAAAAAACAAAAAAAAAAAAAACAAAACAGATTGTCCAGTGTTCAGTTTCTACAAAGCCTTTGTGTACCACATGTAATCCAGTCCATATATCCACCAGAGCAGAGATCTGCAGACCACAACAAAGACAACCCCTTTTGGGTATGCACTCACCTTACAAATGGGCCCTTCAAATGGACCAATAGAGCCTTTAAACAATAAAGCAATGGTTTTCTGTTGATCGCTGCATTTGCCTCTGATGACGTCACGGTGAGGAAACACTTTGGTATTGATCTGAGAGAGAGAGGCGTATATGGTGTGCTGCTGGCTTCCAATGTTCCCTGTGTACTGTGGTTGATTGGCTCAGCTGACCAGGGCTGGATGGGAGGCAGCCGCTCCACACTCTCCATGTGTTTTATCTGCTGTTGTTCAAGTGAGCGCATACGTGATTTTTATTATTTGTTTGTATAGTGAACGCTAAGATGTTTTTTCTTCTTATCGGAGTACTGGATGGCTGTTTTTGAAGGTAGACCATTACTCTTTTTCTAGTCCTGATTCAACAATAGGAGCGAGTGCAATCAGCAGAAAACTGAGGGTTTATTGCTTAAAGGCTCCATTAGCCAATTTGAATGGCCCATCTGTAAGGTGACTGCATACCCAAAAGGGGTCTTCTTGGTGGTGGTCTGGACTGAATTTCACGTGGGACAAAGAATTTGTAGAGTGTGAACACGGGATAGTTTTTTTATGTTTTAGCCCACTTTTACACTGGGGCGGTAGGGGGCGTTGGCGGTAAAACAGCGCTATTTTTAGCGTTGTTTTATAGCGGTATTCGGCCGCTAGCGGTGCGGTTTTAACCCCCCGCTGGCGGCCGAAAAAGGGTTAAAACCACTCGTATAGCGCGGCTATAGCCGCGGTATAGCCGCGCTGTCCCATTGATTTCAATGGGCAGGAGCGGTTTAGGAGCGGTGAATACACCGCTCCTTCACCGCTCCAAAGATGCGGCTGACAGGAGATTTTTTCTTCTCCTGCCAGCACACCGCTTCAGTGTGAAAGCCCTCGGGCTTTCACACTGAACAAACAGCGGAGGCTGTTTTGGGGCTTTTTGCAGGCGGTATTTTTAGCGCAATAACGCCTGCAAACCGCCCCAGTGTGAAAGGGGCCTTATTGAATACACGGATTGTTTTTGATTGCATTGTAATTTTTTTACAGTGTTTTGGATTTAATTCTAGTGATTTTCTCATATCACATTGAGGAGCATATACATTCACAGTTTATTTCATTTTTTTTTTTTTTTTTAGTGCAACACTAATACATGTTCATTTGTTCAGATTGATTTTCACACACACGTGTTTGCAGCTCTGTTTCATGTTTATGTGCAAACTTTTTGTATTACACCCTCATTTTAGCTGTAATGATCATGACATTTGGTAGAATTGGGAATAAGAAGCTTAGTAACATGTTCATATATACATATAAAAAGGAAGGTAGGAGATGTAGGTGTTCCCGAAGTCCAGCTTGGACCCGCCAAATCTTGCAGATTTGGACATCTGCTTACAGCTGAACTTTTGTAATAATCGTTAGGAATACAACCAATCCAGTGTAGAGGTAAAGGGTTATTGTACAAGTGGTAATACGAGCATGACAGCAACAAACATTCTCCATGATATTTGCAAAGGCTTACTCATACATACTGGTATCAGTTCAATAAACCTCTTCACCATGGTCTCATATATACAGTATTAGCATATAAGAATTGTGTAAGGTGAATTATGTAATGCTGGGCATTTAATCTTCTTTATTCTTCTACTGGTGTGTAGAAAAGCTGTTCTACTTAATGACAGTTTCTTTGTCAGTTTAAGGTGATATCCAGAAACTACAGATCCTGTACATCCAACACAACACATCACTTTCTCAGGGTAACAGAGATATACTCATTAATTCACTTCATTACAGGATATTAAAACACATTTTAACAAAACTAGCCTTTAGATGTGGTGGCAGCATTAGTTTTCATTTTTCAAGCTAGGATTATAGGAAAATACATGCTGAATTTGCCAGAAATGCAGTGTCCTTGTCACTTCTTGTGAGCTGAACGGGAAAAAAAAACAAAAAAACACAATATCATCTACCTACTGTAAACTACTATCCCCTCCACCCCTATGTAATAAAGGTGAAGAAAAGACATGATTGAAGTCCAGGCCTGTGTGGCAACCATAACTCCCTCCATAAATACAGTGGAGAGAGTGAGTGTAGCCATCCTAGGACAGAAAGTGTATTATTGGTAGGATTATCAGGTAAAAAGAAAAAAATAGGCCTGGAAAAAGAAACCTAACACAGCCAAATTATCAAAAGGACTGGTAAGCCACAATGTATTAAAACCCAACTTGAGGAATTAAAAAACATTTTTTTTTAAAATCTACTCTTGCAGTGGGGCCACCTGTAGGTTTCCGCTAAAATTCATACCAAAGGTGTTCTATAGGGTTGAGGTCAGGACTCTGTGCAGGCCAGTCAAGCTCCTCCACCCCAAACTTGCTCATCCATGTCTTTATCCACTTCAGCCCTGGAAGATTTTACCCCCCCTGACCACAGCACTTTTTACAATTTGGCACTGCGTCACCTTAACTGACAATTGTGCGGTCTTGCGACGCTGTACCCAAATGAAATTTGCGTCCTTTTTTCCCCCACAAATATAGCTTTCTTTTGGCGTTATTTGATCACCTTTTCGGTTTTATTTTTTGCGCTATAAACGAAAAAAGATCAATTTTCTTTAAAAAAAAAAAACAATATTTTTTACTTTTTTCTATAATAAATATCCCCAAAAATGTTTTAAAAACACAAAATTTCTTCATCAGTTTAGGTCAATATATATTCTACATTTTTTTTTACCAAAAATATCGCAATAAGCGTATATTGATTGGTTTGCGCAAAAGTTATCGCGTCTACAAACTACAGGAAAGACTTATGGCATTTATATATATATATATTTTTTTTTACTAGTAATGGCGGTGATCTGCATTTTTAGCGGTACTGCGACATTGCGGCGGACAGATCAGACATTTGTGACACATTTTTGGGACCACTGACATTTATACAGCGATTGGAGCTATAAAAATGCACTGATTACTGTGTAAATGTCACTGGTAGGGAAGGGGCTAACAAGGGGGGCGATCAAGGGGTTAAATGTGTTCCCTAGTTAGGGTTTCTAACTGTATGGGGATAGGACTGACTGGGGGAGGAGACATATCGATGTTCCAAACGATATGTATCCTATCTCCTGACAGAACAGGGATTTGTGTGTTTACATACACAAATCCCCGTGCTGGCTCTCGTGCAAGCGATCACGGGTGACCGGCAGCGATCGAGCCCACCGGCCACATGCACTGGTCCATATCATCTGGTAGAGGGGGAATTATGGTGTGGGGTTGTTTTCCCCAAACTGTTCCCACAAAGTTGGGAGCATGAAATTGTCCAAAATGTCTTGGTATGCTGATGCCTTAAGGAGTTCCCTTCACGGGAATTAAGGGACCAAGCCCAACCCCTAAAAAACAACCCCACACCATAATCCCCCTCCACCAAATGATTTGCATCAGTGCATAAAGCAAGGTCCATAAAGACATGGATGAGCGAGCATGGGGTGAAGGAACTTTACTGGCCTGCACAAAGTCCTGACCTCAACCAGATAGAACACCTCCGGGATGAATTAGTGCGGAGACTGCGAGCCAGGCCTTCTCTTCCAACATCAGTGCCTGACCTCACAAATGTGCTTCTGGAAGAATGGTCAAACATTCCCGCAGACACACTCCTAAACCTTGTGGACAGCCTTCCCAGAAGAGTTGAAGCAGTTATAGCTGCAAAGGGTGGGCCAACTCAATATAGAACCCTATGGACTAAGACGCCATTAAAATTCATGTGCGTGTAAAGGCAGGTGTCCCAATACTTTTGACAATTTATGTGCCCGGCTTCCTGCAACCCCAAAAACAGGCAAATGGGTAGCCCGGGACATATTTGGCTATCTTAAGGCACTCAATACCAGGGGGATAGGACTTTACAAGATGTCTCCAAAGCAACAACATTCAGAAAAACATTATGTGTTGTCTGCCAAATCTCTGACCAATCCTCTTTGGAAAGGTCTAGGGCTAGATCTATAGTCTATCAACATAGACTGGTGGGGTTGGCTGTGGAGAGGATAGCAATGTTGTGTACAATTTAGAAATAACACCCTTAGCGTGTTGATCAGAGGCACAAAAGTGTTCATACATAGACCTCATGCTGAGGTCTTTGGTAGACAAAAGTGTAGCCCAATAAAAGTGTTTAAATTTGCAGGTACCGAAAGATCTCCGAATTAGGTATCGCTCTTGTGGGGTCGAGAATGGTTTAAAACCATTGGAAGACAGAAGACAGTGTGGTCGAGTGAGTTTGTGTCCAATGGTGAAATTAAATCGGGGAAGTGTCTGCAGGATAGAAGGCTGGATTGTGGAAGAAAGATAGTAAGGGTCCGTGTGGGGAAGTAAGTTTTGCCTTCAATTTTGTTGGGTGGGTGGAATGCGTGGCCTCACTCTGATGGGGTAAGCCAAAGTAAATTGTCTATAGTGTGAGGGTCAGCATGAGCTGTGGAGGGGCAGGGAGTGGCCATCTCAGAGGTTCGCCCACAGGCTGAAACTCATCAGTCAAGGCAGCTGGCGGATCCAGACTTCCTAAGTCGGAATGACATGCTGCCTGGACTGATTCCAGTGACGTCAGCGGAGAGCGGACTTCAGAGCCCTCTCCGCTGAAAACGGGTCATAGGAGTGCAAAACGAATGACCCATAGGAGAAGCCCAGCCAAACAAGCTCAGGCTGGACAGTTCCTTTAACTTTATTTTACTTGTTATTAAGTTTACACACTGTAATGACTTTTAAATACTGTATTTCTTTTTCTGTGTGCAAATGCACATAGAAAGAGGCACAGTGCCATCTGCAAGCTGAAAAGTGTTTGTAACCAATCTTCTCCAATCTACTGGTGATCCCATGATTGAGAACCACGGCAATTAATCTGAGAATTTCAGCTGTCAGTGACACACACACACTCCTAGTTTACTGCTGCAACATAGATCAACTGAGTGTCTGAGAATATTAAAGGATAAATTCACTTTTTAAGTAAAAATAAATGCATGCACACATTTTTGCAGAAGAAAAAAGAAATGTGCATTTTTTTTCCTGCAGGAGCCTGGTAAGTATTGCACCAGTGATCAGTGGATCAAGGGTACAATGTCAGGCTTCTGCAGACAAGTGTTAATTTTGGCAGCGAATTTTGATTTAGTTTTAGTCTTTTGCCCCGTACACACGATCGGACTTTCCGCCAACAAAACCGTAGATTTTTGTTCGAAGGATGTTGCCTCAAACTTGTCTTGCATACACATGGTCACACAAATGTTGGCCAACAATTACGAACGTGAAAACGCGGTGACGTACAAGGCGTACGACAAGCCAAGAGTATGAACAGCAATCTGTCATCTCCCCTACACAGTCCCCTCCCCCCTTCAGTTAGAACACAGAGGGAGCACAATTAACCCCTTGATCGCCAGATAGTGTTAACCCCTTCCCTGCCAGTGACATTTTTACAGTAATCAATCCTTTTTTTTTTATAGCACTGATCGCTGTATAAATGCCAATGGTCTTAAAAATGTGTCAAAATTATCCAATGTGCCTGCCATAATGTTGCAGTCCTGATAAAAATCGCAGATCACCGCCATTAATAGTATAAAAAAAAAAAAAAAAATTCATAAAAATGCCATAAAACTATCCCTATTTTGTAGAGGCTATAACTTTTATGCAAACCAAACAATATACGTTTATTGCAATTTTTTTACCAAAAATTTGTAGAAGAATACATATCGGCATAAACTGAGGAAAAAAAAAATACTTGCAATCCTCCCCACACATGTGGAATGAGCTGTGGCAGTCGGGCATGCCATGTGGGTGTTTTCCTGGCGGGGGTGGGGTCCCTTGCCTCAGCTCTGGAACAATCATTTGGGGTCCCATCTTCCTCGCTGCCAGCCAAGTACAGAGTTTTAGCCGACCTGTGAGTATAGATTTCTTTCTCCCCATGAGGTCTTTTCCCCCCTTAAAGGGGTAAGACATATTAATACTACATATCCATTTGTATTTACAGTTTACTTCTGTACCCAACTTCTGATAAATGGCAGATAGCCATGAAACACGTCGAGTTTCCATGGGGTGCTCAGTCAAGCCTGGCTCACTACCTATTCACTGGCCCATATATATCTTTTATACATTTAAAGTTCATTGAGTAGTATGTAACCACTCATGTGTATGTGCATCTATCTTACAGCAGCTCTTTTGCATATGGGTTACCAATGCCTGCTAATAGGAAATACCTTGTATTATACTTTAATAATATTTACTATGTCTTATGTGCTGCCAAGTTGACATATATGTATCTACTATGTTTATGCCATGTGTATGTGCAGATATATGAGGATACTTTTTTATCTGTTTTATATTAAAGTTACAAATAAATGTTTACCAACCACTCTACCTCCACAAGTCAATTGCCTCATTTAAAGTCCCACATTCCCTTTTTCTGTTTACGTACCTGGGATGGAGGTACATATAATGTGCCTCATTTAAAGTCCCACCCCCCCACCCTCGATTATAGTTTTTTTTATATATTTTTTGGGGATATTTTCTAATTGTCGGTCTTTGTTTATAGCGCAAAAAATAAAAACCGCAGAGGTGATCAAATACTAGGGATGCACCGAATTGGTTTTTTGGTGCCGAAACCGAAAATAAATCTTCCTTGATCCCGCAAACCGAAACCGATACCGAAAGTGACTGTTTTTAAAAATATTTTTATACAGGAGATGGTCAGAGACTGCGGACATGGTACAGGAGATGGTCAGAGACTGGGGGCATGGTACAGGAGATGGTCAGAGACTGGGGGCATGGTACAAGAGATCAATGCAGCCTCACCAGTGCCTGTCAGATGCAGGCAGCCTGCGTCCCCGGTAGTGCAGCCTGTGTCCCCGGTAGTGCAGCCTGTGTCCCCGGTAGTGCAGCCTGCGTCCCCGGTAGTGCAGCCAGTGAAGGGAGAGAAGAGCCGCCGTCTGTTTGATTACAGCGCCGGGAACATCACAGCTTTCATTTCAATAGCTGTGCGTTCCCCGCTGCGCGCCGTCACATACAGACCCTCCCCCTTGTCTGGGCACTTTGAAAGACAGATCACCCGTCCCATTGGATAAAAAAAAATTTTAAAAAATTAAAAATCGCAGATCGCCGCCATTACTAAAAAAAAAAAAATTAATAATAAAAATGCCATAAAACTATCCCCTATTTTTTAGACGCTATAATTTTTGCGCAAAACAATCAATATACGCTTATTGCGGGGGGGTTTTTTTAACAAAAATATGTAGAATACATATCGGCCTAAACTGAGGGAAAACATTTTTTTTTTATATATATTTTTGGGGGGATATTTATTATAGCAAAAAGTTAAAAATATTGAGTTTTTTCAAAATTGTCGCTCTTTTTTTTTATAGTGCAAAAAATAAAAACTGCAGAGGTGATCAAATACCACCAAAAGAAAGCTCTATTTGTGGGGAAAAAAAGGACGTCAATATTGTTTGGGTGCAAAGTCGCACGACCGCGCAATTATCAGTTAAAGCGATGCAGTGCCGAATCGCAAAAAGTGCTCTGGTCAGGAAGGGGGTAAAATCTTCCGGGGCTGAAGCGGTTAAGGTTTTTTCTTTTATGAGGCCTGCATATGACATAGTAATTGGATTTGGGGCCTGTTTAGACAGTCACACAGGAGCATTTAAATGTTCTTTAGACCCCTTTCACACTGGGTCGTTTTGCAGGCGCTATTGCGCTAAAAACAGCGCCTGCAAACCGGCATGAAACAGCCGCTGCTGTCTCTCCAATGTGAAAGTCCCGAGGGATTTCACACTGGAGCGGTGCGCTATCAGGACGGTAAAAAAAGTCCTGCTAGCAGCATCTTTGGAGCAGTGAAGGAGCGGTGTGTACACAGGTCCTCCCTATTGAAATCAATTGAACCCTTTCTCGGCCGCTAGCGGGGGGTAAAACCGCCCCGCTAGCAGCCGAATAGCGCTGCAAATCTGACGGTAAAGCGCCGCTAAAAATAGCGGCGCTTTACCGCCGACGCACCTCCCGCCCCAGTGTGAAAGGGGCCTTAAAGAATGACTCCCTCTTTCAAAAAAACTTTACATTTACAATTTTCAAGATGTCCCTCATTAACCTGTGAGGCCACTGGATGTGCTAAATCTGTATGTAGTTGCTAAGGCTCCATACAGCATACCACACTGTGTTCCGGGTGCGGGTCGAGACCTTCCTGTCTCATACCCGGAACACAGATCAGTCCTACAGCAGCGGTGCTCAGCTATATAGAGCAAGCAATGTATTCTACCAATGAATACAAAGCCTACTCCGATTGGTTGAGTCAGAGGTTGTGACATCAGCTCTCCTTTCTGACTCAGCCAATCAGAGGAATCTTTGTATTCATTGATAGACTGACCTGTGTTCTGGGAACGAGAAATGAAGTCTCGCTAGCACCCGGAACCCAGTGCGGTATGCTGTATGTAGCCTTAGCTACATACAGTTTATATCGCACATCCAGTGGCCTCACATGTTAGCGAAGGAGCCAGCTTTGCCCAAGCACACTATGTTAAGTATTTTGAGGGATGGAGTTCTTTAAGGTCCAACTAATACACCAGCAATGGGTTGCAGGAACAAGTGCAGTGTGCTTTCTTCTGACATACTAGAGTATGTGTCACATTTCATTAAAGACAAACTACTATGACAGTGCCAGGCCCTGCTGTGTGTGAAAAAAGATTTTTTTGTCACCCAGGGTTCTCATCCAGGCAGGCTGAGGGTCTCCAGGTTGCTTGCATCATACAGAGGAAACTGTTTTTTTAAATTTTCCTCAGAGACTGGTAAAACCCAGTTTGGGTCCTAAAACCTTTGTATAAATTTTGGAGGGATGAAGTGTCCAATCCAGGGTCCAGGTTCTGTGGGCAATGAGAACACAGTGAGGCAACTAGTGCTCAGGGCTCCACACCTGCGGACAAAGGAGGTCTTAGGAGAGCTCCACCTAGGACACAGGTGGGAGCCAGGGTAGCAGGGAGCTGCTAGGTACATGCATTGAGTTTGGGAGAGAAAGACAAGGGTCTGAGGATACAGGCTAGAGCAGCAGTGCTGCAGGTGTAACCCAGGAGGCTGATGAACATTTCTTTTTGTGGCAGAGAAATACTGGCAATCCTTTGATAAGGGAAACTTGTGTAAAAAAAAAACAAAAAAAAAATAACACACACTTATAGATAGGAGTTCTATGACAGAAGACACCCTATTGGTCTCCTTTGTCATAATTGCTCCCGGTCTGTTAGCTTTAAAGTGATTCTAAAATGTATTTTTTTAATAACAAACATGTTATCTAAATACCGCTGATTGTCTGGTTCTTGGTCTTTAGTGAGCAAAGAGCTGGTGACCGTCAGTCATCAGCTCTCTGCTCTGCATCTCCAGCACTCACTGGAGCACTGAGCTGTGGAGGGGGCAGGATCGGCTTAGCCTGTCAGCAGCTTGCTGAGAGGCTGAGCCAGCTGTCGCTCAGTAATCTGGGTGGATCCCGACCTTAAAGTTGAGATCGATCCAGAGCCTGGACCGGAACTAAGTGCACTCCTGTGATCCACAGAAGTAGGGCCAAAAGAGCTGTGGCCATACTTCTCCTTTAATGCTTAGAATGCATTAAGGTAAAAAAACTTGTACCTTTATAACCACTGTAATGTACGCTGAACCGTGCATGTACAGCTTACTGTACATTCATTTACAACGCTTGGTACGGTGATGAATGCGACTCCCGTGCCCTTGCACGAAAGTGATCGCGTCATCACATCCCAGTTAAAACAGTCCTAACCCAGGATGGAGACTGGGGGGGGGGGGGGGTGGAAGCGCCAGTGACCATTGGTAGGTCTGACAGTGTAGCACTGGAGGGGATTGTTTGACAGATATGTCTGCCATAACGTGCCAATATGCTGTGTTTAAATCTGCTTGCTTTAAGCTGGCTGCGTCCTTAACGCTCTACCGTTTGCAGCTGGTTCCCACACTACGTATATGGGAGAAAATTGAGAAACATGCGTATGTGATTCACTCTCACACAATATTATCTACAATGACAGAAAGACAATTTTATACAAAATCATCAACACTGTACTTGGCTGGATGCCCAGAACCATGCCAATGCTGCAATTACCACAGCTGCAAAAAGTTAAATATTTTACGTGAGAGACAATTATAGAGGCTGAAGTGGGCTATACATAAAGGTGTAACCAAACACCCCATCAAGATCCACAACAGCCATACATAAAATCATAACGTGGATTTAAAAGTGGAACAGGGCAATGAGTACCTATCCCAAATATTGAGGATTTACTAAAAGGAAGAGAAACTGTTCATTTAGCAAAGTAAACTTTACAGAGTTTAGTGTATAAGTGAAACTGTGCTCACTTTAATACCCTGAAAACAAAAAGTATTATGAATTTTTTATGCACGGTTGGGTATTCGGAATAAAACTGCTTTAGGGTCCTTTTCCACGGGCATTCAGTTTTAAAGTTCAGTTACGCATTTTTTTTAAACGGATAAAAAACTTATACGGATGTCAATTTTTACATCCGTTTTCCTGTCCCCTGACATTTTTTTTTAACAAAAAAAAAGTGACTGAACTTCAAACATAACTGGTTGCTAAGGAGGGGGCCGGGAAGCTGGCCGCCGTGTCCTTAACAACCGATGAGTCATCAACTTTAAGCGGGGTTCCCCGCTAACAGTTGAATTTTTTTTAAAAATGTAAAAAAAAACAAACAAAAAAACAGCTTGGGGTCCCTACCAGGCCCTTCGGGTTTAGTATGGATTCGAAGGGGACACCCCCCCACACCAATTTTTTTTTTTTAAATGCCATGGGTCCCCCCCAAAATCCATACCAGAACTTTATCCGAGCATGCAGCCCGACAGGTCAGGAAAGGAAGGGGACGAGCGAGCGCCCCCCCCCCCCCCCCCAAATCATATTAGGCCGTATGCCCTTAACATGGGGGGTGCATTTTTCTTTAATGTCATGTGACAGTGGCACTAATATGCAGCACTGATGGGCACTGATGAGGTGATAACTGTGTCAGTAGTTTATTTTATTACAAATTTTTTTACAATTTTTGTTTTTTTTACAATTTATATATAATTTATTTACAATGCTTTACTTTATTTTTTTTTGGGGGGGGGGGGGCGAGTAGACAGTCAGTATTTATTTTACTTTAAAATTGTAAAAATAATACTTTAACATATTTATTACTTCTCCTTTTTTTTTTCCATTAAAACCTGTTGGGGGGTTGGGGTGAGATGTCAGGGCTCTAAACAGACCCCTGACATCTCCCCTTTGAGACATGAAAATAGACTGACTGAGGATAGATTCCCCAGTCCCTTTCTCAGCAGCCTTAGCCACACTGAACATGAATGGACAGAAGACAGAATGGACATTCATAAACTGAAGCATCGTAAACACAGTGTAGGATGAGTGTAGGATGTGACCGACAGTCAGCATCGCTCTGCTCAGGGAGGTGTGAGAACCGAGCCATCGGCAGTGCTCGGTGGCTCGGTTTTCAGTGCAGAGACGCCATGGGACAGCTGCAGCATCGGACTGATGCTCCATCCACCGAGATAAGTATGATTAGCAAAAAAAAAAAACCATACTTCTCTTTTAAAGTAGCATACAGTTCTAGTTTGTAAATGCTGCACAAAGATCCTAATGGGAGTGCTAACTGCCACTTTAAACAAGCTGCTAGCAGGCTTCGGCATTCCTTAAAGTTTGTTGAAAGCCTGCTAGCAGCTTGCTTAAAGTGGCAATCAGCACTCCCATTAGGATCTGTGCTCAGCATTTACAAACTGGAGTTGAATGGTACTTTAAAAGCTTCAACAAAGCTTGCTGAAAGCTTTGTAAATACTTTTTCAAAGCTTGCTGTTCACACTGCTCTTATACAAGCTGAAACCATGTGAAACAGGCCTTACTGGCACATTTCTGGCGGTAGTTTCCTTTAAAACTACCTGCACCTTATTAAGACTGGCTTGGAATCTACAACCCCTTTATGAATACCCCCACTTCTATGTAGCCCAGCCTTGCAGCGCTATTAATACCACCTTCACTGACTTCCCCAAGCTCTGACATTAGGATCAGTGTAAACAGCTGCTAACATTAACTGCTACAATCAAGCTGAGAAAACCAGACACAGATTATGGAGTGAAGAAAATCCAGGAACGCTGTGAGTATAATTCCACCATTACTTATAAATATCCTTCAGTCTACATCTCAATGTAAATAAGAGAAACGATCATTCATTTCTCTTATTTACTTGGGCACTAATGGTGAACTGAAGCATAAAATGACGACCACATCATTAATGTGGGACTGGGATGGCGTTGTGTGTCTATTGGTAACCTGTGATCTCTGTTGACACCCCGTCTTTCACATGTATATAAAAATCCCCAGCCTATCACTATTACTCCCCAAAAAATACAGCAGTAATAAACCCCAAACCAAAAAAATAATCACCCCATCGTAGCTTACTAATCCTTAAATGTGGTGGCTGCATTCATTTTACTTTTCTAGGCTTTCATTTCTTTATTTACATCTGGTAATCTGGCAAGTAAGTCTGTTATTCTTTAATTTGGTTGAGACAAACCATGTAACACTGACAGGAGTGCTTACAGTGATCAGCTTTTGTTCAAATATGTAAAACCTTTATTAAAAAAGGAAAATAAACACTGTCCTGTAAGTGCTTAAAAAGTTAAAACTTAAAGTAATTGTAAGCTGCAATATATTTCATTTTTGGTTTTCTACAGCTTTGGTGCCAGGAGTTTCTATTAACTGCATAAAAATGCATGCATAGGTGTAAAAACCCTGACACATTTCCCCAACCACACCTATAAACTTGTCCACATTCTCCGACAGCCTTTTGTAGAATTACCTATACTGAGTTTTATGGGTGGCCCTCGGTGATGTCAAGCGCTGCAGCCCATTCTCTGTATACATGATAATTTGATCACCACTGCTCTACCCCCTAAATCCCAGTAACTGGAGAACTGGTAAAATGAGAGCATGATTCACTCACCCCACATTGGGTAGTCCAACGATACCAATCTTCAGAGAAGTCCCAAATCGTCCAATAATGGGATGCTGTTTTGGTCCATCGTCTACTTTCTTAGGAGGCATCTAAAATGTAAGCCAAAACCTTCATCATCATCCTCCAAGGCAGCCAACTGATATTAATACATGGGAATAATAAGTATACCTTTTTCGGAGCCATGGCTACATCACATTAAGGCCTTATCAAAAACGAAACCAAAGAGTCCACTCCACAGCACCTAATCCAGGGTTAGATGGTTCTCATTTAAAAAAACTATTGATTTCCTAAAACCAGTTTGGAAGCTGCAGGAACAGACACCCTACAGGCTAATAATATGAGAGGGGCAGAGAGCAGCCCCAGAGAGAATATGCTGAGGAATCACTTTCTAAATGTGACACCTGATGCCATCAATATGACCAACTGACAGCATCATGTGTGGCATAGTGCCAGAGCAGAGCCTCTCCAGGAACAGTCTACTGTACTGCACTGTGCACCATGTCACTGAAAAGAATTTTACTCTGAAACTGATTTTAGAATTTTGTTTTATTTACAAATGTTAATTTTTAACTGTAACTTGTAATTCTATAGTTATTTACTGCAAATTATAGTTTAAGAAGAAACGGCATCTGAATATAATAGTGAGTTAACTGGTCTACGCCTACAGCTTGAACCCAACTGGAGTAGGTGAGACCTGCTAACTTGAATTTGATATCATTTTGTTAATTGGTTACCTTTATACTTTTGTTAGCTACCTTAGGATATACGTATTATATGTATTATTATAACATATGATAATAAGGAACTATGTGATGTATTGAAGATGCTCTTGTTGTTAAAGAAATTTATAAATAAAGTTTGAAAGAAATGTTTGTCTTACTTTTGGTGCAGAATTGTATCCTACATGCTTTCAAATGATTCTTCTGTTACATCGCAGGGGTTATGCCTGCTGGTTTAATCTGCAGTGACAGACATCCGTATTGTACAATCCCAGCCAAACAAGGAGTGGTTAGAAGTATGGAATCAGATCCAGACACAAGCCAGATGCTGATCACACCTCGCTATGAGACGCCTTTTTATGTAGTAAGGGTTCAGTGTGCTGAGGATCTCATATATTGGTCTAGGAAAGAAATGCTGCCAAGGGTTCCCCAAATGTAATATTTAGATTTTTTTATGTATATTCTGGAATATCAATGGGAGAGGATTACTGGAGGCTATCAGTAACAAAAATATTTTCTGACATTTCTGGGAGGTACAATTTTACAAATTGCAGGGGAGTCACATGCTATTTAATTCAAGCAAAACATGTTACAAAGTTCTGTTAGCGAGGGTTCACTCGCACTGACAGCTTTGACAATGTCTGGTTCACCTCCTTAGTCCAGTTCGTTTATGTAGTGTGAGTGCCCAGAACCATGCACAGAAATGGTTAACAGAAAGAGTTTTTTATATCACACATACTTAGGCGAATGCAGCATCAGTCCGTCTCTGCCTCTGTCCCCTGCCGGATCTAAGACTGAGAACAGAGCGATCAAACACCACTGATTGCTCGGTTCTCTGAGCAGAGAGCTAGCGACTGTCAGTCATCGGCTCTCAGCTCCTCACTGGAGTGCTGGGCTGTGGAGGGGATGGGAGCGGCTTGCTGAGAGGCTGGGCTAGGTGGCAGTTCAGGCTCCTGGGTGGATCCCGACCACTGGGCGGCACAGTGGTGTAGTGGATAGCACTTTCGCCTACCAGTAAGAAGGGTCGCTGGTTCATATCCCAACCATGACACTACCTGCCTGGAGTTTGCATGTTCTCCCTGTGCCTGTGTGGGTTTCCTCCGGGTACTCCGGTTTCCTCCCACACTCCAAAGACATGCTGGTAGGTTAATTGGCTCCTGTCAAAATTGTCCCTAGTATGTATGAATGTGAGATAGGGACCTTAGATTGTAAGCTCCTTGAGGGTAGGGACTGATGTGAATGTACAATGTATATGTAAAGCGCTGCGTAAATTGACGGCACTATACAAGTACCTGAAATAAATAAATAAATAAAAATATGGTCCTGTCGATCAGGGCTCTCCGATTCCTCCTGTATTGAAATTGTACTGTCTGCCCTAATGTTGTAAAGCGCTGTGTAAACTGTCGGTGCTATATAAATTCTGTATAATAATAATAATATAGTTTTGATCTTTAACCAGCCTGAGCCGGTGTTCTATCAGATTAGCGAACCCATCATTTTAAAGAACGGAAGTGACGATGCGTTCCACCGCTACCAGGTTTCTGACAGAACACCTGCAGTCAGAAGGCAGCAGCGGACATCTTATTACATCCAGCAACGTCTTGAATTTCAGAGTAAGTTTAGCAATAAAGTGAGCGGATATAAATATAGTTTATTGACATCTTTGGATGTTACATTTTGAAAGAAGCTGGACACCAGCAGTAGAAAAGTGGCGGAGGCCATGTTGGTACAACCCGAATTACTCTGCGCTAAACCTTTTAGGCTTTCAGAATTAAACATCGAAACAGCGTCATTGATGTTAATTCACCATATTTATTTATATACGCTTACTTTATAGCTAAAATTACTCAGCCACAGCTGAATGTAGTAAGATGTCCGATGGCGCTGTTCTGTCAGATTAGCAAACTCATAGAACGCATTCGCGCAGCTGACAGGGCGTCACTCCCATTCGCTGATCTGATGGGTTCGCTAATCTGATAGAACCACACGTTTTTTTTCTTATTCTTCCTTTGACGATGTCCTGTTGAATACTGGCTCCCGTCGAAAAATCCCTCCGATGGGCCTGCGCACGCGCAGTACCAAACGTCACTCTAGCTGATATGCCAATCAGCTGGCGTGATGTCAACACAACGCATGCGCAGATCGTCAGAGGCCTTATCCAATGCTATGCAAACAGCGGAGGGAGAACGGGCTTGTCAGATTCTGCCTCGTGGAGTGGGTTTCGCTGAAGGGCGTGTTTTGTGTGTGTTGCAGGGCCGGTTTAGTGTGTTGAATGGCGGGTTTTGCCTGTGTCTAAGGGCGGGTTGCAACACACACACACAACAGTGAGGCAGAATCTGACTAGTACGTTCTCCCTCCGCTGTTTGCATAGCGTCGGATAATACCTCTGACGATCTGCAAATGCACTAATGGTCACACCAGCTGAACGACATATCAGTTAGAGTGATGTTTGGTACTGCGCACGCTCAGACCCATCGGAGGCATTTTCGATAGAACACCGGCAATTTTTTTTTTTTACATTCAGCTGTCAATGGATAACCCTACTGACAACTGATCGATTTTTAAAACGGAGTTCCACCCAGAAAAGGAACTTCCTCCAATTCCTCCCCCTCCTCTGGTGTCACATTTGGCACCCTTCAGGGGGGAGGGGGAAGCAGAAACCTGTCAAATCCAAGTATTTGTTCCCACTTCCAGCAAAAGAGCGCCGCACCTTGTGCAGCAATCTACGCATGTCCAGCCCCTCCTCCTTCCCCCGCTGTCTTCTGGGAGACACACAGGTCCCAGAAGCGGATATTTATATCAAAAAGTAAAAAATATTGCTTGTTTTTTTCTTCAAAATTGTCGCTTTTTTTGTTTATAGCACAAAAAATAAAAACCGCAGAGGTGATAAAATATCACCAAAATTAAAACTTTATTTGTGGGGGGAAAAAAAAGGATGTCAATTTTATTTAGGTACGTCGCACGACCGAGCATTTGTCAGTTAAAGCAACGCAGTGCCATATCGCGAAAAAGGGCCTGGTCAGGAGTGGGGGTAAAACCTTCCAGGGCTGAAGTGGTTAAAGGGGTTGTAAACCCTCTTTTCACCTTAATGTATTCTATGCAATAAGGTGAAAAACCTCCTGTGATGCAGCCCCCCCGCCCTAGAGATTTTACTTACCTGAACCCGGTCTGTCCAGGCGGGGACAAGCACACCCGCTCCAGCTGGTGTCCCGGGTCCCGATTGGATAGATTGATAGCAGCGCAGCCATTGGCTCCCGCTGCTGTCCATCAAATCCAATGAGGCGGGGCCGAGTCCCGCTGTCTGTGTCAATGAACGCAGCAGCAGGACACGGGAGTGCGCCCGCATGAGTGCCCCGAGGGAGAGCGGCTCTCCAACGGGGCACTCGAGAAGAGGAGGAGCCAGGAGCGCCGTTGAGGGACCCCAGAAGAGGAGGATCGAGGCCACTCTGCGCAAAACCAACTGCACAGAGGAGGTAAGTATGACACGTTTGTTTTGTTTTTTGTTTTTAAATGAACCTTTACATATCCTTTCACAACGGTCTAGTCACAGCTGAGGAGGAAAAAAACAAGCAAAATACATGAAAACCGCATACAAAAATGTGGGTTCAAAAACACCCCAAAAACGGCACAGATGTGAACGTCGCCTGAGAGAGGGGTGATATGTGAGAGAACAGACGTCCATCACAAGGGATCCGTCAGATGAGGTGAGGGGCCCCCGGAATGCACGCTGCCTGTGTTGGGGGCCCGTACACATACGTCTATATACAGTAACACAGCGCCCACGTGACTGAACCCCCAACACCTCATTCACACTGATGTTGTGTCCAATCATAATGATGATTTTAGTGAGAATAGAATTGTGTTGTTGTCTGGGGGGTCCTATCAGGTAGGCTCCTATGACTGGCAGACACAGCACAGCAGGACCTCCTCATGTACAGCATGGGCAGCTGATTCATACAGGATGTATAGAAATCACAGGAGCCGCTCTATGACTGAACGAGCGCAGCCAATCGCCACCGTTCAATGAGCGAGTCTCTGCTAAGGGGTTGTGCAGTAGCTGAGGCTGAGCCCCGGTGCCCAGGCAGCGCCACACACCCCTGACACGTGTACAGAGCCCGGCACTGCTCTCTCCGGTCACATGGGGGACACGGCTCCTCACCTCCGCTCCGAGTCACGTGTCACTCCCGGGAATGATGAGCAGCGGCGCTTTCAGGGTCTCCCAAGCACGTTCTACAGCCGGCGTCCCAGAGACGGAAGGGGCGGGGCCACCGGAGCGACGCGCAGAGCGTGCGCCCATCCCATTGGCTGACGGCGCGGGGTGAGAGGTCAGTGCGACAGATGACTGCAGAGAGGAGAGCATGCTGCTTCCTGTGCCTCTCCCAGCCAGACATGTGATGTGTGAGCAGACTGACAGCTGGGACTCCGCTCCCTCTTATCTCCGCCACACCTGTCCTCTTTGTAGCTCTGTATAGAGCAGTGGCAGCTGATGCTCAAAATTTTTGTGTGTGTGTGGGGGGGGTGCAAACATTTTTTGAAAAAAAATCAATTGCAGCCACTGTGCCCATCAAACGCTGCCAGTATGCCCATCAGATGATGCTAGTGTGCCCATCAAATGATGCTAGTGTGCCCATCAAATGATGCCAGTGTGCCCATCAAACGCTGCCAGTAGGCCCATAAGATGATGCCAGTGTGCCCATCAAACGCTGCCAGTATGCCCATCAGATGATGCTAGTGTGCCCATCAAATGATGCTAGTGTGCCCATCAAATGATGCCAGTGTGCCCATCAAACGCTGCCAGTAGGCCCATAAGATGATGCCAGTGTGCCCATCAAACGCTGCCAGTAGGCCCATAAGATGATGCCAGTGTGCCCATCAAACGCTGCCAGTAGGCCCATAAGATGATGCCAGTGTGCCCATCAAACGCTGCCAGTAGGCCCATAAGATGATGCCAGTGTGCCCATCAAATGATGCCAGTGTGCCCATAAGATGATGCCAGTGTGCCCATCAAACGCTACCAGTAGGCCCATAAGATGATGCCAGTGTGCCCATCAAACGCTGCCAGTAGGCCCATAAGATGATGCCAGTGTGCCCATCAAACGCTGCCAGTAGGCCCATAAGATGATGCCAGTGTGCCCATCAAATGATGCCAGTGTGCCCATCAAACGATGCCAGTGTGCCCATCAAATGATGCCAGTGTGCCCAAATGCCACACACAGGGAAGTTTGCCCACTGATGCAAAGTGATAACTTTCGGACCTGGCCAACCCAGTCAATTTGATCGACTGGATTGGATAGCGATTGACTGGATAAAGTCATCATAATACATACAGTGGACAATCCATTTGATCAACATGTTACACACAGGGAAGCTTGGCTACTGATGCAAAGTGATCGATAATTTTCGGACCTGGCCAACTCACTCAAGTTTGATTGATTGGATAATCTAGGCAAGTCATTATATATATATATATATATATATATATATATATATATACACACACTCATCTGATCGATATGCCACACACAGGGAAGCAAATTTTGATCAATATTTAAGATACAATAGTAACTTAAAAGTATTCATTAATACAGTATCCGATTGAAGCAATTGAGAATATTCTTCCCTGGGCTGATCGACTCCGTTTGATTGAATCTATTGAAATGGAGTCTAAATCGAAAGAGAAGTCATTCAATTGTTTGTAGATTTGATGATTTTGATCAAATTATACATCGATTGGATTAACAAAAAATAAAATTGATGTGTGCATGGTCAGTATAAATCTATCAGGTGGAAGATGTAGCTATTTGATCGCTAGCAAACTTGATCTGTTGATTTAATCACACATCTATCAGATCATAAAATCAGCCTGTGTATGGGCACTAGAAGTCATCGGTCACCACTGGTGAGCAGAAAAAAAAGGTGTAATCGTCACTCTACACATATTCCTCTAATCCATATAAAAGTAATAGGTACCATCCTCGCACTTCATAAAGCATATCTGGAAAAGTTGAGCGATATTGAGCTGGTGGTGTAATCTATTTCCAATGTTTATAGCAGTTTTATATCAGCTCTTACACCTATTACTGATAAGGTTCACATGTGCATACAGATAAGAGACATGGGAAGGTGACATGGACACACAGATCAGTGAGGAGGACTTGCCGATCTGTTAATGAGGCTCCTGAGTAGACTGCAATCCATTGTTAGTGACAGCTGTCCTGACACCTCTGCCTCCTTCCTTCCATACACCGTCTGGCTGGGAAGGATGTCTTATCTCGGTGTGTTGTCACACATGGAAGGCTGGTCTCCTTATCTCTATTGGATGGATGGGGAGGCTTCACATGGGCTGTGTGTTTGTTAACAAGTGCCGATCGTCAGTGCATCTATTATGTCCACTCCATGTATATGCCCAACAAGGACCATCAATGTACTCCTTGTATGTTGCTGAACTTTGAGTGGTTATACCAGAATGATGACTGCAGGTTTAGGTATCATCTTGGTATCATTCTTTTCAGCCAGCGGTCGGCTTTCATGTAAAAGAAATCCTAGCGGCTAAATAGCCTCTAGACTGCTTTTACAAGCAGTGGGAGGGAACGCCCCCCCCCCCACCGTCTTCCATGGTTTTCTCTGGCTCTCCTGTCCCAACAGGGAACCCGAAAATGCAGCCAGTGGTTCTGCCAGCTGATCAGAGACCAGAATGGCTCCAATCATCTCTATGGCCTAAGAAAGTAGAGGCTACAAGCATTTCATGACTTTCGCCAGATATAAACGGCACCATTGGGAAAGCATTTTATCACACCGATCTTGGTGTGGTCAGATGCTTTGAAGGCAGAGGAGAGATCTAGGGTCTAATAGACCCCAATTTTTTCAAAAAAGAGTACCTGTCACTACCTGTTGCTATCATAGGGGATATTTACATTCCCTGAGATAACAATAAAAATGATTTTAAAAAAAAAGGAACAGTTTAAAAATTAAAAAAAAAGAAAAATAAATGTTAAAAAAAGCACCCCTGTCCCCCCGTGTTCATGCACAAAGGCGAATGCACGCGTCGGTCTGGTGTCATATGTAAACAGCAATTGCACCATGCATGTGAGGTATCACCGCAAAGGTCAGATCGAGGGCAGTAATTTTAGCAGTAGACCTCCTCCATAAATATAAAGTGGTAACCTGTAAAGGATTTTAAAGACTTTTAAAAATGTGTGTAGTTTGTCGGCGCTGCACATTTTTGCGCAATTTTAAAGCATGTCGTGTTTGGTATCCATGTACTCGTCCTAAGATCATCTTTTTTATTTCATCAAACATTTGGGCAATATAGTGTGTTTTAGTTCATTAAAATTTAAAAAAGTGTTTGTTTTTTTAAATCGCTGCGAAAATACTGTGTGAAAAAAATTGCACCCACCATTTTAATCTGTAGGGCATTTGCTTTAAAAAATATATAATGTTTGGGGTTCAAAGTAATCTATAAAAAAAAAAAAAAAAAAATGTAATGTAACGTAAACAAAAAGTGTGAGAAAGGGCTTCAAGTGGTTAGAGTGGGTGATGTGTGACATAAGCTTCTAATGTTATGCATAAAATGCCAGGACAGTTCAACCCCCCCCCCCAAATAAACCCCCTGAGAGGAATGTTGAGTCCATGGAATATTTTATATTTTGCCACAAGTTTCGGGAAATTTACAAACTTTTTTTTTTCTTTTTTTGCACAAAGTTGTCACTAAATGATATATTGCTCAAACATGGCATGGACATATGTGGAATTGCACCCCAAATACATTCTGCTGCTTCTCCTGAGTATGGGGATACCTCATGTGTGAGACTTTTTGTAAGCCTAGCCGTGTACAGGACCCCAAAAACCAATCAACGCCTTCAGGCTTTCTAAGGGTGTAAAATGGTGATTTCACTTCCTCACTACCTATCACAGGTTATTGGATTTTTTTATAACAAAAAGTAGAAAATATTATATTTTTATAAATTTTCGGTCTTTTTCCGTTTATATCGCAAAAAATAAAAATCGCAGAGGCAATCAAATACCATCAGGAAGGCTCTATTTGTGGGAAAAAAAGGACGCAAAATGTGTTTGAGTACAGCATTACATGACCGCACAATTACCAGTTAAAGCAGTGCAGTGCCAAATTGTAAAAAAAGTGCTTTGGTCATTGAGGGGCCAATTCCTTCGGGGCTGAAGTGGTTAAAGCGCGTAATTAGAACCAGAGGCTCTAATAGGCTTCAAAAAAGGGTGGGCTCAGCGCACAGATTGGGGGGTTGGTATATAATGTTCATCTCCCGCGGGGGGGTTGATGGTGTTCCCACTGTTCGTCCGCCATGGGGGGGTTGTCGTTGGTTTGCCGCCCCCTCCGAATTATCGAGGACCAGCCGCCACTGCATACACATACTGAGGCTAATTAACCTACCAGCATGTCTTTGGAATGTTGTAGGAGAGCAAAGTACCTGGAGGAAATCCACAAAAGGCAGGGAGAACATGCAAACTCCATGCTTAGCTTCAAACCAAGGACTCTACTCCCGCAAGGGAGAAGTGCAAACCCCCAAGCCACTGTGCTGCCCACTAAACTGATTAGAGAAAATTGTTCCAGTTTATAAGGGTCACACAACCAGTAGCCCTTAAACAGGAACTTCATCTTAATGCTGGCCCCACCCTCCCTCACCAACACACTTTTGAAGGTCTGCCGATCCTTCAGGACCTAGAAGAACCATCAGGATTTGTATAGGCCAGTGATGGTGAACCTTGGCACTCCAGATGATTTTACATTTCCCATGATGCTGTATGTTGTGTAGATGAGCATCATGGGAAATGTAGTTCCAAAACATCTGGAGTGCCAAGGTTCTCCATCACTGGTATAGGCCCTGCAGCACACCTGCATACGCATTGAGCTCTATGCACATGTGTGGAAAAACAGAGGTCTGAGACTTCCATAACTGCACCATGTTTGAGCATGCAGATGTGCCTTAGGTGTCTGCCAGGTCTTGAAAGTGCGCAGATGCGCTAAAGATGAGCCCTTCAGCGCAGCATCATTCTTGCCAAGGCAAGACAGGAGGAAGTGCAGCACCAAAAAGTAAAAAGCACCTAAAAAAACCCACTTGGGGGAAAGGGAGGTTGCTGCAGTCAGTTGTAAACAATTTGTTTTTGGGGTGAAGGTCTGCTTGAAGTGGTTACAGTTAGACATGTGCAGGATGAAAAAATTTGTTTAGTTTCGTTTCGATTCGTTATTTAACTAAATTCGTTTAGTTAAATTTGTTGCATTCCTTACATTCGTTTTTGGGATTCGTTTAGTTTCGTATTCGAATTTAAAAAAATTAGTCCGCATTCGAAAAAAACTATCAAATTCGAAAAAATTCTACCGCATTCGAAAAAGTTTGTCCGAATATGAAAAAGTAAACTATATATAACCATTTTGTGAAATTCGTATAGAACGAAAGTGAATTTGAAAAGAATAGAAAAGAATAGAAAAGAATAGCATAGAAAAACAATAGAACAGAATAGAAAAAAAACCATATATATATATATATATATATGTATGTATATGTATATGTTTTTTTTCTATTCTGTTCTATTGTTTTTTCTAGTCTAGTCTTTTCTATTAGAATTCAATTTCATTCTATTTCTATATAACCATTTTCCGAAATTTGAATTTTTCGTATAGAAAAAATTCACATTCAAATAGAAAAGATTAGAATATAATAGAAAATAATGGAAAAGAATAGCATAGAAAAACAATAGACCAGCATAGAAAAAAATATTATATATATATATATATATATATATATATATACACACACACACACACACACACACACACACACACACACACACACACACACACACACACACACACACACACACACACATATATATATATATATATATATACATACATACATCTTCCGAAATTCGAATTCCATGTAGACTGAAATCAAATTTGAATAGAACATTTTGGAATAGAATAGAAAATAATAGGACAGAATAGCACAGAAAAACAATAGAACAGAATAGAACAAAATATAATATACATATTGTTTTTCTAGTCTATTCTTTTCTATTATTTTCTATTCTAATCTTTTCTATTCAAATTCGAATTTCGTATAGAATGAATTCAAATTTGAGTAGAAAAGTTTAGAATAGAATAGAAAATAATAGCATAGAAAAACAATGGAACAGAATAGAAAAAATATATATATATATATATATATATATATATATATATATATATATATTTCCTATTCTAATCTTTTCTATTCAAATTCGAATTCATCCTATTTGAAATTCGAATTTCAGCAGCCATCTTCTGAAATTCGAATTTCACATAGAATGAATTCAAATTCGTATAGAAAAGTTTAGAATAGAATAGAAAAGAATAGCATGGAAAAAAAATGGAACAGAATAGAAAAAAATATTATAATATTATTACATATTATTACATCATATATACATCTTCCGAAATTCGAATTTCATATAGACTGAAATCAAATTTGAATAGAATAGAAAATGATAGAAAAATATAGCATAGAAAAACAATAGAACTGAATAGAAAAAATATATAATATATATATTATATTTTATTCCGTTCTATTGTTTTCTATTCTAATCTTTTCTATTCAAATTTAAATTCATTTTATACGAAATTCGAACTTCAGAATCCATGTTCCAGAATTCGAATTTCGTATAGAATGAAAGAATGAATTTGAATAGAAAAGACTTATAGAATAGAAAATAATAGAAAAGAAAAGCATAGAAAAACAATAGAACTAAATTATATATATATATATATATATATATATATATATATATATATATATTCTATTGCTTTATTGTTTTATATTCTATTTTATTGTATTTTTTAGAAAATCATTTTCTATTTTTTTTTTCGAATTCGAATCGAATTTTTTTTCGAATTCGATCGTTTTTTTTCGGATTCGTTTAAATTTGTTACTTTTGTAATTCGGAAATTCGGATGCGTACGAATTTCCGAATAATGAAAAATTTGTCCGAATTTTGATTCGGAACGAAACAAAATGCACATGTCTAGTTACAGTGATTTGTGACTGTATAGCATTATTGGCTGTACCATCTGTAAATTAATCAACTGTTTCATGTGCAGATGGAGACTAGAGATTAGTATTTTTTTTTGTTCTTTCTGAAATAAGGAAATTTATGACAAGGGTCAAGCTAACCCAACATTAGTGCTTTTTTAAAGAGTAGTATGAGTCCCTGGATTTGAAGATTTCTTCCAGAAAATTACTCTGGTTTTCAATACTTACACACTAGTCAATAAAACTGGAAAATTCACATAAATGAGTACAAAATTTAAAGGCAGCACATAGTAGGGTTTGATTTACTGTAAGTGTCAGAAGCAAGGAATTAGACTTTCCCAGCAAAGTTATTGGTGGAGTGTTTTTTGCCATCATCGGTAGACGCTTTGGTGAATAGACATGTGTGGTTTGTTTTGTTCCGAATCAAAATTCGGATCAATTTTTGGTTATTCAGAGATTCAGATGTATCCGAATTTCCAAATTACACTAGTAACTAAACAAATCCAAAATAACGAAACAAAATTTTGTCCGAAATTCAAATAAAAAACGAAATCGAATTTGAAAACTAGTAAAGAATAGAATAGAAAATAAAACAATAGAAAATAATTAAATTGAACAAAAAATATTGAATATAACCGTCTTCGGAAAATTCAAATTTGAATAGAATAAATTTGGATGTGAAAAGAAGAGAAAAGAAAAGAAAATAATAGAAGAGAAAAAACAAGAGAATAGAATAAAATAGAATATAATCGTCCTCTAAAATTTGAATTTTGAATAGAATAGATTATAATAGATTATAACCGTCTTATGAAATTCAAATTTTAAATAAAATACATTGGAATTTGAAAAGAATAGAAAAGAATAGGATGAAATAGAATATAACCGTCTTAAGAAATTCAAATTTTGAATAGAATAAATTTGAATTTGAATAGATTATAATAAAATAGAAAATAAAAGAATAGAAAAACAATAGAATAGAATAAAAAAGAATATAACTGTCTTTCGAATTTGAATAGATTAGAAAATAATAATAGACAGAATAAAATAAAATATAACTGTCTTCCGAAATTCTAATTTCGAATAGAATAAATTTGAATAGAAAATAAAAGAAAAGAATAGGTTAGAAAACAATAGAATACAATAAAATAAAATATAACCTTCTTTCGAATTTCAAATAGAATAAAATTAAATTCGGTTTAGAATTCGATCAAAAAATGGATTTGAAAACAAATATACAAAACTAAATGAATTCCGAAAACAAATTTAACTAAGCAAAATTATTTAAGTAACAAATCAAAATAAAACAAATTCTGCACGTGTCTAGTGATCAATAGTAGAACCAGACATATATTTAGTCATTCGACAATAGTGTAGTGTTCAGTTTCTGGAAGGTGTTCGCATTTAGTTTAAACTGTGTGTGTGTGTATATATATATATATATATATATATATATCTCACAAAAGTGAGTACACCCCTCACATTTTGGTAAATATTTTATTATATCTTTTCGTGTGACAACACTGAAGAAATTACACTTTTCTACAATGTAAAGTAGTGAGTGTACAGCTTGTATAACAGTGTAAATTTGCTGCCCCCTCAAAATAACTCAACACGCAGCCATTAATGTCCAGATTGGGCCCAAAGTGTCAATATTTTGTGTTGCCACCATTATTTTCCAGCACTGCCTTAACCCTCTTGGTCATGGAGTTCACCAGAGGTTCACAGGTTGCCACTGGAGTCCTCTTCCACTCCTCCATGACTACATCACGGAACTAGTGGATGTTTTGGGGTCGTTATCATGTTTGAATACTGCCCTGCGGCTTAGTCTTCAAAGAGAGGGGATCATGCTCTGCTTCAGTATGTCACAGTACATGTTGGCATTCATGGTTCCCTCAATAAACTGTAGCTCCCCAGTGCCGGCAGCACTCATGCAGCCCCAGACCATGACACTCCCACCACCATGCTTGACTGTAGGCAACACAAACTTGTCTTTGTACTCCTCACCTGGTTGCTGCCATACACGCTTGACACCATCTTAACCAAATATGTTCATCTTGGTCTCATCAGACCACACAAATGGTTCCAGTAATCCATATCCTTAGTCTGCTTGTCTTCAGCAAACTGTTTGCAGGCTTTCTTGTGCATCATCTGTAGACGAGACTTCCTTCTGGGACGACAGCCATGCAGACCAATTTGATGCAGTGTGCGCCGTATGGTCTGAGCACTGACAGGCTGACCCCCCACCCCTTCAACCTCTGCAGCAATGCTGGCAGCACTCAAACGTCTATTTCCCAAAGACGACCTCTGGATATGACGCTGAGCACGTGCACTCAACTTCTTTGGTCGGCCATGACGAGGCTTGTTCTGAGTGGAACATGTCCTGTTAAACCACTGTATGGTCTTGGCCACCATGCTGCAGCTCAGTTTCAGGGTCTTGGCAATCTTCTTAGAGCCTAGACCATCTTTATGTAGAGCAACAATTCTTTTTTTCAGATCCTCAGAGAGTTCTTTGCCATGAGGTGCCATGTTGAACTTCCAGTGATCTGTATGAGAGAGTGAGAGCGATAACACCAAATTTAACACACCTGCTCCCCATTCACACCTGAGACCTTGTAACACTAATGAGTCACATGACACTGGGGAGGGAAAAATGGCTAATTGGGCCCAATTTGGACATTTTCATTTAGGGGCGTAATCACTTTTGTTGCCAGTGGTTTAGACATTAATAGCTGTGTGTTGAGTTATTTTGAGGGGACAGCAAATTTACACTGTTATACAAGCTGTAAACTCACTACTTTACATTGTAGCAAAGTGTAATTTCTTCAGTGTTGTCACATGAAAAGATATCATAAAATATTTACAAAATTGTGAGGGGTGTACTTACTTTTGTGAGATACTATATATACAGTATCAGGCCTCGCCATGGTCAACCACAGAAGTTGAGTGCACGTGCTCAGCTTCATATCTAGAGGTTTTCTTTGGGAAATAGACGTATGAGCGCTGCCAGCATTTCTGCAGAGGTTGAAGGGGTGGGGAGGGTCAGCCTGTCAGTGCTCAGAGCATACGCCGCACACTGCATCAAATTTGTCTGCATGGCTGTCATCCCAGAAGGAAGCCTCTTCTAAAGATGATGCACAAGAAAGCCCGCAAACAGTTTGCTGAAGACACACAGACTAAGCACATGGATGCTGGAACCATGTCCTGTGGTCTGATGAGACCAAGATAAAGTTATTTGGTTCAGATGGTGTCAAGCGTGTGTGGTGGCAACCAGGTGAAGAGTACAAAGACCAGTGTGTCTTGCCTACAGTCAAGCATGGTGGTGGGAGTGTCATGGACTGGGGCTGCATGAGTGCCAGCGGTGTTCTATTGATATGTACCCTCCATGCACAGGATGGAGCCGCACTCCAGCTGAATTCACGATCAGCTGGAGTGACGTGACCATGGCGCATGCGCATGTCACAGGAGGCATTTTTCGACGGGAGAGGGAATTTCATGGACACATTTGAAAGCTATTCACATGGCGGAGGGGGACACTGCAGTTGTTACATTATGCCTCGCTGTTGCAGGGCGGCTTGTGGCTGTGTTGAAGGGTGGGTTGTGTGTTGCAACCCACCCTTAGACACGGGCGCAGATCAAGACACTGAAGCTGCCGTGCAACACTGACAAAAGGCGACCTTGAGCAGACTGAAACCCCGCCCCACAACAGCGAGGCACAATATGGGAACTACGGTGTGCCTCCGCTCTGTGAATATCTTTTAATAGTGTCCCTGACATTCTCTCTTCCATCGAAAAATGCCTCCTCTGATGTAAGCATGCACCATAGTCATGTTACTTCAGCTGATCGCCAAATCAGCTGGAGTGCGGCTCCTTCCTGCGCATGCGTGGGCACTTTTCCACGGAGGACACATATCGATAGAACACCGGCACTGGGGAGCTACAGTTCATTGAGGGAACCATGAATGCCAGCATGTACTGTGGCATACTGAAGCAGAGCATGATCCCCTCCCTTCAGAGACTGGGCTGGAGGGCAGTATTCCAACATGATAACGATCCCAAACACACCTCCAAGATGACCACTACCTTCCTAAAGAAGCTGAGAGTAAAGGTGATGGACTGGCCAAGCATGTCTCCAGATCTAAACCCTATTGAGCATCTGTGGGGCATCCTCAGATGGAAGGTATAGGGGCGCACGGTCTCTAACATCCACCAGCTCTGTGATGTCATCATGGAGGAGTGGAAGAGGACTCTAGTGGCAACCTGTGAAGCTCTGGTGAACTCCATGCCCAAGAGGGTTAAGGCAGTGCTGGAAAATAATGGTGGCCACACAAAATATTGACACTTTGGGCCCAATTTGGACATTTTCACTTAGGCATGTACTCATTTTTGTTGCCAGTGGTTTAGACATTAATGGCTGTGTGTTGAATTATTTTGAGGGGACAGCAAATTTACAGTGTCATTTCTTCAGTGTTGTCACATGAAAAGATATAATAAAATATTTATAAACATGTGAGGTGTGTACTCACTTTTGTGAGATACTGTGTGTGTGTGTATAATATATACAGTTATGCTCACAAGTTTGCATACCCTGGCAGAAATTGTCACATTTTGAATATCTTTTTATATCCTTTTCCATCTTTGTAAAGTTTCATTACCTTGTTACGCAGGTCTTTTGACTGTTCTTTTCTACCTCCTCATGGCTCAGTGTCTAGCCTGCTTAGTGCATCCATGTGAGAGCTAACAAACGCATTGACTATTTATACACAGACACTAAGTGTGATTTAAAAAGCCACAAATGTGGGAAACTAACCTTTAATTGCCATTTTAACCTGTGTGTGCCACCTTCTGTGTCTATACCAAGGTCAAACATTCCAGGGTATGTAAACTTTTTATCAGGGCCATTTGGGTGATTTCTGTTATCATTATGATTTACAAAGGATCCAAAAAACTATGTTATAATAAATGACTTCATGTGATTGCTATCATTAACCACTTCAATACCAGGCACTTTTGTCCCTTCCTGCCCAGGCCAATTTTCAGCTTTCAGCGCTGTCACATTTTAAATGACAATTGCGTGGTCATGCTACACTGTACCCAAACAATTTTTTTATCATTTTGTTTCTACAAATAGAGCTTTCTTTTGGTCATTGCTGGGGTTTTTATTTTTTGCGCAACAAATAAAAAAATACCCAAAATTTTGAAAAAAATTGTTTTTCTTTGTTTCTGTTAAAAAATGTTTTACATAAGTAAGTCTTCTTCTTCACTGACGAGCACTGATGAGGCTGCAATGACGGGCACTGATAAGGCAGCACTAATGGGCACTGATGAGGTGGGACCAATGAGGTGGCACTGATGAGGTGGCACTGATAGGCGGCACTGATGGGCAATCATAGGTGGCACCAATGGGCGCTCATAGGCAGCACTGATGGGCACTGAAAGGCTGCACTGATGGGTATTTATGGGTGGCACTGATAGGTGGCACGGATGAGCACTGATAGGTGGGCACTGATAGATGGCACTGCTAGGCATCACTGATGAGACATCTGTCAGGCAATAATAGTTGGCACTGACTTGCAAAATGTGTGGGCACTTACTGGCATCTTTTGGGCACTTACTGGCATCCCTGGTGGCCATGGGTGGCATCCCTTGTCATCCATCCATTGTGGTTATCCCTGGTTGTCCTGGCAGCATCCCTAGTGGTTTAGTGTGGGCATCCACGGGGGGGCTGCGCTCATAAACAGTGCAGACCCCCCCTATCAGGAGAGCCGCCGATCGTCTCTCCTCTACTCGCGTCTATCAGACGCGTGTGAGGAAAAGCCGATAAACGGCTCTTCCTGTTTACACTATGATCAGCCGTAATTGGACCAAGTACGAGTACCGATGCATTTTTTTTTTTCAGTACTCGCCGATACCAATTACCGAAGGTACCTACCGCAACTGTTTACACTTCAGCTGTCAGCAATGGTACAAAGCATTGAAAAGTTATTTATTTATTTTGCGCTTTTTTCAATGTGAAACATGTAAATATATGTTAAAGGTGTAAAAATATTCATGAACAAAGCAAACAAAATAAAAAAGTTTTAATTATTAATAGTTTATAAAATAGAAGTGAACAAAAAAAAATCAGCAGGAAAATAATAGTTAAATGGAGAAGGTGAATAAGAAGTTAATTAAGGCTGATTAGAGTAAATTAAGGGTTAATAAGGGATTAAAACAGAGGAACATATAATAAAAAAATAATAGTTTATTTTTTTTTTTTTTACATGATACGTTGCTTTAACCACTTCAGCCCCGGAAGGATTTGCCCCCTTCCTGACCAGGCCATTTTTTGCGATACGGCACTGCGTTGCTTTAACTGACAATTGCGCGGTTGTGCGACATGGTAACCAAACAAAATGTATGTCCTTTTTTCCCCACAAATAGAGCTTTCTTTTGGTGGTATTTGATCACCTCTGCGGTTTTTATTTTTTGCGCTATCAACAGCGACAATTTTGAAAAAAACACAATATTTTGTACTTTTTGCTATAATAAATATCCAAAAATTATTTGCGCAAAAGTTATAGCATCTACAAAGTAGGGAATAGATTTATGTCATTTTTATTATTATTTTTTTTTTACTAGTAATGGCGGCAATCTGTGATTTTTATCGGGACTGTGACATTGCGGCGGACAGATTGGACACTTTTGACACTTTTTTGGGACCATTGACATTTATACAGCGATCAGAGCTAAAACTAGCCACTGAATACCGTATAAATGTCACTGGCAGGGAAGGGGTTAACACTAGGGGGCAATCAAGTTGTTAAATGTGTTTATTCTCTTCCTGTGTTCTAACTGTGGGGGGAAGGGAGTGACTAGAGGAGGAGACATTTCGTTTTTCCTACTTAGTACGTACACACGATCTGTCTCCTCTCCCCTGACAGAACCGGGATTTGTGTGTTTACACACACACATCCCCGTTCTCATTCTGTCACGAGCGATTGCGGCTCCCCTGGCGGACATCGCGCCTGCCGGGCATGCGCATTGGCTCCAGGGACACGCTGCACACGCGCCTGCAATAGCGTCTTAAAGAGCGATGTATACCTATGGCAATTTGCGCAGCGTGCCAAACTGCCGCAGTATAGCTGTGCAGCTGGTCAACTAGCGGTTAAACGGACTTCATCTGCAGAGGGAAGTTCATCTCTTTGATTTGTAGATGAAGAAACAGATACAAAAAGAAAAAGTTTCTTTTTATCTCTCTGTTTCAGCTGCTGAGCAATGTTGTTGATTAACATTGCCCGGCTGCTTTTTCTTTCTTTTTTTTTGACAGCTCCACTTTCCGAGACTTTTCGTTTACACTTCAGCTGTCAACAGATCCACACTGACAGCTGAATGAGTCATCGGTTGTTAAGGACAAGGAGGCCCTGCTCCATAACAACTGATAATTGCTGGCTTTTTTTTTTTCACATTTCAGCTGTTAGCGGGGGAATCCCACTGACAGCAGAAAGAACCGCGTCTGAAAGTAGCGATTTTCATTCATCGGAGCATTTGCACGAGTACCGTTACTCGTGCAAATGGTTAGTATTGGCACCCTACTAAATACCTTCTTTCCAGAACCCCTCCTGTGCAGACACGTGTCCTCTGTTAGTATGCATTCATCAGAGGGAAATCTCAGCCCCTCCCACTGTACTTGCTTACTTAGGAAAGGGAAGCAGAGGGAGGTATTTATCATTATAATTTTAGGAAAACACACACAAAATTAAAGTATAAATAAAAATAAATAATATAAATAAATATAAAATATAAAAATATAATATAAATAAATATAAAAATAAATATTTACTGTTTGCAGCCAGCTCTACTGTTTGCAGCTGTTTCCTTGAATTTCTTATCCTTTGATATATCCCAAACTCCATTCCTGGTGGCCATTCTTGGTAAGGGAAGAGCAATCTTTCTGTTCCTAGATGATAATGTATACGTATATGCCACACCTGTTCACTTAGCACTCTACAGGAAAAAGATATTTTGAGATTTCACAAAATCTTGCAAGATATTTGATGTATAAAATTAAATGAATGTTTACTTAGTGTATCGCTACCCCCGTAGGAGCCGCTTAAGTATGTTTGGTTACGTACTCAGCCTCTCAACCCCAAGAACAGTCCCAACCCCTCTGGCACACCTAATATGCAGTATTAGTGCACAACACAGCAGTAGAAAAGAAACACAACTGTGGTAAACCAGAAGGTATGTTTACTGATAAGATAAAAGCATTTAAAGGTGAGCAACACAAACTCTTACAGTTTAAAATGGTATCTTTTATAGGGACGTAATCAATAATCAAATGACCATTACATATCAAATATTGGACATTTAGCAGTAAGAACTATAACCTCGGTACACAGCAAGGCACATACAATACCTATGTGAACAGGTTACAGGAAGGCAGAGGAATGGCTCTTATGAGTGTCAGACCTCCCTCTACTGCTCCTCTACACATAAATGCAGATCAGTAAATAACAAGTACAACTTTTAGCAAGGAGAAAACTGTATTAGCAATTCAACCTGCTCTTACAGAGAGTTCTTCGGGGAACTATAGCTCTATGAGCTTCGGTAAAACAAATCCCTGAAGTGAGGAGGGAGGTGAAAGTAGTCCTGTGTTGCTGTGTGGCAATCTGGTTGATCTTCAGCTAGCTTTTAGATGTTTAAT
The DNA here is from genome assembly GCA_037952925.1 of Lithobates clamitans. Lineage (NCBI taxonomy): Eukaryota > Metazoa > Chordata > Amphibia > Anura > Ranidae > Lithobates > Lithobates clamitans. The sequence goes on from JBBGZY010000014.1 coordinate 2,058,845, forward strand.
TGCATGCAAGAAACTTTGGATGGTAAACTGTGTAAATGAAAACTGTAACTGGATTTACAGTGATCACTGACTTGATGTTGTTACATTCTGTGGAACTACAAGCAACAGCAGAACAATGGATGGCAAAATGTCTGTATATATTGTCTATGATATGTTGGTACAGATCCTTGACTTAAAGATGATAATGAATGCGAGAGACAATGGTGTCTATATACAGTGTCTATAAGACTGGGCTATTGCCTGCTCACCACACTGGAACAGAAGATGATGATGATGGTTATAATGATGGTGAAGGTTATGATCTCTCAGGAATGTGGCTCAAGGGATGGAATCCTGCCTCCACCACACTGCACCACGGTTCACACGAATGACATATCTCTGCAGGATGGATGGAACAGGAGCAGCCTCCAGGCTGCCACCAAACAGTGAAGGGGAACTGCCCGCAGGTGTTCCTCCAGATATTCGCTGGGTAACTCTGCTAGATAAGGCCGCGACTCAGCTGCAGCTCACCCTTTCACAGATTCCCTGCATGCAGATCCACGTCCGTCCCAAGAGAGCATGCTAGACCTCAATTCATCCCTCCTATTGTCTCCCAGCAGTCTGTTCTGCCAGCCAGGTGGTAGATGTAGTTCCCCAGCAGTTCAATAGAATGTGTCACTTTAGGCCTGTGACTACATTTGCCTTTATGCTTTGCTTCCTGGTGTTAATCACTATGTTGGCAGGATGTGATGACACAGTCCTTGCTGCCACTAGATGGAAACAATCTCACTGCAGCAATGTTACAGCGTGTCTTCTGATTGCAGGAATATGTATATAACCAGCTCCCTGCTACATCCTCCCCCCACTAAAGAACCTTTGGTCTGCCAAAGGAAATAACAGTCCTTGACCTGTTACATGCTTTGTCAACACTAGGGAGGAAATAGGTTAATGCACACATGACAACAAACAATTTGCATTTTCATAAGAAAAGCCCAAACTTAAACAGCTCATATCATGGCACAGAATTGACAGAGGAACCTCCCACCAATTGTCATAGCAAGGGAGGTTGTTCTGTCCACACGCCACTGACACTGGAGTGTCCTTTATAGATGTGCCAGGGGGTGAGTTGGAGTTGTCCTCCACTAAATCAATGATGGAAGGACCAGGTGCTTCAAGAGTCCTTTTGGAAGTGAGAACGACCTCCTCAGAGCTTTCACCCAGAGCGTCATAGGTTAGTCTCTTGGGTGGGTGAATAACCCTCTGCTCTCTCTGTTCTTTAGGCTCCAGCCTTACAGGCACACTGGTTTCATCTTCATCCATGGCCACTTCTTCCTCCAGGACATCTGCTTCAGCTTCCTGCATTTCAGCTTCAATGAAGGGAGAAAAGTCCTCGGAATCTGCCAGCCAGGTAGATTGGGGGTCTTCCAAATCTTCCAGAGATTTATTCTGAGGCACAAATTCAGGAGCCTCTGGTCTGTCAATGTCTGTCACCTTGGAAGGAGAAGAAGGGGGGTAGCAGACTCTGGCGTTTGAGATGGCCACAACCAGTCTATTCCCATCTCTTCATCTTCGCTGTTCTCATTATCTACAGCAAGGGGTGTGGACTGAGATCTAGTCACTGGTCGGGTGTGTTGGGTGTGGACTGTGAATCTGGCAGTGGTAGCACATGAATTGTCTCTGACAGAGGCAGCAGATGATTGAGATGCCAAGTCTTCAGTGGGCCCGTGCTTCCCTCTGGTTGAATCTGGTACCTTGGGAGTCCTGGGAGCTGCTTGCAGATGACATAGGGCTGTGACTTCCAGTGATCAACCAATTTGTGCTTCCCAGGGACACCCAAATTCCTCAGCAGTACTCTGTCGCCTGGTTGCAAGTCCTGCACTCATACCCTGAGGTCAAAGTTTCTCTTGTTCCTCTGTCCTTGAGCTTGAGCCTTATCATAGGCAGTCTTCAGGCTTTTCCGCAGGCGGTCCACATACCCTCTGTGGGACGTTGCTGAGGTATAGTCCAGGGACGTGCCGAAAGCCAAGTCTACTGGCAGCCGGGCCTCCCGCCCAAGCATCAAACGATAGGGAGTGTATCCTGTGGCATCATTTGCGGTGTTGTTATAAGCATGCACAATAGCCGCCATGTGCTTGATCCAGTGTTGCTTTTGCTCTGAAGTTAGAGTCCCGAGCATTTTAAGGAAAGTTCGGTTGACTCTCTCTCATTGAGGATCTCCTTGAGGATGGTACAGGGTGGTTTTAGTCTTCTTAATGCCCAGCAGGTCTAAAAGTCTCTTAATAAGACTCCTCTCAAACTTCTCTACTAAGATCTTGGCCACCGTGGATGCTTGCTGGTCCTTTGTGGGAAATGCCTGAGCATACTAAGTAAAGTGGTCAGTTATTACCAGGATATTTCCCTGTCCACTCAGATCAGGCTCCAAGTGCAGAAAGTCAATGCACACCAGCTCCACCAGGTCCCTGGCTCTAAAGATGGCCCATTGGGGCAGTTCAGTGAGGCAAAGTCTTCCTTTGGATACATCTGAGGCAGGTGTCATGTACCTGGTAGGAGTCTGAAATGATGAGGTCGGCCTCTCTTGTATCTCCAACCCAAGCCCCACTGAAGGTGGAACAGATGGTGGCTAGGGTCAGGAGGAACACGAGGGCCTGCACAGCCAGCACAGGCACTCGGAGACAGCGTTGAGCCAAGCAGGAGACAGGAGCAAGGTCACAAGGATAGCCGGGTTCAGTAACAGGCGGGCAGGTAACAAGACATAAGCAGAAGCAAGGTCAGATGGGAAGCCAGGATCAGGAACCAGTAATCAGAGTCCAAAAGCAGGGTAGAGGAAAGCCAAAGTTCAGCAACAGGAATCAAGCCAGGTTTAACAGGGTTCAGAATATCAGGACACAGCTGAAGACCAGTCAGCACTTTTCAGAAGTCAGTGCATCCTTTAAATATGCCATCTGGCGCCAATTGTGGCTAGGGGTGCGCTCCTGCGTGTGCACGTGATGCGCATGCGTGTGCGCATTGGTGCGTGTGGGAATCTGCAGTTGCCCGTGAGTGTGCGCATGTGTGCGTGCCGGGCACATTCTAACAGTTCTCTTACATTGCCCCCCCCCTTATGGGTAGCCTGCGGATGCCCTTCAAGGCTCTTTTTTCTGGGTGGCGTTGGAAAAAAGCTTGCACCAGTTTTGGAGCATGCACATCTGAAGCTGGTTCCCAGGAATTTTCTTGCAGACCGTAGCCTTTCCATTTGATGAGGAACTGTGTTTGGTTACTCCTCTTTCTACAGTCCAACACAGCTTTTACCTCAAATTCCTCATTCCCTTCTATAAGCAGCGGAGGAGGGATTTCAGAAACCCGATCTGGAAATAGATTTGGCACTGTTGGTTTCAACAGGGAAACATGGAATACAGGGTGGATTTTCAGGTTCTTGGGTAACACCAATTCGAATGCTACTGCATTAATCTCCCTTTTGACTGGAAAGGGCCCCACAAATTTTGGGCCAAGTTTCCTTCCTTCCTCTAAGACTGTGAGAGGAGCACAGGCCGATCCAACATTCACCTCATACGGAAGTCACTCTTCCATGCGACTAAGATTCTCTTGTAACTTCTGCACAATATTAGATGGCACAGAAATAGATCTGTAAATGTCCTCTGGTGGAGAGGCCTCCCTTTCAGACTCCATCTGTGGCTGACTGATACTGTCACGTACCTGGTAGGAGTCTGAAATGTTGAGGTCTGCCTCTCTTGTATCTCCAACCCAAGCCCCACTGGAGGTGGAACAGATGGTGGCTAAGGTCAGGAGGAACACGAGTGCCTGTAAGTGTTGTGTGCAGAACTTGTAAGTGGAGTTGCAGGCTTGGAGGTGCAGGCAGAGCATCCAGTAAGGAACTGGACTCAGGGAAGCTGAGAAGATGGACAGCCAGCACAGGCACTCGGAGACAGCGTTGAGCCAAGCAGGAGACAGGAGCAAGGTCACAAGGATAGCCGGGTTCAGTAACAGGCGGGCAGCGAGGTAACAATGCATAAGCAGAAGCAAGGTCAGATGGGAAGCCAGGATCAGGAACCAGTAATCAGAGTCCAAAAGCAGGGTCGAGGAAAGCCAAATTTCAGCAACAGGAATCAAGCCAGGTTTAACAGGGTTCAGAATATCAGGACACAGCTGAAGACCAGTCAGCATTTTTCAGAAGTCAGGGCATCCTTTAAATAGGCCGTCTGGTGCCAGTTGTGGCTAGGGGTGCGCTCCTATGTGTGCACGCAATGCGATGCGCACGTGCGTGCGCATTGGTGCATATGGGAATCTGCCATTGCCCGTGAGTGTGAACATGCGCACGTGTGCACGCCGGGCACATTCTAACAGTTCTCTTACAGCAGGAGTGGCAATATCCCTCGACTTCAGCCTGCATGCAGGGCCAGTAGAATCGGTCCCTCACCAGTTCTGTCCTCTCGGACCCTAGATGGCCATGGTGTTCATGTAATGCAGTTAACACTGTCTTCCTATGCTTTTCCGATAGGAATAACTGCCATTTTTCTTCAGGATCATCAAAGGGGCCTCTTCGGTAGACCACCCCCTGTTGCAGCTGCAACTGATCGCTCTCCCTGTGCAGCAAGCGGGCTTCCTTCGGGGAGTCAGTGAGGAGCAATGCCAAGCTACAGAGAGGGTCTTCCAACTGGTCCCTTTGCATGTCTTTCTTTGAGAGCTTGGTTAGACCTTCATCCCTGACTTGGGTGATGTTGCAATAACACCTGGGGACCCCAGCAGCTGACACTCCAATGTCCTCAGCCCTGGCTCCACCTCCAGCTTGCTGTTCCACTGCTTGACATAGGGTTCGCACCCTTTCAGGGGTAAGCTGGGTCCATTCTTCTGGGGAGTCTCTGGGACAGTGGGGCCTCCTTGACAAAGCATCTGCATCCTTGTTCCCAATCCCTGTGCGGTATTTCAGGCTAAAGGTAACCCCTGATAGGGCAGCCAACCATCTGTGACCCATGGCATCCAACTTGGCGGTAGTGAGTAGGTATGTGAGGAGATTATTGTCAGTTTTAATCACAAATTCTGCGTCATACAGATAACCCCGCAATTTATTAACCACTGCCCACTTCAAGGCGAGAAATTCAAGTTTGTGCATGGGGTAGTTCTTCTCGACGGGTGCTAAACTCTGACTCACAGGCAGCGGGCCGTAGGTACCCATCATGCTCTTGATACTGCATCCACATATAGTTTGCATGGCTTAGCTGGATCTGCGTAGGCCAGGACTGGAGCAGTTGTGAGGCCCCACTTGTTAGAAACTATGAATCAGACTGAGACAGAAGTACAGTTAAATCACACTTGTTTATTAATAAAAGTAAATAGAACAAACGTAGTCAAAACATAGCCAAAGTTTGGTAACCGGAATGGATAGTCAGACAAGCCAGAAAGTCAGGAAGCCAGGAATAAGCGTAGTGGAACAGCAAGCAGGATCTGGAGCCAGAAGGAACGTCAGCCAAGAAAGTCTTTAACAGGCATGCAGGAGAGAATCTCTGTGATGTTGACCAGGCGAAGGCAGAGATCATCTGGGCTGGACAGCTTAAGTAAGCAGGACTGACGAGCATGAAATTATCAACAGGTGTGTCACTGTGGAGAGATAGGAGATGGCAATTAACCGACAGGTGAGTGGCCAGCTCAGAGAAGAAAGGGCTGAGCCCAGCCCTGACACCACTAAAAGCCTCTTTACACTGGGCAGTCCACTGTTCCTCAATGGACTCTTTGGGCTTTCTGGGCCCTCCAGCTGGTCTGACAGGCTTAATTGAATCTGGATCATCATCTTCCTCTTCGCTTTTCAGTAGCTCATTGAGTGGGTGAGCTACTTTATCGAATCCCTCGACGATTCTCCTGTAATATGAGCAGAATGCCAGAAATTACCAAAGCTCTGTCACATTAGTAGGTCTCGGCCAGCAGGTGATGGCTTCCAGCTTCTGGGGGTTTGTGGCCACTCCATCGGCAGACACAATATGGCCAAGGTAGTTGACCGAAGGTTGATAAAACTGGCACTTCTCTAGAGAGAGCTTCAATCCTTCGCCATGCAGTCTCTTCAGGACCTTTTCCAGATGCTCTTCATGCTCCTCCAGAGTCCTGCCAAATGCGATGATGTAATCTCAGTACACCAACATCTCGATCAGGTTCATGTCACCCGCAGTCTTCTCCATCAGCCTTTGGAAGGTGGCCAGGGCACCAGACAGGACTTGAGGCATGCGATCAAATTCAAAGAACCCCACCATGGTAATGAAAGCAGTCTTTTCCAGATCCTCAGGGTGCATGGGGATTTGGTAGTACCCGCTCTTCAAATCCAGCACGCTAAACCAATTTCGCTCTGTAAGGCATCTTCCATTCTTGGGGTGGTATATCGGTCAGGAACGGTCCTTCGATTTAGCGTCCTATAGTCGATACACAACCCCAGATAACCCATTCTTCCTCCGTACCACCACTATTGGGGAAGCATATGGACTCTGGGACTCTCGGATGATACCTGCTCTCTTCATTTATGCCAGATGTTCACACAGGTCTTCCAAGTCACCTAAAGGAATCCATCTGACTCTTTCTCTGAATGGCTTATCCTCTTGAAGACGGATCCGGTGTTGGGCGCTTTTTGTACATCCCACATCAAACTCACTCTTGTAGAATGCAGCCTGCCATCTCAGGAGCTGAGTCTTGGCCCTTTTCTTCCACGCAGGTGAGAGAGGAATATTCTTCGGCAAGAACTCAACAGGGATTCCATCCTTTGCTCCCCTCATTAAATCAGACGGTGGGACTGGGGTGGCGGGATTCACTTGTCCCAGCAACATCCGATCCGGCATCTTCACAGGTGAGGCAAACACTAACTAAGATCCTCCCATGACTTCTCTGCAATGCTTTAGTTGAAACCACTTCGGAAATTATCTCCACCCCCCATGTCTTTTTTCGAACTGTCCGCTTCAAGGATGATGAAAGGGCCTGGTTGCTTCCAATTCAGCTTGACCGATGCTCGCAGACAAGCTACCTCACCGGGCTGTAACACTTTCTCACACCGGTCTAGGCGCCAGATCTTCCCCACTCCTTCAGCTGGGGCATTTTGCTCTTGCACCAAACACTGGTAGGCTTGCCTCAACATGGGGTGTACACTCACATTCGAAGTACCATGTTCCAGGACAAGGGGTGTCAACAGCCTTCGAACAAGATCAGTATTAGTCCCTATAATCAGGGAACTCTTGCTGGCTCCTGGTGGGTGCGGACAGACCACTGCCAGAGTGTCAAAGGTCTCTGCTTTCCCAGCCATGGAGGGATCAAAAGTCAGCTTAACTGGTAGATAGCCATCATAGGGGAAGTTCTGAGTCCTAATGCCCCATATCTCTAGCTCTCCCAACTTCTGCAACCGCAGGTGCTTGAGGTGTCTGTCATAGAAGTCTTGTAGAGGAGGGTCACTTGAGCTCCAGTATCCAGGAGGGCCTTGGTGTAGATTCCCTCTACTTGAAAGGAGACAACAGGAGAAGATCCCACCAACTTGGCAGGGAGCTTGAAAGAAGTGGTGGCCTTGGCCTGTTCGATGGCCTGTATCCTTTCTTGCGGAAATTCTGATCCTGCTTTGGTCTCTGTTGAGCTCTGGGAGTCTGGTGTGCATTGACTCTCCGATGTCAGGCAGCATGTGTCAAAAGGAGAGGGACACTGGGTCACTCAGGGACAAGAACGGGAGTCATCTGAGAGGGTTTGAGCCCCCGCCGTGGTCTCCTTGCATCGTTTTTGGAGCTGGTTACCTTCACTGGGACCCTCTGAATTTTCAGACGGCTTTTGGCTCTGTGCTTGTGCACACTCATCGATTAATGTCCAATTCCTCCGCAGTTGAAGCAGATTCCTTGATTTGCTGGCTTCTCCGTCTGAGCAACCGTAGAGCTTGAGGATTTCCTGGACTTTTTTCTTGGAAACGTCATCGCTGGGTAGAACAGTGGGCTTGGCGGTCAACAGGGCCATTATCTCTTTCAGCTGTGACACCTAAGTCTTAAGAAGCTCGGGGTCGCCATCAGCTGCACTGGCTACTCTGACCCCGACAACAGATTCCAACCTCTGACTCTTCTTTTTGTTTTCCAGCATGGCCTCCTCTTCTCACACAATCCGGATCAGATCTGGGTACTTCAAGATGCCACCATCTTGCCGGGTTCTCAGCAGGAGGGTGATGAGGTCCAAGGGCTGGGCACCACTCAAGACTTGTTGGGCACTGACCTCTCCCACCTTCCGGGGGTCTATACATTTCTTCAGCAAGATTTGGTGCAGGATCTTGTCCAAACGTCTCATGTAATCTGATAGCTTCTCTCCCTTATTTTGGTAAGTGTGCTCCAACTGATACATGAGACCAGAAACCTTTTCTGTGCGCCCAAACATGTCCTGCAGAATGCTCAGGTGGTCCTGGGCAACACAATCTTGCATGCTGAGCTTCAGATTGCGGATGGCTTCTAAAGCAGGCCCTCTTAAACTCTTTAGGATTTTCTGTTTCTTGTGGGTCTCAGGAATGTCCCATTCATCCAAGGATTGGGCAACCTGGTCCAACCACTCTTCAAAACTCTCCTCCCCTGTAGACACTGGTTGTCTTCAAGAAAAGGCCCTGAGTTTCCAATACTCAGTTCCAGAGTCCAGAGTATGTTGGTGTGTCTTTCTGACATTTTGACGCAGAGTCTCCCAGGGCAGCAAAGAACTCTGGTCCAATCATGGCCAAGGTGCCGTAGGAGGACTTCTTCCTTTGTAGCCTCAACTTGGCTAGAACTGGCTGGACATGTATCTGCTGTTTTCAGCTGAATTAGACAAAGCTCAGTCTGGTTAGCTAATTGTACATGGGTCCCTCAGAAATGGTCAGGGACTCCTTGCTTCCACTAGCAGCGCGTAGGTGCAAGAGGTTCCATGCTCTGGCCTAACATCAATCACCCACTCTTTACTGTCTGGGGACAATGTCCTCACTGTCTGGCTGATCTGTTCCTCAGTCCAGGTCTCCCCAGGGAGCTTGATCACCACGCTCAGCTCTGAGTGGGTGCCTTCTTTTCCACACCACTGGATCACAGTGGCAGAGTCCATGCTGGTGCTTGTAGGGGTGCTACCTGTTTGCAGAGTAGCGGTATATCCTGTATGAGCCCCCATGTGTAGCTCTACCCCGTAGGAGCTGCTTAAGTATGTTTGGTTCGGTACTCTGCTTCTCAACCCCAAGAACAGCCCCAACCCCTCTGGCACACCTTATATGCAGTATTAGTGCAAAACACAGCAGTAGAAAAGAAACACAACTGTGGTAAACCAGAAGGTATGTTTACTGATAAGATAAAAGCATTTAAAGGTGAGCAACATGAGCTCTTACAGTTTAAAATGGTATCTCTTATAGGAACATAATCAATAATCAAATGGCCATTACATATCAAATATTGGACATTTAGCAGTAAGAACTATAACCTCGGTATACAGCAAAGCACATACAATGCCTATGTAAACAGGTTACAGGAAGGCAGAGGAATGGCTCTTATGAGTATCAGACCTCTCCCTACTGCTCCTCCGCACATAAATGCAGAACAGTAAATAACAAGTACAACTTTTAGCAAGAAGAAAACTGTATTAGCAATTCAACCTGCGGTTGATCTTCAGCTAGGTTTTAGATGTTTAATTGCATGCAAGAAACTTTGGATGGTAAAGTAAAGTAGCTGACCCAATAGGCTGTGTATAATCAGTAGACAATCTTCCTGTGTAAAACAAAACTGTAACTGGATTCACAGTGATCACTGAATTAATGATGTTACATTCTGTGGAACTACAAGCAACAGCAGAACAATGGATGGCAAGATGTCTGTATATAGTGTCTATGATATGTTGGTACAGATCCTTGAACTAAAGATGATAATGAATGCGAGAGACAATGGTGTCTATATACAGTGTCTATAAGACTGGGCTATTGCCCGCTCACCACACTGGAACAGACAATGATGATGGTGTTTATGATGATGGTGAAGATGATGATCTCTCAGGAATGTGGCTCAAAGGATTACATCCGGCCTCCGCCACACTGCACCACGGTTCACACGAATCTGATGTCTCTGCAGGATGGATGGAACAGGAGCGGCCTCCAGGCTGCTGCCGAACAGTGAAGGGGAACTGCCCGCAAGTGTACCTCCAGATATCCACTGGGTAACTCTGCTGGACCAGGCCGTGACTCAGCTGCAGCTCACCCTGTCACAGATTCCCTGCATGCATATCCACGCAGGTCCCAAGAGAGTGCGCTAGGCCTCAATCCATCCCTCCTATAGTTTCTCCCAGCAGTCTGTTCTGTTTCTGGCAGCCGGCTGGTAGATGTAGTTCCCCAGAAGTTCAATAGAATGTGTCACTTGAGCCCTGGGACTACATTTTCCTGTATGCTTTGCTTCCTTGTGTTAATCACTCTATTGGCAGGATGTGATGTCTTTGCTGCCACTAAAGGGAAACAATGTCACTGCAGCAATGTTACAGTGTCTTATGATTGCAGGAATATGTATATATCCAGCTCTCTGCTACATCAGTTTGGTGCAGTCAATATGATTGCTATGAAAGTAATTAGTATTTTATATATAGAAGACCTGCCTTTTGAGATGGAGATTAGAAAGGCAGGGGACCTCTTTTTTTGCTATTGGGCCCCATCACACATAGGGCCCAAACTGCTGTACAATTGTGTTAGTAGTTTTCTAAGTTTGTTATTGACAATGGTATGGTTTAATGTGACACTCTACTCAGCTCTGGTTTAAATAATACAATTCTATTATAAAACTATATGTATTCTTACCTCAAAAGAATACCTTCCTATTTTCTCAGCCTCAAATCTTCAAAGTCGTTTTTTTTTTTTCCAGCTCCCTGTTAGAAGGTGGCCACATTTGTTCTCCATGCGCCCACTGTATGTAGGAACGTAGCCACCCTCTCTTACTTGCACCTGAGATTGACTAGGGACTATGGACTAGAGGATTTGTAGTCTGAATAGCGCAATGCAAGTGATTGCAACTAACGTGCATTGCTCATTCCAAACAAACAGAAGTGAGGCAGAAAAAACAAAATTTCATGAAAAACAAATTACAGGGCCATTTAGTAGTGGATGTGTATGGATTACTTTTATAAAATAAGATTATTGTTTAGTATCACTGTAAAATATTATGTTTTGGTGACCTTTAGATTGAAAACTGTATTTATAGTCTTCAGATTTATGACAGGTCAGATTTTAGGGCCTATGCACACCTCAGCATCTTATTAACTGCACATAATAACCGCCTACTTTCAATAATAGGTCTGATAACAGTGCAGTATGAGGGCCACGGTGTGTCAGGAGGTTTATTACTGAACTAAGGATTGTAGCAGTCTGGGCACAGTTTCTGTAGGATACAATAATATGCTTACTTTCAAAAAGGTCGTTACTACCAGCATTTTCAAATCAGACAGACCCTTCTGTTGTCTGACTTTTTTTCTTCCCGCTGACACTGCCCATTCTGGAAGGGAGTTTCACATCCTTACCACCCTGACAGTGGTAAAACCCCCTACGCAGCTTAGGGTTAACCCGCTTCTCCTTCAATTTCATTGAATGGCGAAGGTGTCTTTTTACACTCCCTGAGACTGAATTGCTTACTCCCTATGCTAGATTTAACATTGAGGTATTTGTATATCCCTATCATATCTCCTCTCAAGCATCTCTTCTCCAGGGAGAATAAGTTTAATGTTTGTAGTCGTTCCTTATAACTGAGGTCCCCTTATTAGATTGGTCACCCTTCTCTGGACTCTCTCCATTTCTAGCACATCCTTCCTTAGGATTGGTAACCTGGACAGCATACTCCAGATGCGGCCAGTCCAGAGTTTTGTAACTGTCATGGGCACAGATGTCTAATTCCAGTCTTGGAACACAGCTAAAGCCTTGCACACACGATCTGATTTTCTTCAGGGAATTGTGTGATGACAGACTGACTAAAATCCGACCGTTAGTACGCTCCATCAGACAATTGTTGGCCAACTTTCCGCCAACAAATGTTGGATGGCAGGCTAGTAAATTTTTTGCGGACAACGGTCTGTTGTCAGATTTTCTATCGTGTGTACACTAGACCGTCACACAAGTCCAAAGTACAAACTTTCATGCTCAGAATCAACGCTCACCAAACACGACATTAGCAGAAGGTGCCCAAAGGTTGGCGCTCAGGAGCTGAAATTCCACGTAGTATGTCACTACGTTTGTGTTTGGTGGCCGACAATTGTGTGCTGTTAGTATGCAAGACAAAATCCAGGCACACGCTCTTCGGACAAAAGTCTGACACTTTGCCGAAAATCCAATCGTGTGTACGAGGCTTTAGCCAAGTAGTTGCTGGGTCCTGCAAGCATTATTAGCTGGTATCTTGCAAACTTAAACCCTGAACCTGTTCCCAAGATCTGCTTTTTTTGTTTGTAAAATGAGCACGTATGCATTGTGCATGAGCACAAATCCATGCTAGCAATCCGGTTTACCTTACAGGACCAAAGAGCCCTCATCTCAGCCTTCAACCAGATACATAATAAATGTATTTACAGTTTTGAGAGATTTTAAATAAGTAACTCAAGACTATGATTCTAGAAAGTGCTATCCATTCCAACAAGGTCACACCCATTAAAGAAGAACTCCAGGCAAAATGTTTATTTTCCCTCGCAGTGGGGTTGTGCCCACACTGCTTGGGTTAACTGCTTGTTTTTGTCTAGGGAATTGCAGAGTGTAGATATACATAACTAATCCGCTGACTCTTCGAGCGCAAGACCAGTCCCTGACGTTCCTGCATGATAGCGGTCTTGTGAATGGACTGTTCCTGATGTCATCACGCCCATAGACTGACTCTGGACAGGAGGACAGCAGGAACAGTCTACCGCTGGGCGTGGGGAGCGTGGTTTTCCGGAGGATCAAAGGATAGGATAAGTATAGCCCTTGGATGGGAGAAATTAGTTTTTTTTCATGGAGTTCTGCTTTAACCATGATATAGTATATGCAGAAGACTTCACTGCCATAATACATATGTGGAACAAGGGCAGGAACTGTCACCCCTACCTACTCTAAGTAGTAAGAATCTGTCAGTAGGTTCAGTTCACAAAGCTTTGCACCAGGCATGTCCAAAGTCTGGCCCGTAGGCCAATTGCGGCCCGTGTTCCGGTTTAATACAACCGCCCTGGTAATTTGGATATATACCTATTTATCGGCGCTGCCTCGGAGGGGGCAGGACGAGTACCGTCAGATTACATACAGGAGAATCTCCTGTTTACTCGGCGGCGTCTCTAATAGGAAGTCCCGTCTCCTGGGCTGGCATTGGACGACTGTTCTGTCTAGCATAGATCAGGCTGCACTGATGGCAATGGAAAGACTGCATTCATGGCAATGGTGAGGCTGCATTTATGACACTTGTGAGGCTGCATTCATGGCACTTGTGAGGCTGCATTTATGTCACTTGTGAGGCTGCATTCATCTCACCTGTGAGGCTGCATTCATGTCACTTGTGAGGCTGCATTCATCTCACTTGTGAGGCTGCATTCATCTCACTTGTGAGGCTGCATTCATGCTTTCATGGCAAAGGTGATGCTGCATTCATGGTAATGGTGAGCCTGCATTCATGGCAATGATAAGGCTGCATTGATAGCAATGATGAGGCTGCATTCACGGCAATGGAGAGGCTGCATTTATGGCAATGGAGAGGCTGCATTCACGGCAATGGTGAGGCTGCAGATGATCACTGATTAGGCTGCATTGATGGGCACTGACCCTTATTTTGCTTCACAGTTCTTTATTTAAAATGTACGTTTTTTTTCTGAAACTTCCCTCTTAAAGTGAAGGTGCGTGTTATACGGCTGTGCGTGTTATATGCTGATAAATATGGTATATCCAAAAAAAAATCGTTGGGGGCCTCAAAAGAGATCCCCCTCCCTCTCCACACTATTCGATGGAGCATACACACGGTCTGACTTTCCGACAACAAGCTCACATCGAACATTTCCCGTCGGAAAGTCAGACCGTGTGTATGCAGCATAAAAAGTCTTCCCTCTTTCTCATCTCAGAAAGTTGGCCTGTATGCTATTGGGTTAACTGTCCTGAAATGATCAAAGGAGAAATCTGTTTGGTTATAATGTATCTCATTAAAAAATGATTGCATTGTAAGAACAAAATGACTGTGTATGTGAATTCTCCAATCTTCTGTGGTTTATATTAGTGCTGGCTTACATCTGGTATCTAGCATTTATATATACAGCATACATTTTATATGTATATCATTTAACCCCTAGAACTACTTGCAGTCTCAATGCATAAAATTATTATTGTGAAGCCAGTTTCATCAATCTGAAATTGCCCAATCACATACAAGCAAGAATCTTTTTTTATATTTCCCTTTAATACTTAAAGTGAACACAAGCTTAAATTAATATTAAGCTCTCCTTTTTAGCTTAGCACATTGAGCACAATAAAAAAAAAAGCATTTCTTAGTGAAGAGTTTGTTAAAAATTCATACCCCCAGCTCTGCTGCTGCCTCCTGTTCTCTCAGTGCTGCTTTCCTGAACTTCCAATCTTTACAGGAAGAAATAACAGTGGACAATGCAGTCACTAAGCTAGTAGTCTGTTTGCCTGCAGAAGTGCACAGTGGTGTAGTGGTTAGCACTTTTGCCTAAAAGGCAGCAAAAAGGTCGCTGGTTCGAATCCCAACCATGAAACCATCTGCCTGGAGTTTGTATGTTCTCCCTGTGCCTACGTGGGTTTCCTCCCCTACTCCAAAGGTAGGTTAATTAGATCCTGTCTAAATTGGCCCTAGTATGTGTATGTATGAATTGTGAGTTAGTGACTTTAGATTGTAAGCTCTGCGAGGGTAGGGACTGATGTGAATGTACAATGTATGTGTAAAGCGCTGCGTAAATTGATAAGTACCTGAAATAAATAAATATGGGGTTGTATGTTTCTATTTTTGCACATGGTGTAGGGAAAAACAACTCTAGTCCCTGCATGCAATGGTGACTCCATAGGATGCTACAAGAGAAAGGAGCCACCCTAAAATGGCAAATCTGGGGCAGTAATTATGGCACTAGTTTAAACAGGAACATAGAATTATAAGATAAAGAAGCTGCATATGGCGCAATTGATTAAAGTAGAACTATAGATACTTTTTTTTCTTTCATTTTGGATAGCGTAAAGGAGCGTTATGACCCCTGTCAGTTTATTCTTTGCCATCTGTGTCCCATTGGGGAGAATTTCCTTCACTTCCTGTACAATAATGCAAACAGGAAGTGAGAGAAAATTCTTGCACATTAAGGGCACCCCTTGGGGACCCCCAGGTCACTAGAAATAGTGTCCCCATTGGAAGATTTCCCCCTATTACTTTTCTGGGGGAAACTCAAAATTTGAGATTTTATTTTACTTTTAATGATAATGGTAAACAGGACAAATAGAGAGGGTGAATCTCCTTAACCACTTGCCAACCGCCCCACGCAGATATACTGCGGCAGAAGGGCTCGTACAGGCAGAATCATGTACCTGTACGTTCCTCTTTAAGAGGCAGCCAGCGGGCGCGCGGCAAGCTCCGTGAGTCGGGTCGCGGGTCCCGCGAACTCGATCGCCGCGGGTATACTCGCGATCGCCTCACGGGGAGGAAGAACGGGGAGATGCTAATGTAAACAAGCATCTCCCCGTTCTGCCTAGTGACACTGTCACTGATCTCTGCTCCCTGTCATCGGAGCAGAGATCAGTGACGTGTCACACACAGCCATGCCCCTCACAGTTAGAAACACGCCCCTAGGACACACTTAACCCCTACACTGCCAGTGTCATTTACACAGGAATCAATGCATTTGTATAGCACTGATTGCTGTATAAATGACAATGATCCCAAAAATGTGTCAAAAATGTGTCCGCCATAATGTCGCAGTCACAATAAAAATCGCTGATCGCTGCCATTTAAAAAAAATATATATATATTAATAAAAATGCTATAAAACTATCCCCTATTTTGTAAACTCTATAACTTTTGCGCAAACCGATCAATAATCGCTTATTGTGATTTTTTTTTTACCAAAAATATGTAGAAGAATACGTATCGGCCTAAACTGAGGAAACATTTTTTATATATATATTTTTGGGGGATATTTATTATAGCAAAAAGTAAAAAATAATGCGTTTTTTTTTTTTCAAAATTGTCGCTCTTTTTTTGTTTATAGCGCAAAAAATAAAAAGTGCAGGGGTGATCAAATACCATCAAAAAAAGCTCTATTTGTGGGAAAAAAAGGACGTCAATTTTGTTTGGGAGCCACATCGCATGACCGCGCAATTGTCAGTTAAAACGAATAACAAAAAGTGCCGAATCACAAAAAGTGCTCTGGTCAGGAAGGGGGTAAATTCTTCCGGGGCTGAAGTGGTTAACAGGGGCATAAACAGCAATAAAAACCTGACAGCTGTTCTAATCCTTCTCCACTCTGTCCAAAAAAAATAATGTTTAGCCATTAATTATGCTACTTCCAGACCACACACTGTGGATATACGTCGGGGGGATCTCCCAAACAGGGGCACAAAAAGCAATAAAAATTGACAGGTGTTGTAATCCCTCTCCACTCTATACAAAACTGAAAAAAAAATAAGGGTTTAATATCACTTTAATGCCGTGTACACGATCGGACATTCCGACAACGAAATCCTGGGATTTATTTCCGACGGATGTTGGCTCAAACTTGTCTTGCATACACACGGTCACACAAATGTTGTTGGAAATTCCAAACGTCAAGAACGCGGTGACGTGCAACATGTACGACGAGCTGAGAAAAATGAAGGTCAATAGCCAGTGCGGCTCTTCTGCTTGATTCCGAGCATGCGTGGAATTTGGTGCGTTGGAATTGTGTACACACAAACGGATTTTGTTGTCAGAAAATTTGGGAACCAGCTCCCAAATTTTTGTTGTTGGAAATTCCGACAAAAAATGTCCGAAGGAGCCTACACACGGTCGGAATTTCCGACAACAAGCTCCTATTGAACATTTGTTGTCGGAATGTCCGATCGTGTGTACACGGCATTACAGTACACACTAAGACCGGTCATACATGGTTCGAATCTCAGCCAGTTAAGCAGGAACCGGACAAGATTCGAACCATTAATGGGCAGGCTGAATGTACCAAGTACTTGGGCAATACCATCCTGCTGAGTTCTCCTATGATAATCACTGTCTTCTCCCGGCGGTGGGAGTAGACCATTGCTCGGCAGGAGGTATTCCCCTGTCCGCACTGTCTGTGTTGATGGGGGAATCGTGCAAATGTCTTTCCTGCAACCACCATGTATGGCCTGCCTAAGCTAAAGGAACATTCTGTTTGCAAAGTGAAGTTTCTTTATCTAGTATCAACACAGGCTTACATCTTTAATTACACAAACACACACTAGAATGTGGTGCGGGAAACCCGCGATCTGTGCACGTTTCCCGCCTTGCATTTTTTTCAGGCGTTTTGCCTGAATCAGATCGCATGGTACAAAACAACCATGCAATTCGGTTGCAGTGCGTTCCTAAGATTACTGCATGCACAACTTTGGTGTGGAAGCGGTGTGATTTGAGCCATTCAAAAAGAATGGGCTTAAATTGCACCGCACTGTATCACATGTGAATTGTACAGGAATGCGGTGCAGTTCTTGTGCGATTCATAGGGGTTGATTTACTAAAGGCAAATCGACTGCGCACTTTGCAAGTGCAGTTGCACTCTACAAAGTGCAGTTGCTCCAGAGCTTAGTAAATTAGGTAAAGCTCTTCTGACTTCCATCATCCAATCATGTGCAAGCAAAAATACTGTTGTTTTATTTTTCCTGCATGTGATTGGGTATTCTTAGCTTTGCCTCATTTACTAAGCTCTGGAGCAACTGCGCTTGCAGAATGCACGGTCTATTTGCCTTTCAACATAAATCAACCCCATAGTGTGAACCTAGGATAATACGATTTGTTACTGCAATATCAAATCTTATTTATACTCAAACGTATTATTATTATTTTACTTTAAACATGTATCTGATGACACTGTGAGGCACACCTCAATTATTTCCCCACCTTGCATACTGTAATTTTTTTTTTTTGGGTTCTCATTTTCTTGTCTTGACAAATACTAAACTCGGTGCACTCAGAATTATTACATTTTAAGAGTCCAGACTCAGCCTCCCTTCTCCTTCAGCTCCTTTGTTGGATTCCCATTAAATTCAGAGCAACCTACATAATTCACCTCCCCTTATTTGGCGTCTTACATCTGTGTCCCTCATTATATTGCAGTCTCTACTGTGTGCTTCCCAAGACTTTTCTCCATCTCGTTTTCTGTGTCCTGCTGAACCTTTGCAACTTTTATTTCCTCCCTAATCCAGCAAGCTTCCTCTCTGACTTCGTCCAAGTCACATTTACGGATGAACTTACGCTTTGATCCTAATGTTACTTGAGGTACTACATTAGGTGGCTTAACATTTTCAGTTTTTCTACTAAGTTAGTTAATGGGGTGTCATCATAAATGTCTACGAGTAAAGTCTATCCCCTCTATTTACCTAGTTTCAAATGTAATAAACAATGTAATAAACAAGCGAATACCGGTATATCCAATTACAATTGCCATATTTTTTTTAGTCTTTTCATGATGCCAGTTTTTTATCTTTTTCCATTTAGACCTTCAAAACCTACTTGTTACAATGGAGCATACATTTTTTTTATTTTCAAATACCAGATGACTTGCCCACTTCTTAAATTAAACCAGGGAAATAATTAAACCGTCAGCTTTTTTTGATGTACTGGGTAATGTCAATCAGTTCAACAATACCCAGTACATTCTTTCTTACTATGTGTGCCCAAACATTTACTTACCCCACCACCGACTCAAGGTCCTCAGCGCCACTTCCTCTAAACTTTCGGGTAGCATAGCAGGCTCCCTGTGCCCTTCACATACATAGAAAAACAGGGGCAGTACAGGCTCCAACAGCTGGAAGGAGGAGCAGGGTAGCGGCTTGCCACTGAGACTATGGGATTTAAAGTGTTACTAAACCCAGGACCCTGGATTCACTATATCTGGTCTCCCACAGTACACAGAACATGGAAATGCAATAGTTTTAATAAATATAAATGGCTAAATACCTTTTCTCATCAGCAGTATATAGCAGTCTTGTGTCTTCTATCATTGTCTGGTTAAAGCTTGTAGTAGGAGTTTTTCATTCTCCCTTGACTGTCCTATGAGGCTGCAGGGCCTCTGACCCTCTTTCTGGACAGTGCTGATTGGCCCTGTGCTGATCACATGCACTCTCCAAAGAAAAAAAAAACTCTCTAGCAATACACACCAAACTGAGCATGTGCAGAGTGCCTCTAAGGCTGTGTTTTATCAGGAGATGGATTGGGGACTGTCAGCGAAGACAGGATCAAACAGCCGTTTTACACAAGGCAGAGGATTAACCCCTTAGGTTCCACAGTGAGTATAACAAGCATGCTTTACTGCATCTACTGACTGATTTTACTGTTGTGGGTTTAGTAACATTTTAATGGACAATAAGGTGACTTGTCAATAGCTAGGTGAGCGTCCATAGGTCCCTGTAAGTAATCTAGTCACCCCAAGGCAGGAACCAGAGAGGAGGGAATGTTCACAAGAGAATTTAGAAGCAGGCACAGCATTCATAGAAGAATGGATATGTAAAAAGGTAACTGCAATTAGGATTTAGTATTACTAAAGTTGTTGGCACATGCTCCTCTTTTAGGCTCTGCCCCCCCCAGCACCGCCTAGAGCCAGCTTTGCAGCAGTTACTTTTTGTATAAACATAATTACCCCGTCTGCCTCCATGTAACAATGCCCCGGCTGGACAACAGGTCACTTAGGCACTGTGTAGAAGTAACATAATATTTGCAGGATAGGGACCATTTCTCTATTAAGTAGAGAATTATGCAAGAGTTCTTAGCTATGGGGGGGGGGGGGGAGAGTGAATAGAGCCTGGAACATAAGGTATGTGGCGCTTAGACTATCGGGGTTTTGAAATTGTTGTTAGTTTACGTTTAACTAACCCACGGGTTTGCTTTAGGGAACAGTCTCACCAAGTCCTATGTACATTAAAACATTGCAAAATCCTGATGCTGTTTCAGAAAAAGAAACAACAGCCCTAAAGTGGTTTTAAAAAATGTATTTAAGTAAGATTATTGTTTTATGATTTTAGCTTGTTTTTATAGAGTGGAAATAAGTCTTTATTTGTGCGGATACTGTATATAACATGTCAGCTAGAAAACTGATCATGCTGTGTTCTTCTGCTTAGTGTGGTCAGTTTTTTAATAGGAAAGCAGAGGGACTGGCAGGAGCACCAGGGATTTCACACAAAGAGAACAGGATACTTTTTCATACAAGTACATGGTACAGCAGGCACATATCAGGAATATAAAATGCTGGGTTTACATACTCTTTAAACATTGACTAGATTAATTATATGAATATTACACTTGATTCTGATTCTGTTTTAAGGGATTGCTGGTAGTATTTATACACTCCTATCATCTCCTACTCCTCCTACTGTAAGAATAACCCCTTGTAGCAGATGAAACGCGTCAGTGAACATGAGTGGAGTGTCTGTCTCACTGCTGACAGTCAAATGTTTTGTATAAAAAGGATCAGCAGTGTACAGCTTCACTATTTTGGTATGTAAACAATTACAGTGGGACAGCACAGTGGCCTAGCAGTTTGTTCCCAGGGTCCTGATCCCCAGTTTGAATCCTGGTCAGGGCACTATCTGCATGGAGTTTGAATGTTCTCCCTGTGCTTGGGTGGGCTTTCTATGTGTACCAGTGGCGGTTGATGCTCTATTTTTTTTTTGGGGGGGGGCTACAAAAAAAAACACTTGACCCCCCTCGGTGGGTGGTACTCACGTGGTCAGGCTCTGGCTTGTGTGTTGGTGGCAATGCAGAGCAAAGAGATTGCTCCGATGAGGACGGCCATCTCCCAGATCTCCCCTTACATCCCCCAGGTACCAGCCAATATGGTCACTTCTCCTCTTGGCCAATCGGGTCTTAAGACCCGCTTCCTGATTGGCCAGGAGGAGAAGCAGGAAGACAATCGTAAATATTAATTCGCAATTGTCACACAACTGGGAGGACTCGGGGCACAGTGCTTTGTGCCCCGAGCCCACCCTTTTTTGAAGCCTCAGGCTCTAATCATGTGCTTCAAAAAAAAAAAACCCTATTAAAATCCATGCATCCGGGGCCCTGCATGTAGATTAGGGGCCGGGCGCATGTATTAGGGGGCAGTGCTCCTGTGCCCCTAATGGAGCGGCCGCCACTGCTAAGTACTCTAATTTCCTTCCATACCCCAAAGACATGCTGTAAATTTAATTGGCTCCTGTCTGCATTGGAACTGAGACTGAAGGGAGAGAGGCAAGGACCTCAAAGTGGTATCCAGGATATGTGAACAGTCATAAGGTACTTCAAATTCACAGTGATGTACAGTATTATAAGATTCATCATTTGTTTTTTATTAATTTTTATTTTATTTATTACAGGTACTTGTATAGTGCCATCAATTTACACAGCAATTTACACATATATTGTACATTCACATCAGTCCCTGCCCTCAAGGAGCTTACAATCTAAGATGCAGATCCTAGAAAATGTTACTAAATGACACTTACTAAATTGATTTACTAAAACTGAAAAATCTATTGCAGTTGTGCATGGTAGCCAATCAGCTTCTAACTTCTGCTTGTTCAATTAAGCTTTGACAATAAAACCTGGAAGCTGATTGGTGACCATGCACAGCTGCACCAGATTTTGCACTCTCCAGTTTTAGGAAATCAACCCCAAAGTTAATCATGACGTTTAAGAGATTTAATTACCATATTTGGTACACAGTTCATAAAGAGAGAATTACACATACATAATGTTCTCACATTTTAAACAATTTGATTATTAATTTACCAGTATGGAATCAGTAATTGTACCCTTTTTGTTCTTTTTCTTCCTCTTCATGTCTCTTTGTGTCTGTGAAGGTTCTTGTTTATCCAGGTTATGGTATAGCTAGTAATAAGTCACATTCAGCTGGACTATTTTTTATTTTATTCAGAGCGTTTGGAATATACTGCAGCATTTATATCCACACAGGTAACTCCTTCACCTTAAGCCAATCAACGTTGAATGTGTCACGATATAGCAACATCTGTGTTGACACTAATGCTGCCTACACACGATCGGAAATTCAGCCAGCAAAAGACCGATGAGAGCTTTTGGTCGGAAAATGCAACCGTGTGCATGCTCCATCGGACTTTTGCTGGCGGAATTCCCGCCAGAAAAAGATTGAGAGCATGTTCTCAATTTTTCGGTCGGAAAAAGTTCCTATCCGAAAATGCGATCATCTGTACAAATTCCGACGCGCAAAATTCCTACGCATGCTCAGAAACAATTCGACGCATGCTCGGAAGCATTGAACTTCATTTTCTCGGCTTGTCCTAGTGTTGTACATCACCGTTTCTTGACGGTCGAAAGTTCAGAGAACTTTTGTGTGACTGTGTGTATGCAAGGCAAGCTGGAGCGGAACTCCGTCGGAAAAACCATCCAAGTTTTTTCCGACTGAAAATCCGTTTGTGTGTATGCGCCTTATGCCCCGTACACACGGTCGGACATTGATCGGACATTCCGACAACAAAATCCTAGGATTTTTTCCGACGGATGTTGGCTCAAACTTGTCTTGCATACACACGGTCACACAAAGTTGTCGGAAAATCCGATCGTTCTGAACGCTGTGACGTAAAACACGTACGTCGGGACTATAAACGGGGCAGTAGCCAATAGCTTTCATCTCTTTATTTATTCTGAGCATGCGTGGCACTTTGTGTGTCGGATTTGTGTACACACGATCAGAAATTCCGACAACGGATTTTGTTGTAGGAAAATTTTATAGCAAGCTCTCAAACTTTCTGTGTCTGAAAATCCGATGGAAAATGTGTGATGGAGCCCACACATGGTCGGAATTTCCGACAACAAGGTCCTATCACACATTTTCCGTCGGAAAATCCGACCGTGTGTACGGGGCATAAGAAAGCCCAGCACTACCTTCAAACTTTCTAGCAGACTGTGTTACTTCACAAGTTAAGACATTGCTATATATTATTTCCAGCAAAAGATGTGGGATGTGCTCTCTTCTGACTTGTTCAGGTCTATTTACAGCACAGCAGGTGTAAAAAAAAATCTTTAAAACCACAAAGCTTGTATACAGCTCCATCTTCTAGCTGCACATGGTTAATATAAAAAAGAAATCACATGCAATTTAATATTTATCTGATTGAAATAAAAAACTTTTTTTATTTATTACTAAACTAAATACAATATATTTAAAAACACCCTGTATTCCGCTTAACTTGACATAACCTTATCATTTCTTGAGTGTTCTTTGTTTGGAGACTTAGAGATCTACAAGGGATCAATGCATACAAAACTGGTTTCCAGATGTGTGTTGATGTCAACATTGGGTCTCAGCGGTTCTCAGCTCCACCTGTCAATTCTAGCCATTAGTTGGGGGTCCTATTCACCGCAAAGGGTAACTAAACGAGAGAACAAATTTTTTCATGGATAGTCTAAAACAGAGTTTCACTTTTCAAGCCAAGAGAAAAGCTTTTAATGTAGCATGAAAAATCACCTCTGCTGAATCTACATAGCTGAAACAGCTTGAAAAGCTTTGGCAGGCAACATGTAAAATGTTTCAAGGAACTAATGACATGGTCCAAAAACCATTGTACTAAAAGCAGAAAGCCAACTTAAAGTGATTGTAAAGTCTCGTTTTTTTTTTTTTTAAATAAAAATAACAAACATGTTATACTTACCTGCTCTATTGCAGTGCATTTGCACAGAGCAACCCAGAGCCTCCTCTTCTCAGGTCCCTCTTCTCTGCTCCTGGCCTCTCCCTCCTGCTGAGTGCCCCCACAGCAAGCAGTTTGCTTGCAGTTCGGCCCCACCCCCTCTCTCTCTCTCCTGATTGGCTAACTGATATTGATTGACACCTGCGGGAACCAATGACGCCGCTGCTGTGTCTCAGCCAATCAGGAGTCCCGGGTGGCTGAGACACTCATGAACATCGCTGGACAGAGAGGGGGCTCAAGTAAGTATTAGGGGGGCTGCTTCACACAGAAGGCTTTTTATCCTAATGCATAGAATGCATTAAGATTAAAAAACCTTCTGACTTTACAAATGGTTGTAAAGGCATTTTCTAAAAGTAAAAAAGATGTTATACTTACCTGCTCTGCGCAATGGTTTTGCACAGAAAGGCCCCTTACCTCCTCTTCTGGTGTCACCTGCCAGCACTGTCCGCTCCTCCTCTTCTCCGAGCCCCCAAAGCAAGCTGTTTGCTATACAGGCATTTGTGCAGGTGTGCTCCTGAGCTGATTTTAGACACAAACAGTGCAGCTTGGACCCGCCCCCCACTCCCTCATCACAGGATTTGATTGACAGGAGCAGGAGCCAATGGCTCCTGCTGCTGCCTCTGTGTCTTGTTTGAAAGAGAAAAGCGCTTCTGCAGACAAGCGCAGCGCTGGATCGAAAGGGAATCCCGGTGAGTGTTTAAGGTGGGGATAAGGGGAGATAATACTTGAAAGTTAACTTAAAGTGTTTGTTATTCTAGAAAAAGAAATGGATCCTGTTTCCTTAAAGCATGTTATACAGTACAGTGCTTGTGCTGTGTAATTTGGCCGTATCTATCACCTGAAATACCTGGTTCTGCCCTCCCTCTGTAAACTGACCACGGGTTATCATGGCTGCCTCCGTCATCCACAGCTCTTCTTGCTCCCTCTCTCCCCCCCCCTCCCTCCTTGCCTGCCAGCTGTGTCATGGCCGATCGCTTCCCTCCTGCTGTAAAAATTATTGTTTTCTTGCTACAATCCCCTCTGTTATATTACATTATGTGCCCCAGTGCATGTTGTTTTTTCAAAAATATGCTGCTTCATACCTAATTTTACAGCACCGCTCAGTGCTCACGTGACCACCCGCAGCTCTCCTCCCCTCCTCCCTGCTGATGTCAGCCGGGTATTCTCAGCCCCGTCCACTGTAGCTGTCGGATTGGGAAAGACAGCTGCGGACGGTCACGTGAACGCCGAGAGGCGCTCTGAAATTAGATATGAAGCGGCATTTTTTTGATAAACAACATGCTAGGGGGCACATACTGTAATTTCACAGAAGGAATTGTAGGAAGAAGAAAAGTGGCTTTACAACCACTTTAATGCAGAGAAGTCATTAAGATTAAAAAAAAAACAAAAAACCTTATTCCTTTAGAACCACTTTAATTCACATTTAACTGACTTTACACAACAACCCTCTGTTGCCAGATTCAACAAACTTTTCTTATGTGCTTCTGGGTAGGGCTTCATCCTCTTGAGTTATGACCACACTATTGTTTCATGATTTATGGGCAGTGAGCACACTTACATATGTTTTAGAAGCTCAAATTTAGTGTTATTCATAAAATGTGAATGTTGACGATACATTTATATAACTAGCAAGGTAGTCATCAACAAAAAGATGGATTCCAGGAGAAAATTTGAATTATTCTGGTGGTAGGCCGAATGCCTATTGAGTCACTTTAAATGTTTAATTCTTGGAGAATACACACACAGTCATTTATTTTAAATTACTAGTTTAAGCTATGCATTTTAGATGCTATATAAAAAGAGTATTTTGCAGCTAGAGGTGCATTGCTAGTATTTTTCTCCAACCAAAATATCAAACTGAATGGTTTTACATTGAAAAATGCAAATTGAATTATAAAATATATTTTTTTAATAAAGCAAGCTGGAGTGATGCTTTATATAACCCTATTCAGCTCCTATTTTGATGTTCGTGGCATGACTGTCCTCCCCCTTGTAGTGGCGCTGAGTGTCGTGCCATTGATGGAATCCCTGTTTTGTCTCTGCCTTTCACAGTGATTTCCCATCATTATGGACCTCTTGAATCCCTTGAATAAAAATGCAGTCCTTCCTGACAGTCTCTTTCTTTGCTTTTCTTTCTGTGTGATTTTCCGTCATTATGGTTCTTGAATTTCTTGAATAATGATATATGCTATGAACAAATAGATGGAGGAGTAATGGTTTCATCAGTGTTTTCTGAGATTTGTACCCTGGCTTCAGCAGCATGCATAGGAGCAAAGAGCTGTTTGTAGAGCAATATTTTACATTCCACTGCCTATCCTGTTCATACATTTGTAATTCGCTTTTCCCTTGCTGCATACGCTCTCTCTTCAAGCCTGTCTTTAAATACAAAGCCGGTTGTTTGCATATCGCTGGAAAACTTGTGTCTTAGATTCGTTAGCCATGACCTTCTGTAGACGCTTCTTGAGAAAGTTTTCTAGAATTGATGAGGAGCTGTTGTCTCTGATATGCCATTCTGTACTAACAGCGCCTACATAAACTTAATGATGTTGTTCAGGAAATAACATATGTCTTAGTTATCAGCACTTCTTTATGCCTAACACGTGCTACTTTACCAGATTATGTTGTGTACAGTAAACAGAGATTGTTGCTTATTTTGTTGACTGCTCTGTACAGCTGTATACCTATCAATGTTTTCCTGAGGTAAAACCTGGGTATGATTAAAGGCCACCTGACAGAAATTCATGGGGTATGTGCAATATGCAGATACTGACTTTTGGGAAGAACCCCAAGTGCATCCAGTAATACAATATAGGTAGGTATGGTAGGGTAACCATAGTAGATGGAAATGAAATATGGTAGTGCCTTGTATAAGGTGGAGGCTGCATCCTGTAAAGCTTGAAACATTTTGTTGATAAATCTGACTCATCAGGAGCGGATGCTGCATAATCTATAAAAAAATATATAAGATAAGAGTAAAGAAAGTTTATATAATGGTCTAGATGGGAAAACCTGTTATGAAAAAATATAAAATATAAAAGGTGAAAAACCGCAAGGGTTCACAACAGAAAAAAATTTGAAATAAGAGAAAATAGAGAAAACGAGTAAAGAAAAAAGCAAGAAAGAAAACAAAGGAAAAAGTAGAAGAGTGAGTATCCAGAAGTCCATCCGACCACCAATCCGATGCCGACCTTAGATGTCCAGTACCTGTAGATAAGAAACCCAGGGGGTCCACACCTTTTCAAATAGGGATTGTTTTTTGTGCTTTTACTTCATTAAAGCTAAGTCAATCACAGAGCTTTTCCAAGCAGTAGCGATAGCTATTTTAGCTGCCAAGAACATGTAATATATTAGAGTCTGGGTGGATCTCTGGATATTTTCCAAGGGTTTTTGTTGAGTAGTGCGATTGATTCGAGGGTCTTTTGTAATGTTAACCATAGTGACCAATTAGATTAAGGAATGGACCGTATCCAGAAACGCCAGACTTTGGGGTAGGTCCACCACAGATGGAGAGCGGAACCCACCTAGCCACAACCTCTAAAGCAGGACGGTGACGAATCTGGGTAAATCTTGGAGAGGCGTTCTGGCACTAAATACCATCTCGCAAGCACCTTGTACCCTGCCTCAACATTCATAAGGCCCTTGTGTATGCGTGTAGTCCAGGATCGCCAATCCTCCACCTCAGGAGCTATGCCTAAGTCCCCCTCCCAAGTAATTTGATAGGGGAGTTTCGACGAAGGGGAGACAAAAAATTTGTACAACATGGAGATGCAACCCTGCTAGAGAGTCTCTTGTATATATCTTTCTTTATCGTACATCAGGGGACACAGAGCCACAGTAATTACTGTATGGGTTATATAGGCACCTTTAGGTGATGGACACTGGCACACCCTAGACAGGAAGTTTAGCTCCCTATATAACCCCTCCCCTTACTGAGAGTACCTCCGTTTTTTCGCCAGTGTCTTAGGTGTTGGTCACAAGTAAAGATGTGCAGGGCTGAGCGCCACTGGAATATTCCTTTGCTGGGGCAAGCTATGCAGCCGGATCCATTCAAAGTGTCTTTTTCAGGCCGAATTGAATGGTACCCGGGCCTCGTGTCGAAAGAAACGAGGTTTTGCCTGTAACGCTTCTCTTTTTAGAGAGCTGGACCCCGGGATCCAGTGCTTGGTTTTTTCAGCCATATTTCCTGGCGGGGTGCTTTACGGTTCCAAGGGTGTGGAACCCCC
Organism: Lithobates clamitans; assembly: GCA_037952925.1. Classification (NCBI taxonomy): domain Eukaryota; kingdom Metazoa; phylum Chordata; class Amphibia; order Anura; family Ranidae; genus Lithobates; species Lithobates clamitans. Next base: position 2,086,874 of record JBBGZY010000014.1, read on the forward strand.
CAAAAAAGGGGTCCAAGTCCTTGAAGGTTTTTTAAACGGAGCCCACCATGAGAGGTGAAGATTGGGTCTGTCTTGTTTACCACAGAACCCTGCAGCTGGATAAGGTTAGTGCCTAAAGAATTTTTCTAATTCTAATGGGGTTTCTCCTTTAGGTAAATGTTGTCATGCTTAAATTTGCCACCGGGGGCCGTCAAGAGCACGTACCTGTTCCATGCTTGTCAGTCTCGCTCTGTGTCAGTACAAGCTGCATGCTTCCTCCAGTCCCAAGCCTCAGGTAAGATGTTGGAAGGGGGGCTTTTCTTTTAGACATCCCCCACCTGGACTGAGGTATTTCTTTCACTCCAGGAGGCCAAGGGAACGTGGACCAGTTGGTGGTATGGCACGCCGCTCCCGCCGCCACCGCCATAGCACGACGGTTTTCTTCCAGTAGCTCTCCTCCACCCCAGCCCCCCTAGATGCCGATCCGGTCGGATCAGGGCCCCACTCGTGCAGAAAAGCAGTCTTTTTTAAAAAGAGTGAGGAGGGCGCAGTGGGAAGTCGGAGGGAGGGGGCGGGGCTTAGCGCAACGTCAACGTGCTCCTCAGGGGACCGTGAAGGGGCTGATAACTCCTCTTTTGAGGGATCAAGTGGGGAAGGACCTTCTTCAGCTTTACAGGCTGAGAAATTGCTGGTGCAATCTCTTACTGAAATGGTCCGCTCCACATTTAGGCTACCCTTAACTGAGTCTGTTGAAAAGCCAACTTCTTGTTCGGTTCACTGAAGCCTCCTCAAGCATTGTGTGCCTTTCCTATTCATTCATTGCTGGAAAAGCTTATGTATTCTGAGTGGGATCACCCAGATAAACATTTTTTCCCTCCTAAAAAGTTTTCAACACTTTATACTATGGAGGAAAAGTTTACAAAGATGTGGAGTATACCAGCAATTGACACTGCCATATACTCTGTGAATAAAAGTTTGACTTGTCCTGTTGACAATGCTCAAATGCCTAGGGATCCAACTGATAAAAAAAATTGGAATTCCTGTTAAAAAACATTTTTTCTTTGGTAGTTTCAGCAGCTCAACCTGCAGTGGCAGCAGTTGGGGTATGTCAATCCTTGAGAGACCACTTGAAACAGGTGCAAGGTTTTTCCTGAACAGCAGGCCCAGGATTTAGCCGCTGCCAGGGGCTTTGTGTTTTTCAATTGACACAATCAGAGATTCTATTCTTCATACCTCTTGCCTTACGCTTGGGTTGGTGCATATGCATTGAATCTTATGGTTGAAAAATTGGTCAGCCGAAGCGCCATGCAAAAAGCTCCTGGCTGGGTTTCCTTTCCGTGGTGAAAGGCTGTTTGGGGATGATTTGGACAAATATATCCAAAAGATATCAAGTGGGAAAAGTACCCTTCTGCTAGTTAAGAAAAGGAGTAAACGTCCCTCATTTAAACAGGCTCTTTCTCCAGTGCCGGGGACATCATCTTCCAGACAGTTGCGACGGTTCAAGAGGTAAACCTCAGGGTCAACCCCAGGGACAAAAGAAGTCCTGGGGGAGGAAACCTACAAGACAGAATGCTAGAGCCTCTTTATAAAAGGGCGCCGCCGCTCGCTCGGGTGGGGGAAAGACTGCTACAGTTCTTAAGGGTCTGGCAGGAGGAGTTTCAAGACAGATGGGTGGTCTCCACAATAACTCTAGGTTACAAACTAGAGTTCCGAGAATTCCCATCTCCTCATTTCTTCAGGTCAAATGTTCCCAAAGTTCTAGAGAAAAGAAGTTTCTCCTTCAAGCGTTAGACCGACTTTTGTTGCAAAAAGTGATTATGCTGGTCCCCATGGAAGAGCAGGGGTTGGGGTTTTATTCAAACCTTTTCACGGTGCCAAAACCAAATGGAGATGTCAGACCCATTCTAGATCTCAAAAATCTAAACCAGTTCCTGAAAATCCGCTCTTCTCGCATGGAATCAATCTGATCAGTAGTCTCCATCCTACAAGGAGGAGAACTTCTGGCGTCAATCGACATCAAGGATGCATACCTGCATGTACCTATTTTCCCCACTCATCAGAAATATCTGTGTTTCGAAGTAGAAAAACTTCATTTTCAGTTTGTAGCTCTACCTTTTGGTCTAGCTACTGCAACCCGGGTGTTTACAAAACTTCTGGCCCTTGCTCTGGCCAGATTAAGGACTCAAGGTATAACAATTATAGCATACCTAGACGACCTGCTCTTGATAGACTGGTCGGTAGCCCGCTTAGACTAAAGCATGGTCACCACAGTGAACTACCTGGAATGCCTAGGTTGGGTCCTCAACCTAGAGAAATCTTCTTTAAAGCCAGTAAGAAGACTAGAGTACTTGGGTCTGGTTATAGATACAGCCCAGAAGAGGGTGTTTTTACCCTAGGCAAAGATCAGCGACATAAAGGAGCTGGTTCAGGTGGTTAGGGTGAAGAACGGTCCTTCTATTCGCCTTTGCATGAGGTTGTTGGGAAAGATGGTGGCTTCATTCGAAGTGGTTCCTTATGCTCAGTCTCATTCGAGACTGCTGCAAAACAGTATCCTGTCTGCCTGGAACAAGAAGATCCAGGCGCTAGATTTTCCAATGCGTTTGTCGCCAAAAGTGCGCCAGATCCTCAGTTGGTGGAGGATATCTGAGAATCTACGGAAGGGAAAATCCTCCTTACCAGTTACCTGGAAGGTGGTACCAACAGATGCCAGCCTTTCGAGTTGGGGAGCAGTCCTGGAAGAGGTGACTGTCCAAGGGAGCCAGAATGACTGCTAGCCTTCATGGCTAGCGTTCCTAGCCCTAAAGGCATGGGCATTCAGATTGCGGAATTGTCCTGTCAGGATTCAATCCGACAATGCCACGTGGCTTATATCAATCCCCAAGGGGGCACCAGAAGTCATGCAGCCCAGGGAGAGGTAAACCATATGCTAACCTGGGCAGAAAAGCATGTGCCATGCATTTCGGCAATCTTCATTCCAGGAGTAGAGAATAAGCAGGTGGACTACTTAAGTCGCCAGCAGTTGTTTCTGGGGGAATGGTCTCTTCACTCTGACATCTTCCTGGCTATATGCCAAAGATGGGGGATCCCGGACGTATGGATTTATGATAGCAATGGGTAGGCATTCATGAATACATTAGGAAACATTTTCAGTGGTCCATTTACCCCTCTTTTGCTTTATTTTATTATTTTTACTTTTTAGTGACTTTTTTATTTTTATTTTTTAGAAAACTGTTATTTGTCATACAAACACAGAAAATTGCGTCACATCATGTCTTTACAATGTCTACACTTAGCGGCGCACCCAGAGTAACCTATATGTCATTATATTGACATCTGTATAAACTATGCATCCACTGGTTATGTATGTACAGCATTGTTTGAATTAACAACCAATAAACAAAACCTTATTCTAACAGTGCATCCTTCCTAATGTTTGATCCTATCTCTATAAATCCCAGGTTTCTAAAATCTATGGTATACATCTGTCAACAGCCTCTCCCCAGATTCAGAGTAAAGGAATTCACTTTCAGTATCTACCAATAAGAACATACCACCCATCCTGTTAGGTCACAACACAGACTGAATCTGTCCAACCTTTTAACATTTCTGGGCCACATCGGCAGAAAAGCAATTGTCTTGGGCCACCCATAAAATACACTAACAATAAGGATAGCTGATGAGCCAAAAAAGTCGGGCAGAGCACAAGTTAAAGTGGTTGTAAAAGCAGAAGGTTTTTTATCTCAATGCATTCTATGCAATAAGATAAACTTTCTGTATGCAGCAGCCCCCCAATACTTACCTGAGCCCCATCTCTATCCAGCAATGTACACGAGTGCCTCGACCGTTCGAGACTCTCCCTCCTAAATTGGCTGAGACAGCAGTGGTGCCATTGGCACTCACTGCTGTCAATCAAAGTCAGTTAGCCAATCAGTAGAGAGAGGGGGCTGGGCTGAACCACGGCTCAGTGTCTGAACGGACGCAGGGAGCTGCAGTCGGGTGCCCCCATAGCAAGCTGCTTGCTGTGGGGTCACTTGACAGGAGGGAGGGACTAGGAACACCGAAGAGGGACCTGAGAAAAAAAGGATCCGGGCTGCTCTGTGCAAAACCATTTCACAGAGCAGGTAAGTATAACATGTTTGTTATTTTTAAAGAAAAAAAATGAGACTTTAGTATCACTTTAACGATCACTGATATAGATAATATACCAATCTGAGTAATAAAACTTTTTTGTAATATTTTTTATTATGAAAGTAAAAGAGGGCAACATAAAAGGAATGTGATATTTGACACTGATTTTGATAAACAATATTTGGTTTGATGGATGTATTAGCAATTCTCAATGAATTCTCAAGTTCTCATCAGATATTTTGGTTCTAATTTTGCCATTCGGGTGCTTCATCACTGAAAATAGTTGCTCCCAAATATACAGTAGGTGATGCTGAAAACTGATGACATGAATAATGCGTGATTGTGAAGAGTGGGAGATTTTTATTTGGGAAGAAATTGTGCCAGACTTTATGGACTATACTTTGGATCACAGCCCCATGCTACCATGAACTCTAGTGTATGAACTCATGTTTTTACATCATTGTATCTGCTCTCACCTGTCCCTTTGGTCCTTATGGGGTATACCACCACAGTTCCCAGGATAGAAATCCCTGATGCCCTTTTATTCCCAAGCACTGCCATGTCTAAGCTGATTTAAAGGGTAACTCCACTTTTGTGGGGGAAAAAATGGCAAATAAAGAAAAAAATATAGTGTATACAATTGCAACACAAGTTTTATTGTAATTGAAAGTAAATAAAAATTACCTTTCCTTTTTTTCTGCAGCTCTGTTTTCCGAAAATGCTATGCAATATGTTTATAGTGTATAGAGAGCCCACCAGAAACATCATTTCCTGCTTGTGTGATTGGCTCACCAATTTTCCCAGAAGTCTGCCGTAAGACACAAGTCAGATTTCAGGCATCCCCTGCAACAAAAATGTCATTTTTGGTGAGATACTCCCAATAGGAAATCACATCTAAAGGGATGCAGGCCCTTGTGGTGGAGGCAGGGTGGGACAAGGTTTGCCTTTTTGTGTGAATGAGTATAGATGGGTGCATGTATGGTGTGGATGTTGTGTTCATGGAAATATCCCTGCTGTATATAGCATTGTGATTTTAGGTTGTGGTGCCCTATGAGGTCCACACTCATTACCCTTATGTGACCAGTGGTATACTTCATTCCTCCGTTGAGGAATTTGGTAAATATGATGTATAACTATAACAGTTGGCCCCCGTTGGGCTATTGCACTTTCTTTTATATTTTGTAAAAGAGATTTGTTTATGGATGCATTTGTACTATCTGAACCTGTAAACTACTTTCTATCAAAACAAATAAAAAAAATATTTTGAAAAAAAATAGGGGATGCAGGCCCTGCAGCTTTCCTCATTAGAGCCCTGCAGGTGCACAGCTGATTGATAATATGAAACCACTCCCATTAGACTCCCTTTCCCACATGGACAAAGACAAACAGGGATTTCTTCAGAAAAACCAAAGGTAGGAATCTGCAACAAAGTTTGTTAAAATCCTTGCTATGTACATAGATCACCCAGACGGAAATGTTTTTTTCTAAAAAAAAAATTGAGTTATGCTTTAAACATATTTTGCATCTACTCCTGTGGAAGCGAACGTTGATTCACGAAACGGGTAAAGTTTTTGGATGCAGTCTGTTATATGCTCATGTATCCATATTTTAGATTATGTACAAATACACTGGAACTGTGCAAGAAATTCTAGATTATGAATCAGCTTAAAATTTATTGTAATAATATTTTATTATGATGTTATTTTCATTTATGTATCAATAAGCTTGTAATCATGTGGATCAATTATAATATGTGTTTTGATGTGTGATGTGCCTCATATAATTCCCAGGGCAAATGCAGTAGCTCTTGTATATAACTTTGGGAAGATAATACTTATAAAAGTCCAGTAAAGAGACACTGTAAATTTTTCTTACGCCACATGTGCTTGTTAAGTGTAAATGCATTTTTTACAACAAATCCCCCCCCCCCCCCCCAAGAGTCAACATTTTTAAGTCGTTTAAATGTTGGGCCACATTCATAGCCGTCTTGGGCCGCAGGTTGGATGCCCCTTCTCTAAGGTTTCCCGTGAGTCTATCCACCTACAGCATATTTTTTTCAGAATGTTACCCTTTTTTAGAAAATACATAATTTTCACTCGTAACATGTCATATTATTTTGTTATTGTAGTACAAAGCGGCAATGATAATAATCCATAAAATTTATTAATCAATAAACGTTGGATGTATATTGCCACTAAAGTAACATTGTACATTATTAAATATAATCTTGCAGCTCCACCAATTCAGCATCACAAAACGTTATTATTTCCCTTGTACTTCATGTATTGTTTACATTACCAAGTCACATTAAAAGTTCTATCACCTGATACACTTGTAGAAAGGATACAGAACGGCAATCTTTAATTAGGAAGTTTATATAAAAACCTGTGAATAAGTCTGTGCTTCATTTGGCCTCTAATTAAAGCCACATATTTCATTATATAAAACACCTACTTTGATTACCTTGCCGTATAAGTCAGATTAAATGTTTGTATATTAAAATAAAGGTCAAAGGTGATTTTTCTCAATGTTCTATTAAAGACAGACTTTTCAGGAAGGTTTATCCCCTTTATGGCTCCTACATTGATAAATATTTACTAAAGTAATAGTGTAGCTGGTTTTATTTAGTGGTTTGAATGTTTTTCCTCGCAATATTGTTTATATGATAAACACCAGAGCCTGCAAAGAACTATAGATAATCTGATCCATATGTTGGGGTAAGGGAGTTTTTCCAATGTGATATGATTTGCTGTGAGCTAAATGGTAAAATCTTGGCTCAAAGGTCAGAAAAGGGATGCTACAGGGGATAAAAATATACAGTATATGAGATATTGATTTATTGGGTTGTGTAGGCAACATATAGAAATATTCTTAGAATGATATAGGCTAACATTATGGATAAATATGTACACTTTACCCATAATGTATGTTTTCATGCAGTGTATACAGCTCTCAATACCTACATAGAAACATAGAAAAGTGACGGCAGAAAAAGACTGAGTAGTCCATCAAGTCTGCCCATTTTATTTATTTATTTATTTATTTATTTTTGTTTTGCTTTTTGTTTTGTTTTTTATTAACCACTTCAGCCCTGGACGGTTTTACCCCCTTAATGACCAGGCCATTTTTTGCGATACGGCACTGCGTTAATTTAACTGACAACTGTGCGGTCATGTGAAGATGTACCCAAATAAAATAGATTTCCTTTTTTCCCCTCAAATAGAGCTTTTAATTTGGTGGTATTGGATCACGTCTGCGTTTTTTATTTTTTGTGCTAGAAAATCTGACAATTTAAAATATAAAAAAAACAATATTTTTTACTTTCTGCTTTTAAAACATAACCAATAAAAAAATGTAAAAAAATCAGATTTCCTTATAAATTTAGGCCAATATGTATTCTGCCAAATATTTTTGTTAAAAAAATATCCCAATAAGTGTATATTGATTGGTTTGCACAAAAGTTTTTTTTTTTTACTAGTACAGTAATGGCAACCATCAGCGATTTTTAGCCGGACTGAGACATTGCGGCGGACAGATCGGACACCTAACTGACACTTTTTTGACACTTTTTTGGGAACATGTGACATTAATCAGTTCTAAAATATACACTGTTACTGTACTAATGACACTGACAGGGAAGGGGTTAACACCAGGGGAGATCAAAGGGTTAAGTGTGTCCCTAGGGGATGCTTTCTAACTGTGTGGGGGATGGACTCACTAGATGAACACAGTGATCCGTGTTCCTGATTAGGAGGAACACAAGATCACTGTGTTCATCTTCGACAGAATGGCGGTCTTCCTTGTTTACATCGGCAGACGGCCGTTCTATCTCCCTGGGGAGCGATCGCAAGTGGCCAGCAAACATCCCATCCACCGGACCCGCTGATTGGCTCCCCCTCTGGCCAATTAGCGTGCGCTCCCTGCTGGCTGTTGCACGAAATGATGTACAGGTACGTCGTTTCACGCAATAGAGTCGACCTGCCGCAGTATATGTGCTGCCACTGGTTGGCAAGTGGTTAATCTTGTTGTCTGACTATAGATTTCTTTTTTTCCAAGCATGTTTGAAGCCATTTACTGTTGACTGTCTCACTACCTTTGTTGGTAGTTTATTCAAATCATCAACCACCCTTTCAGTAAAATAATACTTTCTAGGATTAGTTTTGAGCTTTCCTCCAGTTAGTTTGAGGTCATGTCCCCATGATCTGGATTTTGGTTTCATATTGAAAAGACTGCCCTCCTGAACCTTATTCACCCCCTTGATGTATTTAAAGGTTCCAATCATGTCTCCCCTTTCTCTTCTTTCCTTCAGACTGTACATATTAAGTTCCTGAAGTCACTCTTGATATCTTTTTCCCCCCAAACCTTTCACTATTTTTGTTACCTGTCTCTGGGTACCTGGATACCTGTCCATCACTGGCCTCACATTTTGTGTTCCTGCCAGCAACAGTGATGTGTTGGGGTTTATTTACCAAAAGCTGTTCACTTTGAAAAGTATCTTCACTATGCAGAGTGAATGTTACTAAATAATGTAAGCCTATGTCCACTATAAATACCCGATCATGTACAAGATTACCTTGTTAAGAAAAAAAGAAAAACAAATTTCCAAGCTGAGACTCCTAGATGACATCATTGACAAAATTTGGCCAATGATGTCAATTTGATCCAGGAGGGGTGACCCCCTCCTACACCATTTTAAGCTATGTAGATTTAGTTATTGTTGGGTATTCCCAAAAGGTCATCCACGTATTTCATGCTAATAATAACTGATGTTGTATCTCTGTTTAGTTCGGGATCTCTCTGGGGTCATTTCATGCATGTTCTGTTAAATGTGATTTACTGCTATGTGTATGCAGAAGAATAACGCAGAAGAATAAAAAAAAATAAAAACTAATAGACGAAGGCTAGCTATATAGTGTATGTATGTGAAGTGTAATGTTTCTCATCCAGCCATCTTAATACACATATCTAGGGATCAATCAGAAAATCCCCAGAAAATAATGCAATAATAGAGCCTCCAATATCTAAAAAAAATAGAGCCTCCAATATCTAAAACGTTTGGGGCTTATGTAACAGAGTGCCTTTTTTAATCTCACAACATGTACATAGTGAAAAATAATTTCTGTGCCAACTAAAAAGTTTTTGAGATGTGTGATAAGTCTGGTGTAAAATAAAGTTATTTAAGTTTCTGTGTTGTAGAAAGGGACACTTAACATACTTTCAACCAGAGTGCCCAGGCACACTGGGCTGCCTTTCTTCAGGGGTGCCTTGGCAAAATGCTTAAAAATTGCATACAAGAGAGAGGGTTCAAGCCTGCCTTTTAGTTACACAAAGCCACAAGTTTTCTACCAAGCACTGGGCTTAGCTTGTGCTTGTATAGAGTGGCTAGCTGCAGATATTGAAAGATTCCTCTATTAGATAACCTATATTCCTCTTCCAAAGCTTGGAAATCTTTGAGGACCCGGCCATTATATAATTGTGGGATTTAAAAAAGGCCACCTGCAGGCCAGTTGTCATAGTCTTCTAATTTCAAGAGCTCAGGGTAGTTAAAGTTGATCTCTGGGCAGATATTTTTTTTCCTGTTGTTGATGGTGCTTAATGCTGTAATCCTAAGACTTCTTCTTAGTCTGTATTGTAGGAGAATATGTAGGTGCATTATTTAACAGGCTTCATTTCACCTAATTTCCATTTGGAAGACCGGTGGCTGCTATGCCATCTGTTGTAACATCCCCACTGTAATTCTCATACAGCAAGCGGTGATGTAATTACATCACCTCTCACTGCAGTAGGTGTGCCTGGGAGTCTCAGACTCCCGGTCTGAACCGCCCGCTATAGCCACGTCATTCAAATGACATTGTGGGAGTCTACATGTATGCATGTTAGAGCCCTTAGCATAGCTCCGCCCACACACATACACATTGTGTATTCAAGATCGAGCACCTTATCATAGCTCCACCCCTTCACTTCCTGGGTTTCCCTTTGTATCATGGGAAATGTAGTGCCATGTACCTTCAGGGATGTGACGTGCAGCAAAATTAAAAGTCCTCCTCCCTGTGCATGGAAACAGCATTTATTTCAAAGGAACAGGATGATGTTGCTTAAAAGAACTAAAATAAAAAAAATAAAAAAACCCAGTGGTGTTCAAATGCCACCAAAAGAAATCTTGATTTGTATGAAAAAAAAAATATATATATATCATTTGCATACAGTGTTGCATGACTGAGCCATTTCCAGTTAAAGTAGCACAATACTGAATAGTAAAAAAGGCCCTGGTCATGAAGGGGCCAAAACCTTCCAGAGGGCAACTGGTTAAAGATAACATTTTTGGGTTGGTAAATGTCTTCTATGGCAGAGCTCAGCCCCCTCATACACCTTTTAGACAATATTTTGCCTGTTAACCAGAATTTAGTATCAAGATTCCCCTCTCATAGACTTCAGTAGAGTTTGATGCTAACTTTGGGTTTTGCAGAGTTCACGCTGGATGAACACCCAGTAAACTGAACCCTGCAGATTTGCTCATCCCTAGTCCTGTCAGTCTGCTTCTAAAACTGTGTCTAGAAAGTGTAAACCCCTAGATGTCTATGATTCAAACTCAAACTCCCAGGAAGAGCAAGTTTGAGACTGCATTTTGCAAAAGTCACCTGGAAGGAACCTATAAAGCATCACATTTGAGAATGAAGCACATAGCAATGACTAGACTTTGTATACCCCATCTCCTCCTCTTCATTGACTCCTGCTTTATTGATCACAATGATGTAGCCTTTGAAGAAATATTTCTATGACAAAAGTGTTCCTTAGTGCCTCCAGGGGTTTATGATATCAAGAACAAAAAGACCAAATTAGCTTTCTTCTGTATAAATACCTTTTCTAAAAAAAACTTTTTCCTGGATTCCCAGAGGTGCCAGGCAATATATTCATAAATAATTTCCTTGAATCTTAGGTAGCAAAAAGTTTAACAACACTGCACAAGTGGGCATAGAACTCCCAGTTCTTAGCTGAATGAAGGAGCAGTATAAGAAATTTGCATCAATCAAGACCAGAGGATACTGGGAAGATTTATCTTTAAAGTGCTTAAATAGCTCCTGGCTTATAACCGGTTCCTTGTTATCCTTGTGATTGCATTCCGTAAGCTCTCTGTAATTTTAATTTTCTTTCATAAGTTTTTACCTGTGATCATCGGTGAGCGGAGATACAGAGCACTCATTTAAGCTACCAAAAGAGGCATATCATTAAGTAGCTCAAATTATTCTATTGTGCATTTGAAATGTTTTCCTCGTCTACATACACATTTCATGTTGTTTTTTTGGTTTCTCAAAGTAGGTAAGGTGGATGAGTTAATATTGTTTCTTATATGCACTTTGTTGGTCGATACAATATAATACAAATATCTGCATGATCTATGCATGGTGCAAATTATGTTAGCATATAACCTTTGAAACTCTGTAATTTTATTAGAGAAGTAGTGACAATCTTTTCTTCTTTTGTAGCAGAGTAAGTGTTCATTACAATAATAAGTACTGTTGGTTACACTTTTTCTGACAAATGGTATATTCCAAACATATCCAGAAAACAATCCTATACATGTAGTGCCTTGCAAAAGTATTCACCCTCCTTGGCTTTTTACCTATTTTGTTACATTACAGCCTTTAGTTCAATGTTTTTTTAATCTGAATTATATGTGATGGATCAGAACACAATAGTCTAAGTTGGTGACGTAAAATTAGAAAAATATATACATAAAACTATTTTTCAGAAATAAAAATCTGATAATTGGCATGTGCGTATGTATTTACGCCCTTTGTTATGAAGCCCATTAAAAGCTCTGGTGCAACCAATTACCTTCAGCAGTGACCTAATTAGTGAAATGATGTCCACCTGTCTGTAATCTAAGGGCCCTTTCACACTGGGGTGGCGTCGGCGGTAAAGCGCCGCTATTGTAAGCGGCGCTTGACCGTCAGTATTCGGCCGCTAGCGGGGCAGTTTTACCCCCCGCTAGCGGCCAAGAAATGGTTAAAAACCACCGCAAAGCGCCTCTGCAAAGGCGCTTTGCCGGCGATAAAGCCACGCTGTCCCATTGATTTCAATGGGCAGGAGTCGTGAAGGAGCGGTATATACTCCGCTCCTTCACCGTTTCGAAGATGCTGCTAGCAGGACTTTTTTTCCCGTCCTGCTAGTGCACCGCTCCAGTGTGAAAGCCCTCGGGACTTTCACACTGGAGACAAAGCAGCTGCACTTTCGAATCGGTTTGCAGGCGCTATTATTAGCGCAATAGCGCCTGCAAACTGCCCCAGTGTGAAAGGGCCCTAAGTGTGACATGATCTGTCATTACATATACACACCTTTTTGAAAGGCCCCAGAGGCTGCAACACCTAAACAAGAGGCATCACTAACCAAACACTGCCATGAAGACCAAGGAACTCTCCAAACAAGTAAGGGACAATGTTGTTGAGAAGTACAAGTCAGGGTTAGGTTATAAAAAAATATCCAAATCTTTGATGATCCCTAGGAGTACCATTAAATCTATCATAACCAAATGGAAACAACATGGCACAACAGCAAACCTGCCAAGAGCACACCAAAACTCACGGACAGGGCAAAGGGGGCATTAATCAGGCAGGCAGCACAGAGACCTAAGGTAACCCCTGGAGGAGCTGCAGAGCTCTACAACAGAGACTGGAGTATCTGTACATAGGACAACAATAAGCCGTATTGCTCCATAGAGTTGGGCTTTATGGCAGAGTGGCAAGAAGAAAGCAATTACTTTCAGCAAAAAACAAATTGGCACGTTTTGGTTTTGCGAAAAGGCATGTGGGAGACTCCCAAAATGTATGGCGGAAGGTGCTCTGGTCTGATGAGACTAAAATTTAACTTTTTGTCCATCAAAGAAAACGCTATATCTGGCGCAAACCCAACACATCATATCACCCAAAGAACACCATCCCCACAGTGAAACATGGTAGTGGCAGCATCATGCTGTGGGGGTGTTTTTCAGCAGTCGGGACTGGGAAACTGGTCAGAGTTGAAGGAAAGATGGATGGTGCTAAATACAGGGATATTCTTGAGCAAAACCTGTACCACTCTGTGTGTGATTTGAGGCTAGGACGGAGGTTCACCTTCCAGCAGGACAATGACCCCAAACACACTGCTAAAGCAAAACTTGAGTGGTTTAAGGGGAAACATGTAAATGTGTTGGAATGGCCTAGTCAAAGCCCAGACCTCAATCCAATAGATAATCTGTGGTCAGGCTTAAAGATTGCTGTTCACAAGTGCAAACCATCCAACTTGAAGGAGCTGGAGCAGTTTTGCAAGGAGGATGCAAGGAGGAATGGGCAAAAATCCCAGTGGTAAGATGTGGCAAGCTCATAGAGACTTATCCAAAGCGACTTTGAGCTGTGATAGCCGCAAAAGCTGGCTCTACAAAGTATTGACTTTAGGGGGTGAATAGTAAGACCCCTTTCACACTGGGGCGGTTTGCAGGCGGTATTGCGCTAAAAATACCGCCTGCAAACCGCCCCTAAACAGCCTCCGCTGTTTGTTCAGTGTGAAAGCCCGAGGGCTTTCACACTGAAGCGGTGCGCAGGCAGGACGGTGAAAAAAGTCCTGCAAACCGCTTTTTTGGAGCGCTTTTTTGGTGTATTCACCGCTCCTTCACCGCTCCTGCCCATTGAAATCAATGGGACAGCGCGGCTATACCGCGGCAATACCGCGGCTATAGCCGCGCTGTACGAGTGATTTTAACCCTTTTTCGGCCGCTAGCGGGGGTTAAAACCACACTGCTAGCGGCTGAATACAGCTGCAAGAACGACGGTACAGCAGCGCTAAAAATAGCGCTGTTGTACCGCCGGCGCCCCCACCGCCCCAGTGTGAAAGGGGCCTTATGCACATTGACTTTTTCTGTTATTTTATCCTATTTGTTGTTTGCTTCACAATAAAAAATAAAAAACATCTTCAAAATTGTGGGCATGTTCTGTAAATTGAATCAGTATATGGTATGGTGCTGTGCTAATCCTAGAGTGAAATAACAGTTAGACTGAGGATAGCAGTAGGTAGAAAGTGCAGATGTCACTAGTAAGGAGGATATAGCAGCTGATTGTGTTATAAACAAAAAATGATTTTTGAATTATCAAAATAGTGAACAAAAATAAAAGTGCAAAGTGCAACACAATAAATAACTATTATGAATATAGATAATATATTAAAAATAATAGTGCATATAGGATTCAAAAAGTGGCAGAGTGCAGACCAGTAAGGTGCAAGAAATAGCAATAATATGCGTCTAATACACATATAAACTAAAAAATGGTTATTCCAGCGCTATCGTATGTAGGTATGTTCTGTAAATTAAATTATGCAAATCCTCAAACAATCCATGTTAATTAAGGGGGGTGAATATGTTTGCAAGGCACTGTATTACCTGCCTTGTGTTCTTATTGCTTCACTGACTTGAAATAAGCTTGTGGCAGGTGAAATAAAAAAAACTCTGATCTGCACCCCTTTTCTCAGTCAGTGACACAGAAAGCATTGAACCAAGTAGATCAGCTTGACAGGCAGGAAGCTAGCATTTGCGGAAGTAAAGGTAAGCAATTGTAGCCTACATATATTCCTCAATATAGGTTTCACCAGGAACTAATGAACCTCTAATATAGCACTGATCTGTCATTATATGCACTTTAGTATGTTCATTTTTAATGACACACAAAGTGCAATAGTAGTATCATCATTAATAATCTGAAATACACACACAAACACACATAATCTAACCCAAACTAAATGTTCCCCAGCTACAGGCCATGGCTTACTCCATAGACTGGCCATCACTGTGGTCATTGCAGAAACCCTTGTTGGGTGTACTTTCCCCTTACTTGATAACTTGGTCACCACCCCTTTTAATCCACATGATGCATCTCCGCCAGGAGTCTTGAAGCTTCTTTAAAAAAATTCTTATCTTCGTATTAAAGTGATTTTTTTTTTTTTTTTTTTTATACTAAAAATGTCATACTTACCTTTTTCTGTAAAAGGGTTTTGCACAGAGCAGCCCAAAACCTCGTCTTCTGGGGTCTCAAGTTGGTTCTCCTGGCTCCTCCTCCCTTCCAAGTGCCCCCCATAACAAGCCACTTACTATGGGGGCACTCTTGCGGGCTCGCTCCTGAGCCAGACTATGTGTGTTCATTAATACACACAGCATGGCTTTGCCCCGCCCCGCCCCTAACTCTCTCCTTACAGGATTTTATTGATAGCAGCAGGAGCCAATGTCTAGTGAGGAGTGCTGGATCGAGATTGGGCTCAGGTAAGTATTTAGGGGGAGCTGGGTAGGGGGGACTGATCACAGAAGGTTTTACCTTAAGGCACAGAATGCATTAAGGTAAACAACCTCCTGTCTTTACAACCACTTTATCTTCCCATCATTCTTTGCATAGTATCTAAAAAAGATCTCAGGCAAATAGTGACAACATTCAACATTGCAAAGGTACTTTGCAGAGCCTACCCCTTATAAGGCACCTTTTCCACATGCTGATCGGGAAAGACCTCAGCTCCCGGGACAGATATTTTCAGCGGCCTCCATTATCTTGGTTCTCACATGCTGCAGACCTCACTGCTATGTAAGTATTCAATAGGGATTCGTTTATCCCCCCTCTTCCTTATGTATATAGTCTCCCACTATGTGGGTACAACACTGGTCCACACTGGTTTACTCATATATATATATTTTTTTCTCTTTGTAGAATGTAGTGCATATGCCTCTGAAGAGTGGTTACTTTCACGAAATGCATCGGGCTTACTGGATGCATTCACCATATTATCTTTGAGTCTGTCATATTGGTTGTGGAATTTTAGTGTTTTTATACATAAGGATAATGATTCCATACCATGCCATGGTTGTGCTTCAATGCTCTCATTGCTTTTTTGCATAGTTATTTTGTAAACATTATGATCGATAAGTTATTGATATCTGCATGCATTGTGTATTATGTCATGCGTTTAAATAAAAACATGTTTTACAACATTGACTCATCTTTCAGCCACCAACGCTCACCCCATCTAAAGTCCCAAAATCCACCCTTTTTTCTTGCATAGATACAGGGATGGAAAAATGTAATCCTACATGTCTCATTCAAAGTCCCAATTTTCCCCTTTTTGTTTTACACCCCCATATCCTATCCCCAATGGTCTATGGGGAGGGGTAACTTCAGAATCTGGAAGCCTCCTTTGGAATTAGGACCCCCTTTGATATCTGTTCCCCACCTAGATAAATTAATAAAGGGTATGTGGTACCCCTTGTTATCCATTCACAAAAAATTTAAATAGTAAATAAACCCCATAAAAAGAATAAACTATGTCCCTGATGTAAATCCAACATCAACAATGTAGATCCACCTCGACCATGATGGCCTGTTGACTTGACAACCTGCCATGCCTGACCATTTTTATCCACCACCTCTACTACCACAATTGAAAAATCCCAGCTGGCTGCTGTATGAAAAACAAGCTGCCGGGGATCCTGGGTTACATAGTTACGTAGTTGGTCTGGTTGAAAAAAGGCACAAGTCCATCTAGTTCAACGAATAAAGGGAGAAAAATCATACAATGTTTTATACACAATCCCATACCCATAGTTGATCCAGAGGAAGGCAAAAAACCCAGCAAAGCATGATCCAATTTACTCCAGCAGGGGAAAAATTCTTTCCTGATCCCCCAAGAGGCAATCGGATATTCCCTGGATCATCTTCACCTATATAAAAGGAAGGGGGGTTGGGGGCGCCAACTCTAATGACACTGTCATATAATGTTAGTGTAATACATACACTTACTGGTTCACAGGATGGCGGTGTCCAACAAGGGTTGAGATGTCCTTGGATGTGCTGGTGCTGAGGTGCAGGCTTCGGTAGCAATCCTTCGGCTCTGGGGATGTTTACTCCTGGTTTGAAAGCTGTTCTGCGGTGTCCATTGTGTGAAAGCTCCACGCTAACCACCCTGGAAGTGGAAGTGACGTCAGCAGTGCATGGCAAGCATCCAGACACAGATTAGAGATTGCCTGTACAAGTTCTTTACTGTAAGAGCGATAAGGATGTGGAATTCTCTCCACAGGCAGTGGTTTCAGCAGGGAGCATCAATAATTTGATAAGCACCTGAACGACCACAACATACAGGGATGTACAATGTAATACTGACATATAATCATATACATAGGTTGGACTTGATGGACTTGTGTTTTTTTTTCAACCTCGCCAACTATGTAACTATGTAACCCGAGTCCAGTCACTTCACTGGGTATATGCGTTCCCAGTCGATGCCTTGTATGAGGAAACGTGGCGGGTGGAGCACTTGTTTTTGACGTCACCGTGTACCAGCTGGCTGGTTTGAGCCGCAGCTGTTTGAATGTACTGTTCACCGTCTTTTTTGGATGTCAGTGCCTAAGAAGTTTTTCAATAAATTTGAATACTGCACCATGAAGCCTCTCTTTTCTACCATATGATTTATCCCACTATTGGAGATTTCCTGGATAAGGATATCATTGTAGCTATAGGACAACTATACCTCTGGAGAGTTTGCTGTATTGCAAGGATCTCCACATTGGATTAACCTGTGGAGGAATATTCCTGATCTGAGTGATCCTGTGATGAGCTTGTTTGATCCCTATAATTTGAGATCCATCGAATCTGGTAAGCGGCGTTGTTTGTTTTACTTTTTGGAAAGCCAGTGATTTCTTCAGTGTCCTGCAATATCATTCACTATTGGAGCACCTTGTTTTGGACTTTTTGTGTTTTTTAAAGTGTACTGTTATCACAGATTAGCATCACCCTTCCCTTTTATATTAATGGAGTTATAAATATTGTTTGGTTGCGTACGTTTTCTTTTTATACACGTTATTAATATAGTAATATTCAGGCTACTTAAGTTGCAGCATCAGTGTGTCATATTTTTTCTTTTGGGGTAGCGCAGATATTCCACTATACACATGCATATTCTTAGCCCCCAAGTGCATAACTTTACATTTATCAACATTAAACCTCATTTGCCACAGTGTTGCCCAATTAAACAGTGCATTAAGGTTGGCTTTTAAGTTGGAGACCATTCAGAGCAAGAATTATTAACCACTACTCTCTGAATTCTGTCTTTTAGCCAGTTTTCTATCCATTTACAAACTGATTTTTCCAAGCCTATAGACTTTACCTTACATATTAGCCATGTGTGGGTAATACAAGTACAAGTGCAAAGTGCACTTGAAATTGCACTGAAAGTGTTCTTGGAAGTGCAGTCGCTGTAAATCTGAGGGGTAGATCTGAAATGAAGGGAAGCTCTGCTGATTTTATCATCCAATCATGTGCAAGCTAAAATGCTGTTTTTTGTTTTTCTTCGGATCTACAGCGACTTCACTTCCAAGTGCACTTTCAGTGCAATTTCAAGTGCACTTTGCACTTCTTGTTTGCACTTGTAGTGCAAAGTGGATTTGCCTTTCGTAAATAACCCCCTCAGTGTTTTTGAAGAATTCACATTTCTGCTCTGTGTTCATCAATGGCAATATTCCCTCCCAGTCTTATGCCGCGTACAGACGATCGGACATTCCGACAACAAAATCCTGGATTTATTTTCGACGGATGTTGGCTCAAGCTTGTCTTACATACACACAGTCGCACAAGTGTTGTCGGAAATTCCGATCGGCAAGGCTCCATCGTAAATTTGTAGTCAGAATAAGTCTTAGAGAGCAGCCCTCATCCTTGGAAAATTTGCTCTCTTAAAGATAAGTGTTTTTCTATGGGTAATGTCATTGATGAAATATGGTCATGAACATATTTTGGAAAAGACGTTATCCAGGATCCCTGCTGGCTTGTTTACAAACACAATCCAGAGAGGGTCTGTCATTTAGAGTCAGTGGTGATGCTTTTAGTAAATGACACATTTCCTGGTTTGTCTACAGACAGAAGCTGCCAGTTATCTATAATTTAGAGGCAGAGTTACAGGTAGAGTTACTACTGCTTCTAAATGACAGATTCTTGGTCACTCTTTGTAAACAAAAAAATCTCACTTTCAGAAGAGTACATCCTACTGCATCCACAACTTTAGATGCAGATTTAAGGCATCCCCAAAGCATGTAATTAAAAGGATTTGTGTATAATATTGCTCTTTAAGCAGCATTAAAAGACCCTCTTCCTACTGAATAGTGTTTGTTAAAACTTTTTTCCTGACAGGCTCCATGGCAGCATACGTGTGGGTAGGCTCCGCCTCCATAACTACCCAATAGGACCCCCTCTCCCATAAATCTTTGCTCCAGGCTGCTATCCATGTTCCTTTTTTGTCCTCCTCCGTAGGACCAGGTGTTGGTTCTCCTACCTGAAGATAAAACCTCCCTACGATCGATGATGCCGAGTGCCAAAGATTCCTCCGATAGGCCCTGACTATTAGCAGGGTATGGAGTGTATAGCAGAGTAGCGCTGAAGATTGGATCGGTTCGTCTATGTGCGCACGGTCTGTTTGCCTAATGTTTCAGGCGACCATTATCTGCTGCCAAGTCCGGTGTGTGTGTGTATGGATGGCGTTTCTCGGCCCAGGTGATCGTAGGTGGAGGGGTAAGTTTTTACATTTCATTCACATATGAGACTAGCAAGATATGTAACGCTTCCCTTGGAAGACACTGTATCTTTTAAAGATCCTTTGGAAAGGCGAATTGATTCGGATTTAAAGAAGATCTACCTGACGTCAGGAATGGCATGTAAGCCAGTACTTGTGATAGCTGCAGTTTCCAAAGCTTTGGAATCTTGGTCTGATAATGTGGATGAGTTCTTAAGAGGTATCTCTACTGAAACAGCTAAGGATTCTCCTATCCAAGAGATCAGGCTGGCATCAGCCTTTCTTGGGGAGGCATCTATTGATGTCATCCGCCTGATGTCCCGGGTTATGTTGGCAGCTGTTTCAGCTCGTCGTGCCCTATGGCTCCGTCCGTGGTTGGCGGACCCAGCTTCCAAGCAAGCTTGGTGCCGAATTCCGTTTAAAGGTTCTTCATTGTTCGGCAATAAGCTTGATAGTGCCATAACCCGGGCCACAGGTGGGAAGTCTGGTTTCCTCCCTCAAGACAGACGCCTACAAAATCAGAAACGCAGTTTTCCTAGAAGACAAAACTCTGATCGCGCTAGGGATGCGCGCAGCTACAGACCTGGTCGGGAGTTCTCTAGATCCTGGAAAGCCAGGCAGTCTTCTTTCAAGAAACCCGCAAAAGGGGGTTCCTCTGGCAACCAGGACGCCACAAAGTCCTTTTGAGATTGGGCCCGCTCAGGCATGCCAGGTGGGGGCTCGTCTTCGCCACTTCGGGCATGTCTGGGCGGCCTCAATCCGAGATTACTGGACTGTCCAGTCGTCGTCTCACCTCTCAGCTCTCCAATGCCTGAAAGTAATTGGCACGATGACAGCTACCATTCCTATGGTGAAGTGGGCCCAATGGCATACACGACCCTTCCAAAAAGGGTTCTTTCAACAATGGGATTCTTCCAGCCAAGTCCAGCGCATACATCTTACGTCATCCATGAGGACGTCTCTTCTTTGGTGGCTTCAAGGGAAGAATCTGCGCAATCACCATTCAATCGTGCCCATCTCATGGGTCACGTTAACTTCGGATGCCAGCAATCGAGGTTGGGGCGCTCACTGCCTTTCAGAAGTGGCGCAAGGCCGATGGGGTTTCCCTGCTCGAGGGATTGTCTCCAACATTCTGGAGCTGAAGGCCGCCTTTCAGGCACTCCTGTCATTTCGCCATCTAATAGAAGGTTCATCTGTGATGCTAAGGTTGGACAATACAACCGCGGTGGCTTACATAAAGAAGCAAGGTGGAACTCGCAGCTGGTCTCTGCTACAAGAAGTGGAGCCAATAATGAGCTGGGCTCAGAAATATTTGTCCAACATCTCGGCAGTTTACATTCCGGGGATCCAGAATGTACAGGCAGACTTCTTCTCGAGAGTGAAGATGGACAACAACGAGTGGTCTCTCCACAGAGGGGTGTTCGAGTGGCTTCTGACCCTGGGAGTACTTCCAGAGGTCGATCTTTTTGCTTCTCCATGCAATCACAAGATGCCCAGATATTATTCGAGGTTCAGAGACCCTCAGGCTTACGGGATAGATGCTCTCTCAGATCATTGGAAGTTTCAGAAGGCTTATGCCTTCCCTCCGGTACCGGTGATTCTGCAATTCCTCCGGAGGCTCAGAACAGAGAAGGTGGAGATCATTGCAGTGATTCCTTTCTGGCCCAACAGGCCGTGGTTTCCTCTGTTATCACTCCTGAGTTATCAAGACCCAGTTCCCCTTCCTCTCAGGCCGGATCTACTGTCGCAAGGCTCGACGTTACACCCATGTCCATCTTGCCTACACCTCAGGGTGTGGTTCTTGAGAGGGAAAGGCTTGAATCCCTAGGCTGTCCGGAAGAAGCTATTCCAACTCTTCTTAGTGCCCGGAGGGGAAGTACGAACAGAGTATACGAACAGATATGGTCTAAATTCTCTGATCACATGTCTTCCCGGTCAAATCCGTGTAAGTCTCCAGCAGTAGAAGACATTCTAAGTTTTCTCCAATCAGGGCTGGACCTATCTTTAGCAGTCAGCTCACTAAGAGTGCAAGTTTCAGCCATCTCGGCCTTCACAGGAGTATCTTGGGCTAATCACACATTAGTCCGTCAATTCTTTAAAGGAGCTATCAGGCTTAAACCTCAAAGAAGACCTAGGTTCCCCAAATGGGACCTTCCTATTGTCTTGGATTTTCTCTCCAATCTCGGATCAGATCCTGACAAACCTCTTTCCATGAGAGATCTCACGCTCAAGACCACCTTCTTAGTAGCTGTGACATCGGCTAAAAGAGTGTCAGAGATTAGAAATTTAGGTTCAGAAGAACCTTTCCTAACTTTCTTTCCAGATAGGGTTGTGTTGATTCCCATGCTTGGGTCAAACCCTAAAGTGACCTCAGTCTTTCATGAAAATCAAGAGATTGTACTTCCTACTTTCAGAACAACGGACGATCAGGATGTTCATCCACTTGACGTAGGCCACACTCTAAAGCAATATCTGGAGGTCACAAGTCCATTCAGACAAACGGAATTCCTTTTCGTTCTTCTCCATGGTAAAAACAAAGGAAGGCGAGCTTCGGTCAGATCAATTTCTTCTTGGATTGTGCAGACCATTCAGAGGGCATACAAGTTAAAGGGCTTGGCTCCTCCAGAGGCAGTGACGGCTCATTCGACCAGGAGTATCTCGACCTCGTGGGCAGCTTCACGGCATGTCGCGCCTGAAATCATTTGTAGAGCGGCTTCCTGGTCTTCTATCAACACATTTGTTTCTCATTATTGTGTTGAGCCTGCGGCTCTGTCATCTATTAATTTTGGTTTACAAGTATTGTCGGTTGACAATGTAAAATAAATTTGGTTTCTTTGCGCAAACATTTTTGCCCGCCCGTGTGTATTTTTGGGCGAGTTATTTCCCACACGTATGCTGCCATGGAGCCTGGCAGGAAAACGGAAAATTTATATCAAATACTTACCGTAATTTTCCTTTCCTGATAGGCTCCATGGCAGCAGGAGTCCCTCCCAAAATGTCTGGAGTAGGCAAGTTACGGAACATGGATAGCAGCCTGGAGCAAAGATTTATGGGAGAGGGGGTCCTATTGGGTAGTTATGGAGGCGGAGCCTACCCACACGTATGCTGCCATGGAGCCTGTCAGGAAAGGAAAATTACGGTAAGTATTTGATATAAATTTTCCGTTTTTTGCATCGTATGTGTAAAGGTTCCCTATGGCAGTGCCCAACTACCATGAACCCTTTTAACAAAAGCTTGCTTGAGGTGTCTGTAGCCGTGTTAGTGCACTTGCGACATAGACAATTGAGTACTATCCATGATACTTTTTTTATTTGCACTAACATACAATTTTGCAAGGCAAGCTTTAATTTTTTTTCCTTTCCCTCAGAGATTGCGGGTGTTTTTTAATTTTTTTTTTTAACATTCTGCTAAAACTTTTGTGAAACAGTGCTGCTGGGACATTGAAGAAAGGGACATACCCCAAAAGCTTGTCCTGAAAAATTGTATGTTAATACGTTTTCAATTTGGCGTTGAAAAAGGCCATAAAAAAATAAACACAATTCGGCTCCCATAGAACTCAGTGGGGTTCAGTTCTATGTTTGGGTTTAGCAGAAATTTTGATGGATTCTTTGAACCTTCTACATACCAAACTTAGCCTGGTTCACTTACCCCTAGAACCTCCTCTCATAAGACTTAAATGATAAGGGTAGCAACCTCTAAGGCCTCATGCACACAGGACTTTTTTTTCCTCCCCTGGACACCTTTGCTCCTGGCAGGAAAAAGGCAACTTAAAAAAAACGTAAAAAGCTTAAAACTGTGCTTTGCACATGTCATTAGACATGTTTAGGCACATTAGGTCTATGAGGGAGGGGCCAGGAGCGCCTGTGGGGGACCCAAGAAGAGAAGGATCTAAATGTCTGACACTGATCAGCCCCCTTCTGCAGTCTCTCACTTACAATGTTGCCGCCTGATCACAGGGAAAAGAGGAACTTAGGAAATTATAGATAGAGTTTGTGTTTTAATTATACTGTTGCTGTATCTTTCACAAGACATACATTTTTTGGAGATTTTTACAATTACTGAAAGGACCTCTTAATTCTCAGTAATCGTGAAAATTAAAGCAATGGAGTTGGTTTACTAAAGGAATAGAGACTGTTCACTTAACAAAGTGAATGTTCTCATAGCTAAGTGAATAAGATGAAGTTGGTTCAAATATGGCTTCCCCAATGTTTGACACAGATCAGCCCCCTGCTGCTGCCTCTCTCACTTTATTATAATGTTGCAGTCTGATCACTGGGGTAGAGGGGACCTAGGAAATGATTCCTCATGTCTACAGCATACTGATGGCACTGGTTGCAGCCTTGACACAATCATGTGCCTGGTGCTAAAGGACTGCTTTCTTAGTAACAAAAGGTAGAGTTTTTTTTTTTTTTTAATGTATACTGTTGCTGTATATTGTCACAATACAGTAATTTATATGCAGACTTTTACAATTACTGAGAGTTCCTCTTTGCACACAGTAATCCTTATGATAACTACATGGTTGTTTTACTAATGGAAGACTGTTCAATGATTGCTATAGGTTACTGCATGTTGCACCAATTTATTAAAAACCGTGTTTATATTACTACAAAGAATCAAAATAAAAGTAAATCTTTAAAGTGTAACTAAATGCAAAAGTTGTTTTTTTTAGATGGGGATAGGGTGGTGAGGGGTTAGAACCATTGTCAGATGAACAGGAATAAAGAATCTTCTAACAGGGGAACTTTCCCCACATTGGAAAGATATCCTTTCACTTCCCGTTGAGTCTACCAGACAAGAAGTGAAGAGAAATCTCCCTAATGACTCACAGAAGACAAAAATAAAGGACCCCTTGAAAGCAGCCAGAGCAGGTCTGAAAAGGTTCACACTGTGGCTTTACAGTGTACAGGCAAAGGTTTATCATACATATACAAAGAAGTATTTGCATGGCTGTGTCCTGCTTGTAAGCAAGTTGGGTCTGGATCTATGGGGATGAATCTTTAAAATGGCTCATAGGCAAGGGATTATCAAAGGGCATGACAGACATGTAATAATGCCAAAAATAAAATAAATACTGTACAGTGATAAGGGGGTACTCCTTTTATTGTGACTTTGAGGGCAACATGTAAAAATACAATCCTTTAAGTTACATGCTTGTGAGATGTCTTTAACCTGTATGTGGTGTCACGGATCAGTACAATTCTCATAGACAGTGTCAGTGACGCTGTATTTTGGCATTGCAATTTTTTTGCATTTATAATATATATTTTTTTTACTTTTGCATCATTGCTTGGCTACAATACAGCAGCAGCATCCTAATGCCTCATAACATTCATGACACACTGGGGAAAAAAAAATATTTAGGTCATTCTGGCTGAAACATCTTTTTTTTTTATCCAGTGGCAATAGCCTTGAATTGAATGGTGGAACTAGCAGCCACGACACATCTAAAGTGCACTCCAAAATGAAAGCCCTCAATTTCATACCAGTCAGCCAGTAGCACTTTCATAATATAGTTGGTGAGCTTCATTTTTTGCAGCACCACAGTGTGTTGTCCTAAACTATAAAAAAAAATCAAAGCAGAGTGATAAAAACATTTCTAAATGACAACCCCACAGACTACAGCTGAGACAGTTTTGATCCTAAAATAAAAATTAGAATATATTATTTTAGAGACATGAGCCACACATATAGGACACTGGAAAGCATGTAAGCAGCTTGATTAGGCTGCAAAGTAAGAGAGGAATATAAGGCAGTTTTTATTGTGAAATAATGTTTTTTTTTTTTTTATATACTATCATTTCGGAGACAATAGCGAGAAATCTTGTGCAGCAGCTGCACAGAATGTAAGTAGGTTGGTTAGACTGCAAAATAATAGAGAGAGAAAGGGCAGTTTTTATCATCTACAGTAATAAAATTGTGGGTATATTAATTCAGAGGCAATAGCTGCACATACTGTCGCTGCACAGTATGTAAGCAGCTTGACTAGACTGGAATGTAAGAAGGAGAGACAAGGCAGTGTTTAATATGAAATAGCAGCAGAGGTGGCAGGAGCTGGTAAGCTGGTAATGGTGGCAGCAGCAGGCCAGTAAAGGTGGCAGTAGCTGGTAAACTAAGAGAGGCAGATACTAATAATCGTGGCAGACTAGCAGAGGTGACAGGAGCTGGTAATGGTAGTCATACAAAAGAGGTGGCAGGCCCGCAGCAGTGGCAAGGGTTAAAAACGCCCTGGGGGATAGAGGAACAGACACTATTTTTACCCTATCCCCACTCTAAACTTTGGTGCTGTCCTTTTTCTCCATGAAGTGCCAGTTTGTAGATGCTACATTGACATCTTCGTGTATAATGTAGGGCTATTAACCCTGCACTATAAGTGACGGGGTAAGCATGCGACTGTGGCTGTAAGTGGCTTAGAGCGGAGGCTGTGGAGACCAGTCGCACTACTAGAAGGAGCCTATATTTGAACTTATTCCAGCATCTCTGGACATAGCAAGTGTTTAACCCTTGCTGTGCAGGTGGGCCCAACTGCAAGGGTATTTTTTGATGTGCCTTGAGTTTGGCTTTAGGGCAGGGATGGAGCGGGTGGGGGGTAGGGATGGCCTTCTGGGCAAAAAAATGGTGGTTGGATACCTACCAATTTGGTACAGCACAGGCTATAAACACACAGATTAGGGCAGACTCCATGAGCCAGAATGGGAGCAGCTGTAAAGAGAGCAGTTTTGCCAAGCTGACATTGAGATACTCAGCATGAAGGTGATTAGGGGACTTTTTTTTCTTCCACTCCAACAGCTGCTTCAGGGGCACATGCTTGATAAAGTATGCTGCTGGAAATGGCAGGGTGGGGTTAGGATACTTAGGGCGAGGTTCAAGCCTAAACTTGGCCTTCTCAGCATGGCCCCATGCTGACCCTCTTCCCTGGTGATGTACTGTAAGGAATACCTCTCCAACTCCTTGCCAGACTTCCCTTCCTGTTGCTATGCTTTAGCAGAAGCAGGATAATGGGAAGAGAGGTGAAAAGTGAGAAACAAGGAGGAGGAGTGTGGACCTTTTGCTGCCGACTGGTATCATTTAGGTGACGCTCCCACCAAGCTTTGTGGTGCAGATTCATGTGTCGTAATGTGTTTTCTGTATTGCGTTGCATAAAAATGCACACATACTGTAGTTTAATGTAACAAACACCAACACACTTGTATTGTGTAAATAGGGAACAAATAGATCAATTGTTTTAGTAGTATCCTTGCGTTGGTCCTGCAGTGATCAATGCAGATCAACGCAGCTCATCGCACCTGGTTTGAACGAGCCCTAAATGGAGAGATGTTAAAACTCTTCTTTATGTCAGTTTTCTTTCAGGACTGGATTTCCTGTCCTCTGACGTCTCTAAACCATTATGCTTACAGGCCAGTAGTTATGTGAGCCCGGCACCTGACCAGATGTGGACTACGAAACCATAAACCCACCTAAGGAGACTGTGCTCTGTTTTTTTCTTTTTTTTTTCCCTTCGGTCTTAAAAGGCTCTGGAAAGTTGAGCTTAGATCCTATAAGTTTTTCCTTTAGAAGCAAAGTCAGGGGAATTAGCTGTGAGTAAATTGCAGCCTTCTCTGTAATTATCCACATACTGAACTATTTACAGTTGACTTGAGTTACCTTAAGTGTGGATCAGAATGGATGGCGGTATTGATTAAACGCAGCATCTATTTACCTTCACAATAAAGTGTTGTGATTAGTAAAATTCACTTGAAAAGGGGGAGCAAGGGCCAAAATTATGTGTGCCAGTTAATTTGCCTGGCAGTACAGCTGTATACAAATACAAGACCTTTTTGGAACTTAGCATGTACTTAACATGAAAACGCATGTGAGCCATTTCAGTGACTGGTAGTGGCACATACCGGTAAATTGTCATTGCTACCTCTCATGGAAAGCTAAGACACTTGATAGACTTACACACATGGATTCCATAGGATATCTCCCAAGTTTCTGCTATGGGAATGAGGAAATCCTGTTAGGATTACAAATTTTGTTTCACTTTTTCCATCAAACGTGAGACAGCCTCGCTATAGCGTTGATTTACTAAAGGCAAATAGACTGTGCACTTTGCAAGTGCAGGTGCATTCTGCAAGGGCTTTTGCTCCAGAGCTTAGTAAATGAGGTGAAGCTTCAATGTGCAAAGAACACCCAGTCACATGTAGGAAGAAAAAAAACAGCATTTTTTGCTTGCACATGATTGGATGATGGAAAGCAGCAGAACTTCACCTTATTTACTAAGCCTTTAGTAAAGCAACCCCTATGTGTTTGTTATGTGTTGCCATTCACACATAAGTAGCGTTTTAAGTGATTGTAAAGGTTTGTTGTTTATTTTTTAAAAATGGCAAACATGTCATACTTACCTGTTCTGTGCAAGGGTTTTGCAGAGAGCGGCCCTGATCCTCCTTTTTTGGGGTCTCCTGACGGCGCTCCTGGCTCCTCCTCTTCGGCGAGTGCCCCCACGGAGAGCCGATTTCCATGAAGGCACCTGTGTGGGCTCGCTCCAGAGTCCCGCAGTTGCGTCCATTGACACAGACAGCAAGACTCGGCCCCACCCCCGGCTCCCATGTCACTGGATTTGATTGCCAGCAGCAATGGCTCCTGCTGCTAACAATCTATCCATTGAGGACCTGAGACAGAGGCTGAAGCTGCTAGGCTCGTGCTTGTCCCTGGAACGATCAGGTTCAGGTAAGAAAAAGGGGGGCAGCTGCTGCACAGAAGGTGTTCCACCTAAATTCATAAATACTTTAAGGTGAAAAACCCAGAGACTTTACAACACCTTTTAGTTTTAGTGGTATTTTAGTTGACTAAAATCTCCAGTACATTTTAGGCGACTAAAATCTCCAGTACCCACCTAAACTTCCTCTTTCCTCGGAGCTCCACCTGTCTGTTAAAGCCCCAGCCCCCTGACTATATTGGCAAAGTGTATTGACTGAGAGACGCAGGCTCCCTCTGTCTGCCTGCTGCCTGGGAGTTCTGGAAAAATGCCCTGCAAACCACAGAAGAGGAACTCCTCCATCGGATTCATGTCTGTCTAGATGTGACGTGATGAGTCTTTCCCCTCCCAGCAAGGTAACAGTGCTTAGCACTGTGTAAAATAACAGCCTCCCCAGATTGTCCAGTTCTCTGCTCTGTGCGCTCCCTCACTCCCATTTACTTCCCCATCCCCACTTGCAGGTCATCTCCCCACCCCCAAAGTATAATCCACCTTGCCCTGTGCGCTCCATCACTCCCATTTACTTCATCATCCCCACTTGCAAGTCATCTTTCCATCCACAAAGTATAATGCACCCTGCCCTGTGCACTCCCTCACCTCCCCATCCCCTAAGTATAATGCACCCTGCCCTGTGCACTCCCTCACTCCCATTTACTTCCCTATCCCCACTTGCAGCCTGGCATTACAACCAATAAATAAATAAAACAGTTTTTTTTTAATTTTTTTATTTTAAAGTTGCACTTCTGTTTGTCAAAAAGCAATATTTTTATCTGTTTATGAAACTTGGTTTTATTTATAAAGACGTAATAAATCTCAACAGTTAAATCTGTGTCTGTAGTGCATGTTCAGACCTTAATACCATAAATAATAACATGTTATTAGATTTTTACTCCAGGAGTATGTAATAAGTTTAGAAATTCTAGAGAAATGCTTAAATAATGCGTTACAATTTAACTAAACCCATTTGATTTTAGTAGACTAAAATGTACTGGAGATTTTAGTTGACTGAATGAAAATTGGAATTGATTTTCATCATAGTTTTCGTCAGTTGACTTAATTCCAATTTTATTTTCGTTTAGTTTTCATCATACAAAACATGCAGCTGACAAAAACTATGACGAAATCATTTTCATCGATGAAATTAACACTGGTAAAATGTAAGCAGCTAGCGATAAATTTCATCACATTTTTTTGCAAGAATCAATATTTACGGCCAGACTGCCAATTGCCCAAGTGTGGCTTGGGGCATTACCCCCCACTGTCCAAGAATGAATGGCTGCAGT
Organism: Lithobates clamitans; assembly: GCA_037952925.1. Taxonomy (NCBI): domain Eukaryota; kingdom Metazoa; phylum Chordata; class Amphibia; order Anura; family Ranidae; genus Lithobates; species Lithobates clamitans. Next base: position 2,116,565 of record JBBGZY010000014.1, read on the forward strand.
TATTGCAGTGTTACCTTACAAGAAAGTGTTGGACGCCCATAGAGGCTGCTCTCTACCAAATATCATAAAATATGGGATAACTGGCTGGAAATGCCTCCACGTGTGATGAGTCTGATAATGTCAATATTTAAAAGAACCTATCTATGCCCAATAATACCACAAATTGTTCCCATATACCATGTTTTGGACCGTTTCTACCCATAAGGGCACTCAAAGTCTTGCTTTATATACACAATATTTTTTGTTGCTATTCTGATCATGCTGAGCCAATTTTGATGTATATAACCTACAAATTCTTCTTTTTTTTTTTTTTCTTTTTTTTTTTTAATTTCCTATGCTAAATACGGAAATTGTTATTGTCCCCTTTTGTTTCATTAAAATGCATATACCTTGTTGTATACCTGCTATTATGTGATACTCATGCTCTTCTCAAATAAAGAGATTTGTTTGTAAAAATAAAAAAAATGTAAGCAGCTAAAAAAAAAAAAAGTTAGTTATGTTATGTAAATGACAGCATGTAACAAATATAAATTAGATGATATGCCAGTTATGGGTGCTAAAGTGGAAATATGCTTTAAATATGTACGGTAAGGATACACCTCGCCATGCACCCGGTTACGTGAATCATAAAGAATATGCAAAAAAAAAAATTGGCTACATCCACTGATGCTTTGCTTTTACAACTACTCTTCTTTTGTACTAGAGTTTAAAATAGCCAATGAAATCATTTAGCTGAAGTTAAGGAGCTTAGTGCAATAAACACTTTTAATAGCTAAATAGGTTCTGTGTTTATAGAGGTCTATGCATTAGACAAGAAAGGGAAAGCTAAAGGGGGTAGATGGATCAGTTACAAAAGAAGAATAAAAATACATTTTGTAAATGCAGCTGTTTGAAACACTTAGGCGCAGAGGAGGAGAGCGTAGTCATGTGACCTGTTAAAGGTGCTCTCCTACTATCAATGCAGCACTGAGAACTGTGGGGCATCACAGGCTCCATGCCATGACCCAGTATAGAAATACTGTACCTTGCTGTACTGTAAGTGAGAATAGATACAGGTATTCGCTCTACAATAGCAGTGAGTATTTTGACACACCCAAGCTAAATCATGCCATGTCGCCAATTGGAAGCATAACAAAGTAAATTTGGAATGGGACTTTAAAGCGGAGTTCCACCCAAAAATGGAACTTCCGCTTTTCGGAATCCCCCCCAACCTCTGGTGTCACTTTTGGCACCTTTCAGGGGGGAGGAGAGAGCAGATACCTGTATAATCCAGGTATTTGCTCCCACTTCCGGGCATAGATATCCGTGGATACCCGTGGATATATAGATATATGTAATATCTATGCCATATCTCCTCCACCTCCTCAGTCCCCCCCGCTGTCTTCTGGGAGACACACAGGGCCCAGAAGACAGCAGAGACCTGTGGAATCGCGCAGCACGACTCGCGCATGCGCAGTAGGGAACCGGACTGTGAAGCCGCAAGGCTTCACTTCCTGATTTCCTTTCCGAAGATGGCAGCACCTCCACCCGAGGGCCGAGGGACAGATCGACTTCAGGTGCCGACATCGCGGGCGCCCTGGACAGGTAAGTGTCCATATTTTAAAAGTCAGCAGCTGCAGTATTTGTAGCTGCTGACTTTAAAAAAAAAAATTTTCGGCAGGACCTCCGCTTTAAAGGCACAGATATCAGTACAAAGTATAAAAAATCATACAAATTTTATTCAACAAATCACATTAAAATCATTATGCCACAGTAAAACAAGGTCCTGCCCCTTCCTGATAAGAATCAAAAACTTTGGGGAGTGGCCAATTTAATTGGAGAATGAAAATCTGTATTTAACAAAATCGATTTTGAGTGGAACTTTTAAGGAACAGATTATAAAAATAATACAAATTTTACTCAACAAATCTAATTAAAACCACATAAAAGAACTGGTATAATCGTGTTCATGGTGCAATTTGGGTGCAAGTTTCTCATGTTCTAACAAATTTCGAGATATTCTCTTTTTCAGGGAAACTGAGAAAAATACATGCACTGAAAGTAAACCGAAGCATAGCATTACCATCGACAGTTTCCCTGAGGAAGGGAATATCTCGAAACGCATTGGAACATGAGAAACTTGCACCTAAATTGCATCATGATCACTATTATACCCATTCTCTTGTTTTTATGTGATTTTAGAGAGATTTGTAGAATAAAATTATTTTGCATAGAAATTTGGCGTTTTATATTGTAGGCCTGTAATTCTTAGCAATAACACACTTAAATCTGTCCAAACAAGAGTCTAGTAGATATCCCAGTTATGATAAAGTTTAAAACACAAAATCATAAATTATAATATAATAAATAAATATAAGTAATTATAAAAAATAATAATATAATAATAAAACAAATTTCCCCACGATTCACTATCGCTCAATTCTGCAAGTGTTCTAATCTACTATCGCTGTTTTCTAGCTGGTCTAAAACCACTTTTGACGTAAAGGGACATTTTTTATTTGCTATGGACAATCACCAGTTTCCAGGCAGAAAGAACAGTATTGTCACGTACCTGATGGCGAGCCTGACGTGTAGAGGAAGGCCTCCCGTACAACTCCGGCTCAAGGGCCGCTGATAGTGGAACAGCTGGCGCTGGAGCACGGTGGAGTAAGAGTGCCTATGGAAGTCCCGAAGTCTGAGCAGGAAGTTGCCGGAACACACAGGAGGACGCTGGACTTGACTGAAAGCAGACAGGAGAGTCGCTGGATCACTGGCAGGTCTCGGCAGCAGAGAGACAGATCAGATGACTCGGCTGGCAGGAACGTGGTCAGGTCACAGGCAGATTCGGCAACAGGTAGGCAGATCAGGTACAAACAGCAGGCAGGAGAGAGGTCAGGTCACAGGCAGGTTCGGCAGCAGGTAGGCAGATCAGGTACAAACAGCAGGCAGGAGAGAGGTCAGGTCACTGGCAGGTTCGGCAGCAGGTAGGCAGATCAGGTACAAACAGCAGGCAGGAGAGGAGTCAGGTCACAGGCCGGAACGATAATCGGAAGTCAACACAGGTAGCAAGAATTCAGGTACACGCTGTAGACCAAGCAGCAACCAGCCAGTACTAAGTCCGTGTTTAAATAGGCCGTCTGGCGCCAGTTCTGATGACAGGCGTGCGCGGACGCGCGCGGACGCGCGCGCACGCGGACGCGCGGACGCGCTATCGCGAACGCGCGCACTCGCGAACGCGCGATCGCGCACGCGCGATCGCGTATTCGCCGATGCGCCCGTAGTAGTTCTGAGAATCCCTTGCTGGCGCCTGCGCACAGGCGTATGCTTGCAAGCATTAGCTGTATTCTGCGGATGACTTCCCTGACATTGCCCCCCCCTTACGGGCAGCCTCCGGATGCCCAGTTGGTTCCTCTTCAGGGGATGACTGCGGAAGAAGGCACGTATTAAGTCCATAGCATGTACATTCCGCTCTGGTTCCCAGGAGTTCTCCTCCGGTCCATAACCTCTCCACTTGATCAGATATTGTAATTGACCCCTTCTCCTTCTACAGTCCATAATCGCTTCCACCTCAAACTCCTCATCTCCACTGACCATCACCGGTTCGGGTGGTCTAGACTCTCGATTAGGAAAGGGGTCAGGCGATGCGGGTTTTAACAAAGATACATGAAATACCGGATGTATGCTGAAGGATTCTGGTAGGGATAGCTCGTAAGAAACATCATTAATCCTTCTCCTCACAGGAAATGGCCCAAGGAATTTAGGGGCCAACTTCTTTGACGGGCAGGCCAGTCTCAGATTTGTTGTTGCCAACCAAACCCGGTCCCCTGGTTGCAGAATGAGTTCCCCTCTCCTCTTCCTATCGAAAGCTCTTTTATTATCCTGTTGAGCCTTGGTTACGGTTTCCTTCAACAGCTTGTTATTGCGATTGAAGAAGTCTACAGTGCTTTGGACAGCCGGTACTGAAGATTCAGGGACAAGGTCAGGCAAAAAGGTGGGATGGAAGCCATAATTAGAGAAGAATGGGGATTGCTTGGTGGCTGCATGACAGGAGTTGTTATATGCAAACTCGGCCAAGGGTAAGAGAGACACCCAATCATCCTGCACAAACGAAGTGAAACAACGGATGTACTGTTCCAGCGTCTGATTGGTCCGTTCAGTCTGACCGTTAGACTGCGGATGATATGCGGATGACATGGAAAGTTTAATTCTTAAAGCTTCACACAGTGCCCTCCAAAACCTTGAAGTAAATTGGGCTCCGCGGTCAGAGACAATGTCGATGGGTACCCCATGGAGTCTAACGATTTCCTTAATAAATACTCGAGCAGTCTCAGCAGCAGAGGGTGTACCCTTCAAGGGTAGGAAATGAGCCATCTTAGTTAGCCGGTCTACTATGACGAAAATGGCTGTACAGTCTTCAGAGGGAGGTAGCTCAACTATAAAATCCATGGAGATCATGGTCCACGGCCTGTCCGGCACCGGTAAAGGTCTGAGCAAACCCCACGCCTTATTTCGGATGTTCTTACTCCGGATGCAAGTAATGCAGGTGTCTATATATTCTTTGCAGTCCTTCTCCAAATTAGGCCACCAAAATGTACGTTGCATTAAGTTTATTGTTTTGCGAATGCCAAAGTGACCTGCTAGAGGGTGATCATGGCAGAGTCCTAGAACTGATAAACGGACTGCTTCTGGGACGAAGACCTTGTTCCCTTTCCAAAGAAGTCCATCTCTTGCCTGTAACGTCTCCCCGACAGGATCAGGGGAGACTGCGGACGCCTGTTTCAACTGGAACATGAGATCGGACTGTAGTAACAGAAAATTTCCTGCTGGTAGGATGGTGTCAGGTACTGGTAAGACCTTTGGATCCTCGAACATACGTGATAGCGCATCAGGCTTGACGTTCTTTGATCCGGGTCTATAGGTGATGTGGAACAAGAACCTTGAAAAAAAAAGTGCCCATCGGGCCTGTCGAGGTCTTAGTCTTTTGGCAGTCCTTAAATATTCAAGGTTCTTGTGGTCTGTATAAATCAAAATTGGATGAGCGGCTCCTTCTAACAAATACCTCCACTCCTCCAGGGCGGCCTTTATGGCAAGAAGCTCCCGGTCTCCCACGTCGTAGTTTCTTTCTGCTGGGGCAAGTTTTCTGGAAAAGAAAGCTACAGGGTGGACTAGATCCTTGGGACCTTGGCGCTTAGACAGAACTCCCCCGACTGCATTTTCGGAAGCATCTACCTCCAGAATGTAAGGTAGTGCCGGATCTGGGTGGCTTAGTACAGGGGCAGTTGTAAACAGTCCTTTAAGAGTTTCAAAGGCAGCCTGGGCCTCGGGAGACCAGCGGAAACGAGCACCCTGTTTGGTAAGTTGGGTAATTGGTGAGATGATAGCTGAAAAGTTCTTGATAAATCTGCGGTAAAAGTTAGCAAACCCAATGAACCGCTGGATCCCCTTCTTATCAGTGGGCGCAGGCCAGGTCAGGATTGCAGACACTTTTTGAGGGTCCATTTCAATTCCTCCGGTAGAAATGATCAAGCCCAAGAACTGGATACTCTGCCGCTCGAACTCACATTTCTCGGGTTTGGCATAGAGTCCATGTAAGCGGAGACGGCAGAGAACATTCTTGACATGCTCCCGATGGTCAGCAAGGGAGGTAGAGAATACCAGGATATCATCTAAATAAACAATAACGAAAATGTCCAGGTAGTCTTTGAAGACGTCATTGATGAAGTGTTGGAAGGTGGCCGGGGCGTTACACAAGCCGAAGGGCATGACGAGATACTCGTAGTGGCCAAAACGAGTACGGAAGGCGGTTTTCCACTCATCCCCCTGGCGTATGCGGATGAGGTTGTAGGCTCCCCTCAGATCAAGTTTAGTAAAAATAGTAGCAGAACGAAGTCTTTGGAAAAGCTCAGGAACCAAGGGAAGAGGATAACGGTTTTTCACCGTAATCTTGTTCAGGTCCCGGTAATCTACACATGGCCGTAGTGAATGGTCCTTCTTCTCCACGAAGCATATTCCCGCCCCGGCAGGTGAGGTAGAAGGGCGAATGAAGCCTTTCTGGAGGCTCTCATCAATATATTCCTTTAGAGCTGCTAATTCTTTCTCAGACAGTGGGAAAATCCGACCAAATGGAATAGCAGCCCCAGAAAGGAGCTCAATGGGGCAGTCGTACGCCCTGTGTGGAGGTAATGTGTCTGCTCCCCGCTTGCTGAAGACATCAAGGAACTCGTGATAGGCCTCAGGCACCTTTTGGCAGAGCTCAGCATCAACGTCCATACACAACAGGGTGGTGGGTGCAGCAGTGGGATTGGACAGGCAGTGCTTCTGGCAGTAAGATGATTGATACTTGATACTGCCTGATTTCCAGTCCACCGCCGGATTATGGGCCTGTAGCCATGGTAGACCAAGAATGACGGGGTACAGAGGTGAAGAAATGGCATCTAGCCGCAAAAGTTCCTTATGACCAGTAGAGGTCGTAGTTAACAGTGGGGGGGTCTCCTGGTTCACCAATCCGGACTTTATACGGGAGCCGTCAGCCAGAAATACGGTAAGTCCTTGCTCTTTGGATTGAAGAGGGATACCTTGTTTGATAGCAAATGCCAGATCAATAAAGCAACTGCACGCCCCCGAGTCCACAATTGCAGTAGCTGACACACTTCTCCCTGGGAGCTGAAAGGTAACAGGAAGTGCCAATTGAGCAGAAGTTGCTGGAGGAACCGCCTGACTTGCTGGAGAAGCCGGGAAGGATCCGCGTCCCTTAGCAGGACAAGTCCGTACATAGTGACCCGCTCTGCCGCAGTAGAGGCAGAAGTTGCCTTGAAGACGTCGTGTCCGTTCCTCAGGGGACAGCGACGGGCGAATCAAGCCTAGCCGTGTGGGTGTTACGGTTCCTAATGCGGGAGAGGCCGGCCTGACAGATGTTGGCCGAACAGGAACTGCTGACTTCTCCCGCCTGCGCTCTCGCAGACGACGGTCGATCTGGATAGATAATGTGATTAAGTCCTCCAGGGTACTTGGAGCACCCACACGAGCTAACTCGTCTTTTAAGTCCTCCGATAACCCCAGGCGAAACTGATGTCGCAGAGCAGCGTTATTCCAGTGGGTATCTGCACTCCAGCACCTGAAGTCTCTTATATAGTCCTCGACCGCTCTGCGGCCTTGTCGGAGTGCATGGAGAGAGGACTCAGCAGTAGTGGTTAGTAGAGGGTCCTCGTATATCTTGGACATTGCTTGGAAGAAAGAGGGCATAGTATTTAGTTGGGAGTCCTTCTTTTCCAACAGACGATGAGCCCAGGCTTGGGGTTCACCTTGAAGTAGGGATATGATGAACCCCACCTTTGTAGTCTCTGCAGAAAAAGTCCGTGGCTGAAGTGAAAAGTAAAGCTGACAGGCATTGCGGAATGCTCTGAACTGGGTCCGATCTCCAGAAAATCTGTCAGGATTAGGTACTCGTGGTTCTGGGGATGTCATCATTGCAGCGGGAATGGCTGAAGAGAGCTGGACTTGCACATGCTCCACCAGACGCACATATTTCTCCTGCAGGGACTTGACCGCTTGAGTAAGGCCTGTGAGGCATTGGCAGACGTCATGTAGGGGAGAGGTTCCTCCTGCAGGCTCAGTCATGGCTGCTTGGTACTGTCACGTACCTGATGGCGAGCCTGACGTGTAGAGGAAGGCCTCCCGTACAACTCCGGCTCAAGGGCCGCTGATAGTGGAACAGCTGGCGCTGGAGCACGGTGGAGTAAGAGTGCCTATGGAAGTCCCGAAGTCTGAGCAGGAAGTTGCCGGAACACACAGGAGGACGCTGGACTTGACTGAAAGCAGACAGGAGAGTCGCTGGATCACTGGCAGGTCTCGGCAGCAGAGAGACAGATCAGATGACTCGGCTGGCAGGAACGTGGTCAGGTCACAGGCAGATTCGGCAACAGGTAGGCAGATCAGGTACAAACAGCAGGCAGGAGAGAGGTCAGGTCACAGGCAGGTTCGGCAGCAGGTAGGCAGATCAGGTACAAACAGCAGGCAGGAGAGAGGTCAGGTCACTGGCAGGTTCGGCAGCAGGTATGCAGATCAGGTACAAACAGCAGGCAGGAGAGGAGTCAGGTCACAGGCCGGAACGATAATCGGAAGTCAACACAGGTAGCAAGAATTCAGGTACACGCTGTAGACCAAGCAGCAACCAGCCAGTACTAAGTCCGTGTTTAAATAGGCCGTCTGGCGCCAGTTCTGATGACAGGCGTGCGCGGACGCGCGCGCACGCGGACGCGCGCACGCGGACGCGCGCACGCGCGGACGATCGCGCATGCGCGATCGCGTATTCGCCGATGCGCCCGTAGTAGTTCTGAGAATCCCTTGCTGGCGCCTGCGCACAGGCGTATGCTTGCAAGCATTAGCTGTATTCTGCGGATGACTTCCCTGACAAGTATATATAATATAAAACTGCATGCAGGGCACTGGACAAAGCACTAGGGGCAAAAGGGACGTGAAATAATTTCATACAGTAATGTAATCTGTAAGATTACAGAGTACTGTATGTATTATGATTTTTACATTTTTGAATTTGCTGCCGGGCTCCACCCCCATGCGTTGCGAGGCTTCGGGCAGAGGACAGAGCCCGCGGACACAGTGGGGGACATTGCAGGATCCTGGGGACAAGGTATGTATACCGCACCAGGATCCTGCAATGCAATCCTGAGTGTGGCTCGGGGTTATCGCTAATGGTATTGAAATTTAACCCCGAGCCACACTTGCAAAAACCGCCAGGGAGGTTAAAAGTCCCACTCCAAATCAATTTGGTTAAATACAGATATTCACTCTCCAATTAAATTGGCCCCTTCCCATAGTTTTTGATTCTTAACAGGAAGGGGCAGGACCTTGTTTTATTGTGGCGTAGGCTCTATGTTTTGGACATTTGCTGGTGTGTATGTTGTACACACGTTGTGCTACTGTAGGTGTATTTTGCACATGTCTTACTGCTGATCCCTATTTAATGTACTTTATTTTACTGGGAGCTGCCCCATAAATGTAGTAATAGGTATTTTATTTAATTTACCATACCCACAATGCACATAAGGAGTCTGAATCAAGACTCCATCACAGTGTAGCTGTGCAATAGGGTCCAGGTGAATTTATTTTTCTATTGCTCTTTAAAGTGGTTGTAAACTCCATTCATGAAATTTTATCTAAGCACATATATCTGTAGTGTTTACTTATCTCTCTCCAAATCTCTAAGTGTCGTTTCTCTCTGGTGTTCCATTCCTCTGTTATCAGCAGAGTCACTTCTGACAAGTTCTCAGACACATGGGATAACATGAGCTAAAAATTTGTGTCGGGAGGGAGCTTAGAGGGACATAAGCACTGATTATGTCTATTCAGACTACAGCTCTACATGTTCCTTCGTTCCTCTGCCTATGTGGAGGGGGGTGTGTCCCTTTCCTCCAATCAGCTCTCACACAGTGTAAATACAGTCTCTCTACCCACCCCTATGTACTGCTGAATAATGAAGAAAGTTTTTTAACACGTTCTGCACTTTTGAAAGGGTGTAGAAAGTGAAAGACAGCAGATATACACCTAAAACTTATGTAGGAGCATTTGTTTCATCTCTGTGTATCATCTGAGGCTGTTCACTTCACTGGGTATATGTGAGGGCTTACAACCACTTTAAGAGCCCACTGTATTCCGATGACCTTCATACATAATGAACACAGTATAGTAACACCTTTTTGTAATTGTAGGCACTGATTATGCCAAGTGCAGCTCACGGCAGCTTTAGGAACAAAAGGCGGAGTATATGGGGATGTCTGAAGGCTTTTATTTCTGAATCGCCGAAAAGGAAACAAATTATGTGCACAATAAAAAATATTAAAATTGCCAGATAATTTAAAGTTATAAAAATATGTGTAAACCTCGCGCAGCATGAGAGTGAATAATCAATTATGAGCTGCTATCCCCCAAACTAGATGAGTTCTAGTGCAAGTGAGAAAAGTGTAAGGTGGGGGGCGCTGGGTCTATATTAACAGTGAACTAAGTTACATGTGCAATGGTATACTCAAACAAAATAATTGAATACACATCAATGTGCCATACAGAAATCCTAGATATATATGTAGCGCCCTACCCCCACAGGGGCGGCAATTTGTGTGTTATAGCCGTAAATTATATTTACCACCTAGCCCATTGCAGCCCATAGACACAGAAACAGTCCATGTTGTAGTTTTCTCTTGCTTTTATTGATACAGCGTGAACTGGGATAGGAGAAGGGTTTTCTGAGATGCTCTTATACTGCTTTATAATTTCTTCCTTTGCCTGTTTCATGCAAAGACTTAGAACAATGTGGACTACAAGAAATCACTCTCATTGATTTCTTTGTGGGGAAGACGGAAGTAAATTTACTAAAGAATATATGGTAAAGAGTCACTCTGAATAACTTCTTCACCTGCAGAACTTCTTAGAACAATCTGTATCTCTATTTGTAATTGGAGCTTTACCGCCACCTTTTTAGCACTACTTCCTGTCTGCATGGTACTTCCAAGTTGAGCTAAAGAAGAGATTACTCTGAATAATTCCTCCCGCCTGACTGATTGGAATCCCGGGGCATTGTTGAACCCAAAGTCACAGGCCATCACCACCTGTTTCGCTGACTTGCGTACCAACATCCCCCAGCCTCTGGTAGTACCCTTCCCCTGGGCTTTCACTCACTTGATCAATAGTCCATGTTCCACTCACAAACAATCAACTGCCCACAGGCCCGGATTTACTCCCTTTGCCGCCCCAAGGCCGGGTCCTTCAATGCCGCCCCCCCCCCCCCCCACACACACACACACACATACCATGTCCTTTATCGATGACTTCTACAATAGATCGATTAAAAACATATCTCCATACACGAGAACACTGAAAATAACTGGCTTTAATTGTACAGACTAAAAATACTTCAGGGTAAGCGCGCGAGGGGTAAGGATTTTTCGCAGGCAAATTTTCAAGGCAATGGCTGGTGTTAGAGCTTCAATCATCCCCGGCACCATGGTTGTTATGGTGTCAGGATAATTGAAACACATTATTTCTATCATTACATTGTAATATAAACTGAAATAGTTCAACTCACCATAATGCAGAATCATTGGGAGCCCTGAGCGTGTCACTTGCCACCATCTCTTGTCACTTGCCACCATGTCTGCCACCAGATGGGGATGTCACTTGCCACGCTGCCTGCCACCAGATGGAGATGTCACTTGCTACGCTGCCTGCCACCAGATGGGGATGTCACTTGCCACGCTGCCTGCCACCAGATGGAGATGTCACTTGCTACGCTGCCTGCCACCAGATGGAGATGTCACTTGCTACGCTGCCTGCCACCAGATGGGGATGTCACTTGCTACGCTGCCTGCCACCAGATGGGGATGTCACTTGCCACTATGCCTGCCACCAGATGGGGATGTCACTTGCCACTATGCCTGCCACCAGATGGGGATGTCACTTGCCACCATGCCTGCCACCAGATGGAGATGTCACTTGCCACCATGCATGCCTGCCACCAGATGGGGATGTCACTTGCCATGCTCCCTGCCACCAGATGGGGATGTCACTTGCCATGCTCCCTGCCACCAGATGGGGATGTCACTTGCCATGCTCCCTGCCACCAGATGGGGATGTCACTTGCCACCAGATTGGGATATCCCTTGCCATGCTGCCTGCCATCAGAAGGAGGAGGAGGGCGGAACAGCGGTGCGGGCAATGAGAGATGTCATCTCTCTCCACCGCCGCCGCACCGCTGACATTACTAGCTACTCACGATTTTTTTCTAAATGGCGCCAGGCGGCGCAATCACGCTACTGCGCATGCGCCGCCCGGCCGAGCGCTTACGAGCTTTCCCGAGCCCGGCTGGCTTCGGAACGGCGCATGCGCAGTTGCGTGGTCGGCTCGCGGCCATGTTTTCTATGGGCACTGGTGCCCATAATAGACTTTAATAGGCAGCACGAAAGGGGGGGCGGCCGCGAAGTCGCTGCAGGAGCGGCTGCCCCGAGGCCTGGCCTCGGTGGCCTTGTGGCAAATCCGGCCCTGACTGCCCAGATGTAGTCCACTTAGTTGCTACTTCTTCCATAAGTATTTCTCTGTACCTTCTCTCCAATCTGGCACGCTCCCTTCCCCATAGGGGCGTTCAGTGACACCCGCGACTACTTGCTGCCTGGTGTCATCAACTCCTCTCCTCCGCATGTCCCGGTCCCACCTTTCCCCGTAGGGGGGGGGCTCCGCTTGGCTCCCTGCAGGGGAACCTCTCCTTGCGGGCTCTCCCTTGCTGCAAAAAGCTCCAAACTGTCATGTGGCCCCAGCTTTTATGAGAGTCCCGCCTCCTGCCAAACAAATTAATGCCAGAACTCACCTACAAGCTGCCTGTCACTCAGATGCCAAGTCCAACCTCTCCCCTAAAAATTTATTGGAAGTAAGAGGAGGCATTTCTGGGTCCAAGCACAGGTGGTCACACCCTGCACTATACTAACACTCCCAGTTCCCAAAATAAATAACCAGGCCTGATAGAATAGTACAAGCCTGCCTAAATTTTACCTGAAATTGTACTTTATCATTTAAACTCAGAAAAGGTCACCTACATGAAAGTAGGTGCCCGCTATATATATAAAAACTGAATACCAAAAGTGCATTATTATAAATGATTAGCAACCATGCAGTCCCTGCATGTATAAAAAAATATAAAAAAAATATTAATGTCCTTGTGGAAAAGCAATATGAAAATCCCCACAGAAAAAATGCATAAAAAATGCATAGAAAAGAGTCCACGTGCAATAGAAATAACGCCTCCTGAAGACGGGAATTGAAAGGTACGTCGAAGCATGCCTGGTTACGCAATATTCGATTCACATTCCAGTCCCTGTGGTTGTCGGCGGCTGTTGGTGAAGCGCACGCCAGCTACCACGCGCAGAGCGGAGCCATTAGACTTGTTACGAGCAGCACAGCCTCAGTGCCGGGCGAGGGCACTTTCTAATGTAAGCAGCCATTTGGCTTTTTGTTTTTATAATTTTATGAATAAATAGGATTACACTATTTTAGCACTTCTTGTAGAAAAGTGGAGGGATGATTAATGCGCTACCCAAAGGAACAAAGATGGGCAAGCAGCTACAAACCATGTGACAAAAATGGAAACAGAAATTAAGTGAATAGTAGCGCTAAAAAACATATGCAAATTGTCTCTGTGCACATGAACATAATGTCCCAACAATGACCTGTTGTCAAAGCAAAAAACAGTCCACAGTGAATATATGTGATCCGTGTGGCAGTTCTTTCAGCTTCTGAACGGTCAGCTCAGGTAAACGGATAGATGGAATACGCTTACCGGATATGGTGGATTCTACTGCCAAAAGCATAGAATCTATAAAGCTTTGTGCCACCAAGGGCAGAAGTGTGGAGTGATGGAGGCAAGGGTAGAGCATCTGCCATGCCTGGATGTCCCTCTCGGTCAGCTGGAACAGGATCAGATTGGTTCCCAGAAAACAGGTAGTATCTCCATTCACCGGGCCATGTGGAAAAAAGAGGGATGCTTCCACATAGTGTAACTCAGGGTGTTTTTATTACTAAAGAACTGCATAACATGAACATAAAACGTGATCCGGAGTAAAAGGCAGTATATGAGGTGTATGTAAAAACGCCCAAGCATTTCTTGTACCCTTCTTTATATTTCCTGATGTTCCACCAGGGGAGAGGAAAAGGTTATCTACAAGGCTTATCCATACCATGGCAGCAAGCCATATCTTGCTAAAGGCTCTTATTGATCTCTTTTTAACTAAAAAGGTCAACATCTTCTGGTAAGCGAACATCCACTTACAGAGTACATTGGGTGTATCATACAGCTGGTGAAGGTTGTCTATCCACACAGCGAAAAGTTCACATATATCGATTTGCATACTCCATTTCTTAACAGCGGAAGATTCAATCACTTATATTGATTTGTATAATTATTTCTATTGTACGTGGACTCTTTTCTATGCATTTTTTATGCATTTTTTCTGTGGGGATTTTCTTATTGCTTTTCCACAGGACATTAATATATTTTTATATTTTTTTATACAGGCAGGGACTGTATGGTTGCTAATCATTTATAATAATGCACTTTTGGTGTTCTTTTTTTATATATATCTAGGATTTCTGCATGGCAGAATTGATGTGTATTCAATTATTTTGTTTGAGTATAACATTGCACGTGTAACTTAGTTCACTGTTAATATAGACCCAGCGCCCCCCACCTTACACTTTTCTCAATTTAAAGTTATGGGCACATGGAAAACATTTAAAATCTTTCTTTCTGGGATGCAATTCCACTATAAAGCAAGCTGTTAAAGCAAAACTGGTCATCTAACATTAAAAGTTTACCTGTCGTGAGAAAGATAATGGGGTTGTCATTACTGACCTGCTTCTGAAAATGCTGGTTGCCTGGCTATGTCTGATTTTCCTAATTTAAGTGATAGGAGGACCAGAACAAACACACAGCATATGATAGTCAGAGGGAAGTCAGGAATCTCTTATGTCTTTATAAGTTTTAGATCGGTGACTAACACTAACAGTGATGAGAGTATTGAAGCTAACACGTCAGTGTAGCAGCAAAGTAAGATAAGGGCTACAACATGCCATAGGGACAACATTACAAGGCATGGCTATTATCCAATAGATAAACAAAATGTGTAAAGTGAATACAGACCAATAAAAATGCACATAAAAAATATGTATGTACCAATAAAGAATAGATGCGAGAGACCCAATATCTGACACCGGGGTGAACCAGTCAAACTGAAAAGCTTATCTCAGTAACCAGGAACCAAAAGAGCATCCTGTGATATAAATCATGGGGCTTATGCCATACAAGTTATAGTCACCAAGCAACCAAAATACAATACCATACACTGGTGTAGAGAATGGATGTTGTTAAAGCACAAACCTATAACCTAAACAGCCAGTATGTTGTGGCCATTATGCAGTCACCCCAAAGTGGAGTGGTTTACTAAGGGCTCAGTATTAGGTAAAATTGCTTATTTAGTATTGTAAGAAGGAATGCACCAATTTCACTATCCATAGACACTCATTGGCAATGATCTTTTCTTGTGAATGCTAAACTGCTGAAATATGATTGTTACTGCATATAACAGGGAAGTAACTGCAAAAAACATGCAGTATGTAACAGTAAACTTTTATTCAAAGCTACACCAAACACTCTACCATTAGTACTATTATTATTCAAACTTCATTAACTATTTCAGGACAGTTGTCATTCTACTTTTCAACCAAAACTGTTATTTTCTTTTGGTATTGCACCTTTTTTTTGTTTACCTTTTTAGTCTGTCCTAACATTTTATGCAGATTTCATGGAAATGTTTTTTAAATGTTTTCTTTTATTTGAAAGAAGCAGATCTGGATACATATTTTTATTTGGAATTTGTGGTTTAATTTGGAATAAAGTGGGAAAACATTTAGGAAAAAAAATACTGTAATTTTTTCAGTGTTACATTTATATACTTAGCACAACTCCATTTATTTACCCAAAAAACAAATGTTAAAGTAGCCAGAGCGCTCACATTGCTATGCACTCGCTATTACATTCTGCTGGGTTACACATACTGTGGCTTACATTTTATGGTTACAACAACCCATTTATAACATGCCGGCCGCAGCATGGAGAATGTGGTCCCCACAAAGTTCCTTCTACGTAACGCAGCAGAGAGTAATTGGAGGTGAGCCAGTCATGTGACTTTGATAGGTCATTTAAATGGTCTCTCCTCCCAGCTTTTTTCCCCCCTGTCTCCCATTCTTTATTATTGTGCTCTGCTGGCTTTGGAATAACGCTGTGCTTTATAATTTTTTTTTTCAACATAGTGCAGTAATAAAACTCAAAATGAAAGTTCATTATTTAGTTTGAGCAAGCCTTTTTTGCCCTTTAATGGTACAACATACTGTTTGCATAAATAATTAGGAAAATACTAAAATAAGAATGGGCTACATTTGTGCACGAACTGGTTAGACTGTACTGTTTTTGCAGGTCTGTAATTGTGTACACTTAACCCTCATAAACCCTCATAAAATAAACACAAAATTATGTTATTTTATGTTATTATGTTATATGTTTTTTTAAATGTTATTTTATGTTATTATGTTATATAACTTTTGTTTCATTTTCCAGCACTGATCCTACTCAGTCCACCAGCACTGCCATTTTAAAACAGGCCTGGGCCTGACAGCAGCTTCACCAACATGGAAGAATGTCTAAAGTGGTTAAGAGAGCAACATTTTGCTATGAATACCACCATTACAATCTTCATTACTTTATTCACAAGAAACTATAGTGCTTTTGTGTTATGTTTTTATGATTGATATGTTTTTAAACTGAAGCCTATAATATATATATATATATATATATATATATATATATATATATATATATATATATATATATATATATATATATATATATATATACCGTGTATATATATATATATATATATATATATATATACCGTGTATATATATATATATATACACACATATATATTATTCTTTTTATTATTATTATTTATATAGTGCTGACAGTTCATGCAGCGCTTTACAACTTGAGGGTAGACAAATAGAATACACTTTAATAAAGTAGGAAACAGAGGGCCCTGCTCGTTAGCGCTTACAATCTAATATATATATATATATATATATAGTGTGTATATATATATATATATATATACAGTATATAAAAAATAACCTATAATTTGAAAATTTGAAAATAAATATTTAATACAGGGTTCACCCATGGCACTAGCTATAAATTGCACAGAGTCTCTCTCTGATTAAAACTTCCTAGATCCATATATCAGGCCTATAGAGAACAGGCAGGAAGGAGAATGAGAGAGATGAGAGAGATTGCACTGAGAAATTTACTTGTATGTAGAATTTCAACTTGTGCTTTTGAGCTCTGTAAGGCTGGGTTTACACTTATGAACGCATGACAGGAGAGTGTGCCTGGCTCGCAATGGAGCCAGTTCAAACATCTCTGGGGTGACCACGGTCCGCATTCGGAAAGGGTCCTGTGCATCTTTGGTTTCAGATTCAGGTGCGCCAAAATTCCATGCAAAACATTGTACCGCTTTGAGCATCAAAAATCTGAAATAATCATACTGCCACGGAGGTTAATAAAAGCTGCAAATTTGAAAATATTGGAAATGACTTTTGAAATGAACATGTTAAAGATTATATAAAATGTTAGTGATTGTATTCACATAAACATTTACATAAATAAATGAAGAAAATGTATATAAAAATGTTTAACATTCCATTTCAATAGACACATTGTTTAATACAAAAAACACTATAAGAACTGGAACATATACTTTGACTTGCAAATTATGTAAGTATTTACAATTCCATGACTAGCTAGAGAGCTTCAATTTTTCCCAAACAAGCTTATGAATAAACCTGCCGACTTTATTGGGAAACTTTGCTGTAAAGACCAAATATTCCAGCATGATGGAAAAAGCTTGAGAATAAAATTGTTCATAAATGTTTTGATTGGCCAAGCCATCAAAACAGTGCTTTCTCTGTGACGGTAAAGAGCTGAAAAAGAATTTAATTGAAAAGGTAAAACCATGGCACAAAAAAATACTTGAATCAGCACGCCATTTGTAAAATGACATCATGAACCTTAAATGAGTGTCACAGCGGACATAACTGTTACTTATACCTAGAAATGCGCAGTACCCACAACAGCTTGGATTACAACTGATGATTACTTTAGCTCATAATGAAAGTTGAACCCATGGTAGACGTCTGTCTTTGATTCTTGACTGAGGTAATGAAAACTAATTTAAGCTAAATCATAGTTCTAAGACCAGTTTCATCTATTTCTGACGCATTTGTTCTCTTAAGAATCCATGGCATTCTGGGTACATTTCTTGCCATTCAGAACCAGCATTGTTAACTTCTTCTGATGTTAAATTGTCTGTTGTGACTTGATATTTGTTCTCTCTTAACTGTTTCACAGTGGTTGAAAGTAAAAGTAACCAAATGTGTCTAGGAGGTTTGGAGGGATCTGACATATTACAAATATATAATAGGTTATCTGGAACTGTAATGCAAAATGTTAGTTCATTCTCTTACTGCCCTCCTAGTGGAAATCTGACACATGGGCATAATTATAAAACGATTGAGTACAGACAATCAGCTTACTCTTTTTTGAAGTCAGACCAGTTAAAAGATTAATTTTGATTGGTTGTCATTAAATTCTTGCAGCTTGCACCTCATAACTGCTCTTTGTAAAAATTACTGTACCCCCAACTGGCATGTTAAATCTGAACTCCAGGCAAAAATGCTGAATATACAGATGAAATACATACAAGAGGGCGGTTTTACCTGCCAAAGTATTTGTATTTTTAGTGTGTGACCAAGAAGATAAATTGGTCTATTGCTTTATATGAATGTTGTGTATGGATCTATACAAACATGTGATTCCCTCCTAGAAAGAGGAGAGGGGGGGATGGGGGCATTTTGAACAAGGAGTTGGTCCACATAAATGGGAGAGAATCATTCCGGCATGACATGTAAAGTATTGGCAAAGAAATTCCCTATTAGAAATCACCCTAAACTTAGCCATAGACTTTGGTTGGTCTTTGGATATTTGGCCCCCCATTAAAACTATTTTGTTTCCAACAACTGGTACATGAATATACACGCTTATATTTCCCAGTGGTGCATGTTACTCCAATAAGTAGGAAACTTTTTTTTTTCTTAACATGGGTGAGGCAATGGCAGTTAGTCTAAGAAATCCTATCTGCCCAATATATTGTTCTGAGAAAATGATTGGCAGGGAGTGTCTGCTGTCACCCTGAGACATAAAGATCATCGCCTTATATCGATCAAGTGACAACCCAATGCATTCTTTTGCCTTTACCCACTTATATGTACAGTGCATCCAGAAGCATTCACAGCACTTCACTTTTTCCACATTTTGTTATGTTACAGCATTATTCCAAAACGTATTAAATTCATTATTTTCCTCAAAATTCTACAAACAATACCCCATAATGACAATGCGAAAGAAGTTTGTTTAAAATCTTTGCAAATTTATTAAAATTAAAAGAAATGAAGGAAAAAACATTTACATAAGTATTCACAGCTTTTGCCATGACACTCAAAATTGAGCTCAGGTGCATCCTGTTTCCACTGATCATCCTTGAGATGTTTCTACAACTTGATTGGAGTCCACCTGTGGTAAATTCAGTTGATTGGACATGATTTGGAAAGGCACACACCTGTCTATATAAGGTCCCACAGTTAACAGTGCATGTCAGAGCACAAATCAAGCCATGAAGTCCAAGGAATTGTCTGTAGACCCCTGAGACAGGATTGTATGAAGGCACAGATCTGGGGAAGGGTACAGAATAAATTCTGCAGCATTGAAGACCCCAATGAGCACAATGGCCTCCGTCATCCGTAAATGGAAGAAGTTTTGAACCACCAAGACTCTTCTTAGAGCGGGCCACTAGGCCCAACTGAGCGGTCGGGGAGAAGTGCCTTACTCAGGGAGGTGACCAATAACCCGACAGTCACTCTAAAAGAGCTTCAGCGTTTCTCTGTGGAGAGAGGAGAACCTTACAGCAGAACAACCATCTCTGCAGCACTCCACCAATCAGGCCTGTATGGTAGAGTGGCCAGTTGGAAGCCACTCCTCAGTAAAAGGCACATGACAGCCCACCGGGAGTTTGCCAAAAGACACCTTAAGGACTCTCAGACCATGAGAAACAAAATTCTCTGGTCCGATGAAACAAAGATTGAACTCTTTGGCCTGAATGGCAAGCGTCATGTCTGGAGAAAACCAGGCGCCTCTCATCACCTGGCCAAAACCATCCCTACAGTGAAGCACGGTGGTGGCAGCATCATGCTGTGGGGATGTTTTCCTGTGGCAGGAACTGGGAGACTAGTCAGGATCAAGGGAAAGATGAATGCAGCAATGTACAGAGGTATTCTCAATGAAAACCTGCTCCAGAGAGCTCAGGTTCATCTTCTAACAGGACAACGACCCTAAGCACACAGCCAAGATAACAAAGGAGTGGCTACTGGACAACTCTGTGAATGTCCTTGAGTGGCCCAGCCAAAGCCCAGACTTGAACCCGATTGTACATCTGAGGAGAGATCTGAAAATGGCTGTGCACCGACGCTCCCCATCCAACCTGATGGAGCTTGAGAGGTCCTGCAAAAAATAGGTGTGCCAAGCTTGTAGCATCATACTCAAAAAGACTTTTGTAATTTTGAAATAAGACTGTAACAAAACAAAATGTGGAAAAAGTGAATTGCAGTAAATAATTTCCGGATGCACTGTATGCTGTGTTATATACAGTTGCTTCTACCAGTCTAACTCAGGTGTGATGACTATAAGTGTAAGCTATAGGCAAAGGTTTAAAGTTAATAACAAAACTTACAGTGGTTGATTTGCTAAAGGAATAGAGGCTGTGCACTTAACAAAGCCAAAGTTTACTTTGCAAAGTGAATGTTCCTTGCGCTTAGTAAATAAGGTGAAGCATTGTTCACTTTGAATACCTAATTATGTGCAAGGAAAATAACTAATAAACAGGTTTTTTAGTACACGTGATTGGGTTGTTGAAGTGAACATAGCTTCACCTTATTTACTAAATTCAAGGAACATTTACTTTCAAAATGTAACAGCTTCTACTCTTCAGTAAATCCATCGTACTACTTCAGTATGATCTCTCATGAGGCTCTTTGCCTTATTCACTAGGGATGAAAACATGCTTGTTGACACCACTGCATGGGATATCTCTTCTTGAGACTACAAACATGGAAATTCAGCAAAGTCAAATGTGCCTACCAATGGTCATACCTAGCTCTAAAATCCAAATAATACAGCTGTAGCAGATTTTATTGTACTAGACAGTACACAATCTCAATGGAATCTGTTTGGAAGCTGATAACTCTATCATGCAACTTAAAAAATACATGTAGTTATAAAGATGCAATTTGATAAAAAAAAAAAATTGCACCACATCCCAAAATGCACATGTAAACAACAAAAAGAAAGAAAAAAGGGGGATTTGTATTTCTTCTTATTAAAAGATATTAGAATATGGATTATATATGTACATATCATATACCACATTATTGTAGAGAACCTCCGGTTATTGAAGATTGTCATACCTTTTATGTGATCAAACAATTAAAAGATATCGTTATGATGTATTGACAAATGGAGGTTTGGTCTACTAGTAGGGAGATATAGTGGGTTGAGCTTGTCACTCAGCTTAGGGGGAAACTGCAAACATATACCTAACTGCTTGGTTTTATTTATTACATTTTTTGTACAAAATAAACTGTACTAATTTTAAGACTTTTGAGTTGTAATCTCATTCCTGAGAATTGTGGCACTCTAGAAGATCCCTTTTATTCCTTTCTTTGTGGTGTTTACATAAGGAATAATATGTGTTCAGGGTTCAGTATAAAAATAATACTTTTCTTTACTTTAGAGCAGCCTTTCTCATCCTTTTTTTACCCCAGAGGAACTCTTGAAATATTTTCAGGTCTCAGGGAACCTCTGCTAGAACCAATTCATTGTGGGTCAGTAAGAAAGATTCTCCTTACATTAGTAGCCAGAGGGAAGAATGCCCCCCTTAAGCCACGTACACACGAGCGGAATGTCTGACAGAAAAAGTCAGACGAGAAGCTTTTCATCGTCTATTCCGATCGTGTGTAGGCCTCATCGGACTTTCTTTCTCAAAAATTCTGACGGACCTAGAAATAGAACATGTTCTAAATATTTCCGACGGAACCAATTTCTATCGGGAAAACTGATCATCTGTATGATGTTCCGACTGACCAAAAACGACGCATGCTCTGAAGCAGGTACGAGATGGAAGCTATTGGCTACTGGCTATTGAACTTCCTTTTTCTAGTCCCTTCGTACGTGCTGTACGTCACCACGTTCTAGACGGTCGGACTTTCGTCGGACTTTGGTTTGAGCGTGTGTAGGCAAGAGCACTTGAATGGAATTCCGTTGGAGTTCTGTCGGAAAAACCTTCGGAGTTTATTCCGACGGCAAAACCGGTCGTTTGTACGCGGCATTACAGTGGTCACAATGTTACCCTTACAAACAAATCAAAAGATCATTGGTTTTAATCAGCTGGCTTTGCCAATTGGTCTTGGCCCCAGAGCTATGCAGGCACCATCAAATAGGAAGACAATCACCCACAGTGCAAGGAACGCCTAGCAACCTCTGGAAAAACCTTAGGGTTCCACTGAACCCTGATTGAGAATGGTTGCTTTAGAGTGTAAAATAATAAAAACACATTGAATGGAACACTCATTGACATTTATGCTACATTCTGCTTACATGAATCCATGAATATATGCCTGGAGTAGCTCCTACAAAAAATTTCATAAACTTCATAAGGCATAGACCTTCTGCTCTCTAACTCCCTCATCACCTCCTCCAATGCTCGCCTCTAGGACTTTTCCAGAGCCTGTCCAATCCTATGGAACTCCCTACCCCAATCTGTCTGATTATCTCTTACTCTGTTAGACGATCCCTGAAAACCCTTTTCTTCAGAGAAGCCTATCTTACCCACACCTAACAACTTTATTTTCATTTTCTCCATCTGATCATGCCCCACAGCTAATACCTTTGTGCTCCACTTGGTCCTCCCTTCTAGATTGTAAGCTCTAATGAGCAGGGCCCTCTGATCCCTCTTGTATTGAATAGTATTTTAACTGTACTATCTTCACCCATGTTGTAAAGCGCTGCGCAAACTGTTGGCGCTATATAAATCCCGTATAATAATAATTAAGCATGTGTGGTCTTAGCTTTGCTGTGTAATGTGCACGCACATTTGTGTGTACACCAGAGATCTGTCTTCTGGCCATCGCTGACAGGAATTTCTTGTATCCATCTGTGGGACATGCATGGATGGTGGCAAATTTGCCAAAATGATTATACAGCATGGGGAAGCTATAAGTCTTTTTCTACTGAAATAAACAGAGAGGAAATCCAGCGTTTTTAGCACATTTTACATTTTATCTTGCCCTGCTTTCACCATGATTTTAGAAAAGCCTGGTGCTGACATAATACTAAAATTGATATTTACTTTATTTTAAGTCTTTTATTGATTAATAAAATAAGGAATTGTATAGGATGCCAGAGGTTGCAGCCTCTGAGGCCTTTCAAAAAGGTGTGTATATGTGATGACAGATCATGTGACACTTGAAATGCACACAGGTGGACATCATTTCACTAATTATGTGACTTCTGAAGGTAATTGGTTGCACCAGAGCTTTTTATGAGCTTCATAACAAATGGTGTGAATACATACGCACATGCCAATTATCAGTTTTTAATTACTGAAAAATAGTTTTATGTATATATTTTTTCTAATTTTACTTCACCAACTTAGACTATTGTGTTCTGATCCATCACATATAATTCAGGTTAAAAAAGCATTGAAACAAAGGCTGTAATGTAACAAAATAGGTAAAAAGCCAAGGGGGGTGAATACTTTTGCGAGGCACTGTAAGTTGCTGATCACCACCATTACTAGCAAAAATAAATAAATAAATACCATAGTTTGTAGATGCTATAACTTTTGCGCAAACCAATCAGTATACGCTTATTGGGATTTTTTTTAACTTTTTTTTATTGGATGTGTATTATAGCAGAAAGTTAAAAAATGTTTTTGTTTTTTTTCAAAATTGTCGGTCTTTTTTGTTTTAAAGCGCAATACATATAACATACAACATACATTTTATTAGGGTACAGTGTTGCACGACTGCGCAATTGTCAGTTAAAGTGACGTTGTGCTGTATCGCAAAAAATAGCCTGGTCATGAAGGGGGGTAAATCTTCCAGAGGTCAAATGGTTAACTGCCAAAAAATTCTACTTCTGTTATCCAGTTCTGAGATTTAAACACCTTTGCCACACAGAACAGTCAAGTGGATCTCTTTTCCCCACCCCAAGCCTTCTGTCTGGGCAGTGAATGAGCACCAGCAGACTTGTAAGGTCATCCCTCTGCTCACTCCCCCTATCAGCATGTTCCTTGACAACACATTTACATGCAGCACACCTGATTGGCTCCCCAGTCTGAGTGATCCTGTATAAAAAAATGAAAATGACAGTAAATCTCTACATTATAACTACCGGTAATCCCTTTATGCTGGAGATGCCCCTTTTGGAAGATATTCCAGTGACGACATAATTATTCCTAATTTCTTGGAGTAAACTGTGAAGTGGAATGCAGAAACGAATTGCGCAACACAATTTAGAGCAAAAGAATATTTAAATCACAACATAAAACAAACACAAGCTTGCCTTTATCAATAAGCTCATCTCTGCCCGCTATGGTTTCCTCAGGTGAAATCTTGCATTCTAGTTTGTAGGCTGTTTGTTCTATCACTCCCCTTCCCTAAATCCCCAATATGAAATTCTACATTTGTATTCTCATCTGCATGTAGCATTAAACATGTAGCAATACGGATTGTAGCACTACAATTAACCAGTGCTCAAGAACGTGCAAGAAAGAAAAGGCTGAAACATAAATATTGTCAGCATGCCAGTTATATGAAATTGCACGCACGTTTAACCATCTTAGAAAAAGACAATTTCTTCGACACAGTTCAGTTACTACACAAGGCAGGCACCAGGAATCAGTGCATGCTTGTACTAATAACTACCCCAAGTAGCTGGACTGAATACCAACATCAGATGCATTTCAAAATGTATGAAAGGTACACTTCAGTCACAATTGACATGTAAGTGTATATCTGGGCAAAATAAAAGAAGCAGCACAGTACATCTCTGCAGTATCAAACAATAAAAAACAAAGAAGAGAGCAGCGCCATCTAAGTGCAGCGTGATAAAAACATTTTAATATAGGATAGACGATTTTAAACTCACAAAAAGATTGTAGAGATTACAGCGCATGTGAAATGGTATAGGAAGTTCATCTACTCCTGGGGGAAGGCGGTCGGCTCGCAGGTGGAGAGGCAGCTGATGTTTCCGGCTGTGCTGGTGGCTCCCAACGCTTCCTGGTTCTCAGATTCGGCTCAGGGGAGGCTGGACATGTCACTTCTGGATAGTGAGAGGAGCATGCGTTCGGAGCATGCGTGCTCCTTCATCAGGCAATGGTTGTGGCCATGTTTGGAGATGTTTTTATAGTCCATTCTCTGCAGTATCTGCACATGTCCTTTGTTCTGTCTCTAGAAAACTCCTCCAAGTGCAGGAAAATATCTATTGATCCCACCAAATCCAGTAAGCTCCTAACTACTTGAGCTGAAACTCTTCTTTTGCTGAACCACCTGACATCTCCACCAATATTTAATAATAAACAATCACTGGTCCCCTAGTATAGTATAGTATTTAGACAAAACTCTTTGGATAGTGGGACTTTTGAGGTGTTAATTCAAACACATAGAACAAAACTCTCTAAAATGTTAAACCGTTTATTCACAGTTCTTTTTTACATTTTTTTAGTTCATTTTAGAACATCATAAATATGCTCTGCCTCTTCAAAACTAATTTGGTACCTCATGTAACTACAAAGCCACTGACATCATCATTAAATACATATTTGCTTACACGGAGCCTAGGTTAACCACACCCCTAAACCATAACCATTCCTTGTTGTCAATACAAATCTTAATTATTTTCCACTGGTGTCATTCTTGTCCTGTATGCTGGGTATGTGTGTGGCTATATACAAAGTCTTCATGAATGCCTAGCAGCACTAAGGTAGCCGGTTTGAATCCCAACCATGACGCTACCTGCCTGGAGCTTGCATGTTCTCTCTGTGCCTTTGTGGGTTTCTTCTGGATACTCTGGTTTCCTCTCACATTTCAAAGTAATGATGGTAGGTTAATTGGCTCCTGCCTAATTTGGCCTTAGTAGGTATATGTATGATTGTGAGTTGAGGACCTTAGATTGTAAACTCCTTGAGGGCAGGGAATAATGTGAATGTACAAAATATATATATGTAAAGTGTTGCATAAATTGATGGTGCTATATGAGTACCTAAAATAATTAATAAATAATTGTCCCCTTTGAGTCTCTATTGAGGCACTTTCCTGCCATCCCTTTGCCATGGGATCATTAATGTGGCTCCCTAGCCATCTACCCCCTCTTATACTATGTCCCTCTTTATCACATTTATTAGCGGTCTGGGACAGAGCACGTCACCACACATCTTTATTGTCCCCACACACACCATTAGCTCCTATCTTTTGCAACCCAGTGTTTCCACCTGGGCTGGTACCAAGATCATTTCAGGGGTGGCTTAATAAGGGGTTATTAAGAATTGGTGATTATCTTAACGTAGACCAAGTATATGTCTCACAACACTTTAAGGATATGATGCAAATGCCTTCTAGTGAAATATTCCAATGCAATCAAATCGCATCCTTTGGCAGTTCTAAACTTAACTTACTAGTAGGGCCCCTTACACTTACGACTTTCGAATTATCTTGGCAGACAAGGGGTCTTCTGAGGGGATGTATATCTGTGGTGTATACATTTCTCACTGAGTCGAATTCAAAACTTTCTTATATGAACCAATGGGAAAAGGACCTGAACCTTATATTTTATCTGACTGAGTGGCAGGACATTGTTTACCATTTATCTAAAGTCTCTATCAATACGACTCTAATCAAAGCTAATTATAAAGCACTCCTGTGCTGGTACCTGGTTCCGACTCCGGTAGCCAAAATGCATCCTTCCACATCGCTGATTTGTTTTCAACGTTGTGGCCAGCTGGGGACGATGCATCACATCTTGTGGCAATGCCCCCTTGTGACTAGGTTCTGGATCCGGATATTTAATCTTACAAGTTTGGTGACAGGGGTGAACATCCGCAGATTCCCAGAGGCAGCCCTTTTTCATAAACTATCTGATGAAGTGTCCAGGAAGTCGGTGAAGTTAATCACAATTGCTAGGCATTGGAATCAGCCAGTTATTCCCCTTGATTACGTCAAGAGTAAACTCAAATGGATTATGGTCAATGACAAGCTCACTCATATACTTCATAACAAATCTAAAAAATGTGATAAAATATGGGATTCATTATATCTGGATTCCCCAATGAGCTCCGGGCTGACCTTCTTCTTCTTTCCCTATTTTTGTTTCTTCTCCCTTTTTTCTTGCCCTCCTTTTTCCCTTTCCTCTGTTATCTACATTTAACATATATTTGATTGTCTTTAGGGCCTTATACAGTTGTGTGCCAAAGATAGTCTCAGAGAATAGTGTCGGGGGTCTCCCCGTAACTCCTTACCCATTTTTTTTTCTCCAACCTGCCCCCCCTCATTCCCCCGTACCATGCCTCTGTTTCTGTCTGCAATCATATATAGCTGCATTCCTGGTTACTGGTAGGAAATGTTCACTCTCTGATCCCTCGTAGATCAGGTTTACGTCTTTTGACAATGATGGATAGTACAATCAACTTTGGAATATCAACCTGAAACCATTTATTGACTAATGTATGTCTTTTTCTTCAGGAGCTGGACTTTGCTTAGTTTCTCCATTCATACATCTATACATTCATACCTGTGTTTTGATATGATGACAACCCGGGAATTGGCTTTGTTCAAATGTTATTTCTGTTGTTACCAGACCTTTTCAATAAAAAATAATTGCAACACCCACGTCTTCAGGTATCTGTGAAGACTATAGATAATAGTACTATTAAATGATTGATCAAGGATCGAAAAACTCCACCTCACCGAATCAACCTTCTGGGGGAGAGCAGTAGAATTTTACTGGTATGGTGACTTGGATTTTGAGGATTCAATACTGCACTTATCCATGGCTGAAAAAACTCGAAGGAGTCCATATAATTTTTCTACCCTCCAATGATCAAAAATGGTTAATGATGAGCATTGGACCCAGATCCCTAATGAAAATAGGCTCAACCTATTAAGGAATCTTAAATTATGTGTTCAGAAACCACTTGAGATCCTGAGGATGCCAATTTTTGATGATGAAACCTGTTGGGTGGTACTTCGGGCTAATGTCACATCCTGGAACAGGAAGTGTGCAGCGGCCATCTTGGATCAGGGCAACTTCCAAGTTTATTACAGGCTTGTGACAGTTTCTTTTGTAAGTGCAGCACTTGTCTTTAGTTTTATTAATAAATATACATTCACTATGTGGGGCTCCTTTCCTTTGTATTATTTATGTGGAGAACAACTGTTTTGAAATGCAATTTATGGGGCGAAGCTGAATACTTACCATAGAGCTGAAAAAAGATTTGTGGAGGAGCTGACAGCCATTTATTCCTAGTTTTATGCACAAAAGCCTTTTTGACTCACTTGTTAAAAACAAGGGGTCAACTCCATCCGGTGAGTGAGGTGTGAATCCATGTGAGATGTTTTTCATTGGACGAACATTCCTTTGTGGAAGCACTTTTTTCTTTAAAGCACTATAGTATGTCACGTTTATCATTGGAGTGATCACAATCACATGAACGCTTGTTTTTGGACATTTATATGTGGTCGTTTTGCACTTATATTATATGTGATATGTAGGCAGCGTTGTTAATTTTTGTTTTATTTTCACTATCTGATGTTCACTATAACACAATATAACAGCAGCACAAGGTGTATTTTAGTTTCACCATAGAGCGTAGGTATTCAAAGTTAACTTAGGCTTTAAAATAGCTTTATATTAATGTTTGAGTGTAGGTTAATTTTAAAAAATATATTGTTCTGTGTAAACCGACTTCTAGTTTATGATGTTGCTTTCTGTTCAGTTTAATTGCGGAGACATAAAAGTGGTTGAGAAACTGGTGAACATTTTATTTATGAGTCATTTTTTATGGCTATAAAAAAATATCTGAACAACAAAACTGGTGGAAATGATTGTGATTATTACTATGTTTAAACAGAACCAGTGGGCATATGTAATAACCTGAATCATTCTCCACTATTAATTTTTGTTTTTTGTTTATATACTTTTATTATCTCTCTGTTACATCAGAATTATTAGGCTCATAGGCTCTCATAGGATCTCATGCCTGAGGTCAGCGCTAATAACAGAAATTTATAAAAGTGTCATATAGCACAGGTGCTGTCAGGGTTATAGGAAAGTAAACTAAAGGCTTTGTTAATTTACAGTTTTGCCCTCCTCTAGCTGCCTGGATAGAGTGTAAAAGAGTAGCCCTGAGCTCAGGCAGGAGACGGACCAACCTCCATGGGCTGAAGATACATGTCACATTATTACTTGCCTACTTTAACAGCATTGCTCTGCCCCAGTCTGAAATGCTTTGAAGCTCACTAAATGTGGATGAATTGCCACCACATGTGCCCTAAAAGGTAAATTTGGGGCAGCCGGGGAGAGAATTTAACAAAATAACATTACACACTGCTATTCCTAAAAGGTAGGCTGCACTGTTATAACAAATTAATAAATTAAGGGTATAATGGGTAATATAAAAAATGACAGTTCTTGAATTTTCCAAGTTCTCCGTGTTTTATTCCTTTTTGATTCTGTAAGTAGATTTGTTATATTTGCACTTCCTTTAACAGGCCAAGCTGTCCAGCAAAAGTGACGGTTCTAGAGTTGGGAAAACGATATTATATTATTAGGGGTGTGCCAAACAGTTAACTTTTATGCATATTTTTTTTTTTTTTATAGAAAAAATATCTGTTGCTGCAACTTCTTAAAAAGGGTTAGCTGTAGATAGGTAGTAATGTGTTTGTCGAAAGCTGGGCATAGACAGACAGATTTTTTTTCAGTTGTTCAGTTTGTTCAGCCAGTGAAGTGAGGTGGATGGAGGCATCCTCCCTGCTGGGACATTGTATTTTCACAGTGGCACCAGCTGCAGGAAAAATACACTAATCAGTGGCTGCAGCTGCTGATCAACAAAAGTTTTTCACTTTGTCCGTTCAACATCACTGTTCAGATCAATCAAACAGTCACCTGTTTAATAGGGAGGACCACAGGAACAGTCCCGGTTCATCTAGTGCCCAGGGTAAGGATGCAGAACTGAGCCCCCTCCCCCATTGTTAATGCATGCCCTAGAATGGGTTTACTGCGCTGTGTCCATTCTCTGTCCCCTTGCTCTGCTGTGCCCAGGGCAGCTTCCCCCCCTGCCCACCCCTTTCCCGTCCCTGCGCACAACACAGATTGAAATTCAGCCAGTTCCTGCTGAACCAGCCCAATTTTGATCTGTCTATGCCCAGCTTAAGTCTACCCTGTCCCACAGGGTGACAACATTGCAGAATAAAAAGCAGTGCCACCTTATTAAAAGAAGTGGAAAAATAACAGATCCACTGACAGTATCAACAAGTAATAAAACAGTATTAGGAGGAGCATGGACAAAAACTGCTGTATTAATGCTAGGGACAGACTGCATCATATGTCATTTTTGATTTTGCCCATAGTTGCACTTTACGTTTCTCACAGACCATTGGTGTGAGCAGCCTATTGCATTAGGGTGTGCACCTCAAAGTTCCAACACATATGCATGTGTCACATTACTGGCCTCTTCCCCGCTCTCCATTCTGAAACAATGGCAGGAGGGGGGTGCAAGGGAGTGCACAGGGGGGACTTGGGCAGCAGAAAGAAGAGGAATAGGGACAGG
Source organism: Lithobates clamitans (assembly GCA_037952925.1). Classification (NCBI taxonomy): domain Eukaryota; kingdom Metazoa; phylum Chordata; class Amphibia; order Anura; family Ranidae; genus Lithobates; species Lithobates clamitans. The sequence continues at coordinate 2,147,140 of JBBGZY010000014.1, forward strand.
AGGAGTGGAATATATTGGTATCGATCCCCTGTATTTTCCTCTTGTGACTGCTGAATGTTGGCAAGAGGGAGAGGAGGAGAAGCCTACTTTCAGCTGCTGCAGGAGAAAAATACAGATTGGTTCTACTAAATTCCACCACCGCCACTCCTCCTGTCCGGGTCTGGGTTTAACTGTCATCTGCCTACGATCGACAGGTGGAACGCAGTTCACGGGTTGCCAACCCCAGGATTAGAGTGTGCCCAGGCAGACCTGGCACACCCCTTGTACATGCCTATGTCACAGACTCAGTTTGTCAAGCAAGGAATTTACTACAAACCTGGATATTTTGTAAGATTATAAAGCTACATCTGTATTTTTCTGATAATTCCTTTTTATTGTAAACATGGTAGTAATGATGCTGAAGCATCAGCCACTGGACTCTGATTGCCCCCCTAGCCACGAGCCTACCACTATAAATAACCACAAACCATGCCAAAGAGATGCAGAAACAGAGCAAATACTTTCAAGAAACAGACTTGACTGGCAGGAGGACCACAAAAATCTGTTCCACAATATGTTCAAAACACTGGTCTCTGCATTGTACACGTGCCAATAAAATTCAGCCTACAATACAACATATACATAAGAAAGGGGGTTCAGAGCAGCCATGCCTGAAAAGCCAGCCTCCCCATCTGCAGATCACTTTTGAGACTGTATGACGATATAAATCTGCAGCTCTTATTTCACATAGTAATGGCTCGCCTCTTCAGTATTACAATAGATGTCACTGAGGATTTTCCTAGCCAGTGCCATATAAATCACCTCCATTGTTTAAGGTACATTGATCATTCTAATGACTTGTAATAGGCTCATAATTGCTGCTAAAGACTTACTGCAAGCTTGCAATTGAATGTGAAATGCTTTATGATCAGAAGCAATTAAACTTAATCTTGAGATCTAGTGATCATCTGACAGATAAACACATACAAGGACTTCAATCTTTTGTCTGATTTACTATTAGGAGAATCGGAAAACAGATTTGATCATGTTGGTTAAGATCATGTGAAAGCTCATAACTGCTAGTTTGTTTTTTTTACAGTAAATCTAAATGTAATCACTAAAATTTCACATAAGCTTTAACAGGTTAATATAATTTTTCAAACGTGTTTTTACGCTTTTTTAAATCTGCAGTTCTCATTGGTGATCCTGCTACAAATGTCCCTGTAAAGACATTTTTCTTATTATATTTCTGACCATAAAGCATTTCACATTCAATTGCTGTGTTAGGGCTCATTCACATTGGCGCAGAGGCCAGTACACTGTAAAAAACAAAAAAAAACAAAAAAAAGCTGTATTTGGATCCATCAACATGAGGGGCCAGGGTACTGTGAAAGAAGGGCTGTAATTTTACCACCCCCAACTGCCCATCTGAACACAGGCATGCGGCCGCTCAGAGCTGTACTTTGTGGCTGTAGCAAAAATGAAGCAGCAGGTTGCATTTGGAGAGCATTACTGCCACTGAATGCGACCCGAGCGAGTCTATGGGGTTACTCCACTCCGCTCCACAACTGAGTGTAATGCATGTGATTGTGGCACACTGGTGTGGCATTTACAGGGTTAAATCAGGCAGTGGGGAGGTGAAATATCGCCTTGCCTGTCTGAAAGCTATCCACTGCAGGTTGCTTTTCAGAGGGGCAGGAAGAGCTGCACATGTGAACAAGCTCTTTCTGCACTGGAAACAACACATTTGAGTATCTGCATATGTAGAGTTAGTTTGGACATTCGTTCATCCCTGTACACATGTAACAATCAAATATGCTGTTAGCAGCATAAAGCCATGGCCTGTTTATTGATCTGTACAGGCAGCTTTATGCTATACCTGTGACTAGATTTCACTCTGTATGGACCTCTGTGCCAGTGTGAATGAGCCCTAAAGCAAAGAGAACTCTGTAGAATACTGCAGGCTCCATACTGATGCTGGCATTTTAGGCTAGGCTGTGCTAATATTACCCGCCCTCTGTTATACATGCACCCATGGTGAAAGCTACAAGCAACAATGCAAAAATACACTGAGCAGGCATCATTCACGGTAAGGACGTATAGACGGAAAGTAATTAAATAAAAGAAAAAAAAAAAACATGGCAATTTTTTATGATATGCAATTCTTTAGTAAACTAAAGGCTACATAATATAAGGAAAAATTAATATATCAAGAAACAGAAAAGGAAGATTTGCAGGTCTAAGAAAACACATATTTTCAGTTACAATCAAAAAATAGTCTTTATTGATAATTCAAAAGTATCAAGAATTTTGAAAAAGGCAAGAAATGTAAAATAATTTAAAAAGTGAACACATAAACTTTCAAACTAGCTAAACATAGGGCCATATGTGTGGATATATTATGTACTTATTCAGAAAATAAAAATGATGCGTGTCCTGACCAAAAATGTTCATTTGAACCTGAAATGTCTATAACAGGGACTGCCCAAATCATAAAATTCTATAGTTTCCACTAGAGCTGCACGATTCTGGCTAAAATGAGAATCACGATTTTTTTGCTTAGAATAAAGATCACGATTTTTGTGACGTAACATCATCTTTCACATTACACAAAAAACTGGGCTAACTTTACTGTTTAGTTGTTTTTTAATTCATTGAAGTGTATCTTTTCCCAAAAAAATAGTTTGAAAGACCGCTGGGCAAATACAGTGTGACATAAAATATTGTAGTTACTGCCATTTTGTTCTCTAGGGTCTCTGCTAAAAAAAAAAATATATATATATATATATATACAATATTTGGAGGTTCTAAGTAATTTTCTAGCAAAAAAAGACTGATTTTAACTTGTAAGCAACAAGGCTAAGGCCTCTTTCACATGATCCGTTCAGGTCCGCCTGCCAGTTTTTTAGGTGGACCTGAACGGACCCTCCATAGACCTCTATGGAGCGTCGGATGTCAGCGGTGACATGTCCGCTGACATCCGACCTGCTCCGATCCGAAAAAGTATAACGGAGGAAAAACCTACTTTTTCATCCGTTTTCGGATCGGATTGGGTGACGACGGACTCTACGGTCCGTCATCATCCGATCCCCCCTAGGGGAGAGCGACACTCTGACAGGTCCATCGCTGCACAGTGTACAGAGACAGACCTGTCATCTTCCTGCCCAGCGGGGATCGACGGACCGATCCCCGCTGAGCAAGCGGATGTTCACGGGGCGGATCATCACGGATGCGTCCCGTGTGAAAGGACCCTTTGTCTTTAAAGCAGCCCTTCAGTAATTTTTTCAACTTTCCATCTTTTAAATCTTCTGCCCTTGTTGTTTTTACTTTGAATAGTAAAACATTTTACAGCCCACTTCCTCTTTCTTGTCTGGTCATTAGCCTTGGCTTGTGACATCATGCACATTATCTGAGCGGACTGCAGTTCCTCTTTAAGGCTACATGCACACTGGCTTAAAAAATGCTGCCTCTACAGGAGTTTTGTGTTCTGCCTATAGAAGCAGCTCAATGTTATCCTATGTGTCTCTGCACATTGGGACGATTAAAGGCATATTTTGAGTTTAACGTTTAGAGGCAGAAAAATAAGCCCTTCTGGTTCCCATTTCTGATTGGAGCTTGGAGGCAGAAAAAACGTTGTCTAAACTTTGTACAAAAAAATGCTCTATATGAGCGTTTTTTATTCCCGAGAGAACAGACTTTTTTTAAGCCCAGTGTGCATGGAGCCTAAGTGGTTAAACTGACCTCATTTACAGACCGAAGTTCATTCCTTTGATCTAAAAGAACTAAATGATACTTTGTTTATAGTTATCTCTCAGAGCCGACAATGTTGTAATAAACTTGGCAGGTTGCCTGTTTTTTTTTTTGACAGCTGTTAGCTGTGAGCAGAGAACTCTCTGCACTGAATCCAGAAAATGCAGGATGAAGATCGTGATGGGGGTTGAATAGAGATCGTGATTTTTTAACGATTATTCGTGCAGCTCTAGTTTCCACAAGTTATAAACAAAAAAAATGGGTGCACCCGCAATAAGTTTCCCATATAGAAATATATATCCTTTGGTTCTGTATATAGTACCATAAATTTCCTCAGTACACTTCTAAGAAATGGTCTCTATAGTTTTTAAAGCCCAAAATATTATGTAGAAGTGAATGGAATTTATAAGTATTATTTATCCCCTCTTTTAGTGGATATTTGTTTTAAAGTACCAGCCCCGCCCTTGTGGTTAAAAGTCAATGTAAAGCATAAATATATTTTATGTGATCAAACTCAAGACTTGTACTTTACTATATTACTGTATACCATACCAGGCATCCGCAGGAGACCACAGTGGGTCGATTTACTAAAACTGGAGAGTGCAAAATTGGGTGCAGCTGTGCATGGTAGCCAATCAGCTTCTAACTTCAGCTTGTTCAATTAAGCTTTGACAATAAAACCTGGAGGCTGATTGGTCTCTATGCAGAGCTGCACCACATTTTGCACTCTCCAGTTTTAGAAAAATCAAGCCCAGTGTTTTCTCTGCACCAAGTCTGCATTTTACAAGCCATTCATAAAATGTAAGCTGCAGTGTTGAACTGTAGGGTCCTTGGGGTACTCTGTGCATAATGCTGTAGAGAATACTCTATCATAGGAGGACCTCTGTCCCATGACTTTGATAAATCATATGACCAGTCTCTCTTTTTTCCCTATTGATTAAAAGGAGTAACGCTTCGGATTCTAAAACGAAAAGCACTATTTTAAAGCACAATGCTGTGCTTTATAAATATGTGTGTATTTTAATTTTTTTTTGTATTATTTAAATCAGTGTTATACACACAGCAGGGCCCTATCTATTCTTTATAAAAAGATCCTCCCTCTGCATTTCTTATGCCAGTACCTGCCTGGGGGAAATGTTAGGAGCCAGAGACAGGTGCTGGGAGTTAGAGACAGGCACTCACTATGAAAGAAGCCATCTCTTTACAAGCTGTGGTGTCAGGTGGCTGTGTGCCAAGGATGGGAACCCTGTCTGTACTATGTACAGTTGAACCTTGGTTAACGAGTAACGCGGTTAACAAGCGTTTTGAAAGACGAGCAAATTTATTAAAAAAATCCTGACTCGGTTTTGCGAGTGTTGTCTCCCAAAACGAGCAGAATTCAAGCTAATGTGGTGTGCAGTACCGCATTTGGCCAGAGGTGGGGCGGCAGGCACCGTTGACACTCAGAGCAGTTCAGAGCCATTCGGAAATACTCTGAACCATTCGGAAATACTCGGAAAAACTCGGAAATACTCCATTTCTAAGTGTTTCCCAGCCTTTCCGAGGGTTTCCGAGTTCAGCCAAGCTGTCCCTGAGTTCTTCCGAGGCTCTCCGGCGCCCCCCACCTCTGGCCAAATGCGGTAATGCGTGCAATAGAAGTCAATGCGGAACAAATTATCTTCTTTTCATTGACTTCTATGGGGAAACTCGCTTTGATATGCGAGTGCTTTGGATTACAAGCATTGTCCTGGAAAGGATTATGCTCATAATCCAAGGTTCCACTGTACTTTGTTCTGTTAGGAACTGAATAATGTAAAGAACATGATATTTAACCTTTAAAGCAGCGTGATTAGACAGTGGAATGTAGTTATTGCAGGGCTTAGCCTGAAGAGTTTGGAAAAGTAAGGCCTCAGTTACAAAGTGAAACCAAATCAGAGAGGGGCACAGAAGAGGCTTTTTTGTTTTGTTTAATAACCATAATAGCAAGTGGTTAATGATTTCTGCTCTGATTAATTTTTCCTTTAAAATGTAAAAATGGAGTTCAGGTTCACTTTAAGGCCTGTGTATAATCATATATTTACATGTAAATAAGTATTTCTCTATCCAATGGTTTTTGAGCTGCTTGTGACTTTCTGATCTTGCTGATTAGCAAGCATAGTCAGGTTGGGCATCTGCAGCACTGTACACTTCTAATAATAGTGAAAAAATAGATTTGCTATATTTAAATGTAGTTGTATGAACATTAGGTTTAGGATACTTTTGATATCGGTTGATCATCTTCCAGATCTTTGTATGCAAAAGACGTATATTAGAAAAATAAAAAAACATATAGGGATTCATTTACTAAAACTAGAGAGTACAAAATCTGGTGTATAGCTCTGCATAGAAACCAATCAGCTTCCAAGTTTTTCTGTCAAAGCTTAACTGTACAAGCTGAAATTAGAAACTGATTTTGCACTCTCCAGTTTTAGTAAATCAACCCCACAATGTTACCTTTTGTATATTCCTAAATTAGACATACATAAGACACTACTGCTCTTTCAGTGGCTGGTGAGCCACATGCTGCTTTCATGTCTGCTAATTCTGTGACAGCCTCTCAGTTAGTGTGTCAAAGTGAAACACTTTTACATTATACACGTCCCCAGTCGAAGAGATGATCTCTAATTTGTATCCAGTATTAATAAAATATCTACTATTAAGCAAGGCGTTTTGTTCTCAATAAATCACTGGCTGCAAAATATATTTTCTAATGGAAGTTAAAGCTGAAAAGGTTGCTGACCCCCTAGATTGAATACTTTGTATCTATGGTGCGTTTTCAGACTGATCACAGATCTCTGTGCAGAAAAAATTGTTAGACATGTGTCTTCTATCAAGTCATAGGGTGTGTGTGCTTGTTCTGAGATTGTACCGAGCTCTTTATGTACTTCTCTTGGTCCGGATATCGCAGGTAACAGTGCAGAGCTCCTCTCTAAAGTGAAGCCTATTCTCAGTGCATGGACTCCTAATTACTCTGTAATCTGTCCCATGTATACTAGTAACATTGTACTTCTCATTATTTAATCCACAACTGAGATTTAGGGAAATCGTTCACTGAAAGTTTGTTTAAATGTATGCAGTGAGTTAAATCTGACATGATTGTTGTAAAAAAAAAAAAAACTTCCAATAATTGCTGTCATTAAATTCATCAAATGCAGGAGGTGCATCATATACCTCTTAGATGACAGTGTATGCAAGCATGAGATTACACCAAGGAGGGCTGAAATTCACATATACTGTAACTACTGGGGAGGCAATATATGGAAGATGTACAGTATGTGGGAGGCATTGATCCAGTCTTTGTTATATACAATATTTATCTGTCTGCCATATTTTTCTATCTCTATAAAAATATATATTTTAAATTAAATTCATATATAATGTAACTCCGAGGAGATACTATATGGAAGTGTTTAAAAAGCTGGTTATCCAGTGTACAGTATATATACTGACCAATTATCCTATATCTATCTATCTATCTATCTATCTATCTATCTATCTATCTATCTATCTATCTATCTATCTATCTATCTATCTATCTATCTGGTAATGTATGCCAAGTTCGAGTGCCTCTTATATTTTAGTCTGTTTTTATCTATACATCTATTGGTCTGTATCTATCTATCTATCTATCTATCTATCTATCTATCTATCTATCTATCTATCTATCTGATTTTTTTGCCAAGTTCGAGTGCCTCCTACATATTAATACATATTAATATGTATCTATCTATCTATCTATCTATCTATCTATCTATCTATCTATCTATCTATCTATCTATATTTCTTTCTTTCTATATATCGATCTAGCGTTTGCCAAGTTCAGGTGCCTCTTAAATAGGAACATTTGTTGCTAGTACTCCTTATGTGGACATGTTTTCCCACAATCACTTGAGTATTAAAGTGAATACCTCCAACACCTGTGTCACAATTTTATTAGTTACCCTTCGAGTATATTTTCATAGTTCAGTTAACAAGCATAAGTACTCATTGGCAGAAGCAACTATACTGGGCAAATACTAATAAATCAGATACTGATTAATCAGATAAATCAGTCATTTTATCTTATGATGTGTATTTTTATAACACAGTATGTGTGTGTGTGTGTGTGTGTGTGTGTGTGTGTGTGTGTGTGTGTGTGTGTGTGTGTGCATCTATCTTCTATCTATCTATCTATCTATCTATCTATCTATCTATCTATCTATCTATCTATCTATCTATCTATCTGCAGTTTGTCTGTTATCAGTGCATGTATTCCCTCTCCCTATCCCCCATCTTCATCTTTTCATCGCTTTCTATCTCTCTCTCTTTCCCCATACTTCTCACTTTCCCCCAATCCCCCCTTTCTCTTTTTTTCTCTCTCCCCCTTTCTCCGTCACTCTCTCTCTCTCATTCTCTCCTTTCCCCATTTCTCTCTCTCTCTCTCTCTCTCTCTCTCTCTCTCTCTCTCTCTCTCTCTCTCCATCACATCTTTCACTATCTCTCTATAGAGAACAATATGAATGTGGAATGCATTACACCCTATGAACTGTTCACCTACTGCAGAATTATTGCGTTTGGTCGATACATCTAATGTGCACATATTATATATAATATTGGACAGACTGCGGTGTGCACATCCCTAGTGATATCTGCATTGGATTTCCCATGTATCCCTTGCAGGCTTACACCCAGAAATGTCTATGGAGAAAGTTGTAGTCATTTACAAAACATTGACATTCAAACTCCCTCCAAACACAAATGAAGCACAGGGGCTGGCTTCCCTCCTCTAAGGTGTTATTTTATCAGCATCAGTTGATTTGATAATAACCAGTCGATTATATAAAATTTAAATGAAAGTATAATTATAACATATACTGGTGGGAGATGCCCTGCTGCTGGCAAATGGCAGGATGCTATTATTTTTTCAGAGATGTGCCTGAGCGTTGGAGACTTGCCTTCTCTGTGTTGTCTGTAGCTGAAGATATTTTACTTATCTGCACATTGGACCTGTTTATTGATTAAACAGATTACCTCCTAATAGTCAACACACTCTGCGATCCAGACAGATGTACAGCCATGGACCACTGTAATTCTATAGGCATTGCTGCCTTAGTGGATGGGGTATTGTCGCACACTGCAATGTGTTGTTATTACTGAAATTTTTTATATATATATATATATATATATATATATATATATATATATATATATATATATATATATATATATATATATATATTCATACTCACATCTACATGTGTATGTGTGTGTATACTTTGTGTGGTGTGTGCGTGTGTTTGTAATTTATGTGGCGTGTGTATACTTTATATGGTGTGTGTGTGTTTTTGTTATATACATGGTGTTTATATGTGTGTTTGTATATGGATATATATATACACACACACAAACACACACACATTTAATAGTACATAACATGCATAAAATATTAATACAATTTGAAAAAATATATATATATATTCCTTATATACACAGTATTCTATCAAACACATACAATACAACAATACATATAATACATATTCATACAAACATATATATGGTACACATGCACATACAGTACACACAAACACACACATATATACAGTCAATCACACACATACATACACATATACACACATAAATAAACAAACATATATAAATATACAGTATATTCTATTACACACATACAATACATATAATACATATTCATACAAACATATATATGGTACACATACACACACACATACATAGTCTATCACACACAAATACAATAATACATGTTAATAGTGACATAAATGGTACATAATTACATCGGTCTCTCTTACTCCTTGATAGATAGATAGATAGATAGATAGATAGATAGATAGATAGATAGATAGATAGATAGATAGATAGATAGATAGATAGATAGATAGATAGATAGATAGATAGATAGATAGATAGATAGATAGATAGATAGATAGATAGATAGATAGATAGATAGATAGATAGATAGATAGATAGATAGATAGATAGATAGATAGATAGATAGATAGATAGATAGATAGATAGATAGATAGATAGATAGATAGATAGATAGATAGATAATCTATCATAATACAAAATTCATACAAACACAATTACATAAGTATGTGTCTACATTGTATGTCAAGTTTTATATATTGTGTATGTGTGTTGGATTATATATATACTGTTAATCATCTTAAACACATCCACACCATAAGACAAAAAATACAAATCAAATCTGCCAATCTCTAATTTTATAGCCTAGGAGAGTCTACATTAATGCTGGTTTTAGGAGTGATGCCGAAACTATTAATAACACAAAAGCATTAAACAAGAGAATAATACGGATTTGGGATTAAAAAATGATCCCACTGGAGGTTTGTCGCCCTGTTTCCTCCCCTCGGTGAAGAATTTGTTTATGCAGAAGGGATGTTTAATAGCACTAATTGCATTGCAGTTAAATTGCCCTGATTGCAGAAAAGGAGGCAATTTGCGTCCTCCCCGTCTGGGCTCGCAAGAAATTGTTCCATATTCACCTCTTTACAGAGAAGTGGAGGTTTAAGGCACAGAAGTCTGCACAAATTACCACTCCGGCTGACTGCTAGCATTCAGCCACTATAATAGAAGTATTATTTGGTCGTTTTGAATAATGTAAAACGGTAGAGGCAAACCATTCTGTGCTAAATTGCATTTAACTTTTACCAAAAAAAAGATGATTGTCTACCAATGGGGCCTTTTGTCAATGGATATTGTCATTAAATGCCAGTGTTTTAAGTGGCAGCTCATCTGAGACACATCTTTGTTTTAAAAGTGAATCAGTCACAGAAAGGACCCCAATGTGATCAGTGTAAATAGCCGGCAGAGACCAGTCTACATTCAGCCCACAGTACACACTGGCATTTAAAGGGCACAGTGCGTTCCTCATGGACTGAGGAGAGTGTGTGTATAATGAATGGGATCATTATTGATTCGTGGATAGATCGTGCTGTACAGTTGTACCGTAGTTGAATTTAATGCTAGACATAAAATGATTCCAGTTCAGATAATCAGGGATTGAACTGCCCCATGGGATGTGTAGGAACGCCTCGATGACACCTCTATTAGCACATGGCATTAATATGGAGAGCTTCACCTGTTGTCGCCCCGGCAGATCACTCACCTCTGGTGGGTTTGTCAGGATTAGAGTGTGCCTCCTCCAGATGATCACAAGAGTTTGATGACAAATTCTGCATCTCTCTCATCTCCACTGAAACCAGCCATCAAAGGCAGCTGCAGGAGCGCTCCGCTTGGATACATGCGAATTTTTCCGCACCCCCCAGCCTCTTGTGTGCGACAGATCACTCAATACACCGGCAGACACCACCGGGAGTGACAACCCTCACCATCGCAAAGAAACATATGAAAGCTGTAGTCACATAGTCACAATTAAAAAATTGTAAAAAAAATAAATGTGTGTCTATATATATATACGTGTGTGTGTGTGTGTGTGTGTGTGTGTGTGTGTGTGTGTGTGTGTGTGTGTGTGTGTGTGTGTGTGTGTGTGATTTCTGCTATGTATAAAAGTATAATACACATAATAAATTATTATATTATCAATATACTATGGGGAATTAAAATAAACGAAAAAAAAAGTGAATTGTTGGGGATGAGCTACCTGTGAGATCAGTGATGACAGCAATGTAGGCATCATGTTCTTTAAAAACGAAAATTGGGAGATGGCCAAATAATAATAATAATAATTTGTAGTTTGCCCAAAGGTGGTAGAAAATGAATGTGATTAGGATGTTAAAGAAAAACTGGAATTGACCAGTGTAATTAAGCAGACACTGTTATTTATTTTTGTGTATCAGAATCTGTTGGCATTTGGACAACCAAAAATGTTGTAGGAATTTGTGAGTTATTAGATGTATGCACAACAATCTGGGCATTCATTTTTTTTTTTTTAAGGAGGCTTATTAACCCCCTGTAGGACAGAAAGCAATGAGATCTAAGTAGCTCCCTCTGGACAGGAGAAGGTTAATCCCATTTCACCATTTTTTTCTTTTCCTCCCCGGACTCCTAGGCAATGGAGCTTCCAATTCCTCCCCTCCTTTGAACAGCCAGGCTTGTAAGAGCACTGATTTCTTGCACCACGTCGCCTCTCATTGGCTGCGACGCAGCTCCCAGTCGGCGTTCGAAGCCTTCTGATTGGCCGAGAGCGGCAGCCAGCGGTACTTCAAAGCAGGCGCTGCCAGCGCAAAGCCTGAGTCTAGTCCGCCGCAGACAGGAGGAGGATCCGCACTCCCAGCAACCCGTGCTAAGGAGCAGAAGGCAGAGGGCTGCCAGCTACTGACCCCGGGCAACTCATCCTTCTCCGCACCTGGGCAAGGGACGGGCTATGGCTACGTCTATACTTGGGGTAAGTTCAATCTGATCTTTAACTTATCCTAAAAACTTGCCCCCCCCCCAAAAAAAAGTTACAAATAGGAAAATAAAACTTTTCTCTATCAATCAGTCTGTAAATAGCATATAACCATTCTGGCAGCAGATCCTGTAGTATTAATAATGCTACAAATAATAATATAGGTGAAGGATAGCCTTGACTTAACTTTATTTAGCATTTTTCCCCCTCCCAGGCAAGAGAAAGTTTATTGAATTTATTTTATTTCGTTAACAACAATGCAGCCTGAACGATATCATTTCTCCTAATCCCTGAACCATTACCACATCAATAACAAGCAGCCAGCACTTATGTATTATTTGACTCTGCGGTTGCCTTGTGCTTCTCAAAAGCTCTGGCACACGATCCTGAGGACCTGCAATAAAATCAGGTCCCCCATCCTTCCATTTCAGGACTCCATAGGATGTGGCTCCCTGTCTATCTGACATTATCTAATATCACAGGTCACTCATATCGCCTGCTAGGCTTCTGATAATAAGGAGAGGGTCTGCTGCTGTATACACAGCTAACGATAAACAATAAATAATCAGCATAAATTGGTATCCTCTTCTGGGAAAAAAAATTCTTTGTAGTGTAAAATCTTTAATGTATCCCAGCAAAAACAAAACAAAACAAAAATAAAACAAACCCAAAACAAAAAAGAATAAAACAAAACAAGAACAAACTATTTTGTATATCAATATTGACCTTGTAATTTGCTAAAAGTAAAAATCATAGTTTGTGTTCTTACAACTGTAATGACACAAATGACAAATATTGCAAATATTTCCAACAAATCACCCATAAAATTCGTATTATGTAAACACTATACATCAAGGAAATCGAGTGTGTTAGCATCGCATAATGTTATTGTATGTAAAGTGTATATTGGTGGGATGTTGGTATTTTATGACCAATAGAATGAAGAAGCAAAAGCAGTAATACAAAATAAAATGTTTTTGGCACTTCAGTTATGCACAGGGTGGCAGATGGTATGGGTTGGATGGAAGGCTTGTGCTAAGGGAAGGGTTAAGTTGTTTGTGTTTGGGGATGTTGGTTGCTCTCCTCCAGGTCTCTGGAATCCTTGCTCACTCCTGGGTCTATGGCACTGGCTCAATGTGCACCTGGGCTAATTAGCAGGATGGCACCTGGTGTGGAGTAGTTGGCAGGGGCAGGCTGGAAGGGAAGTGGTGATGAAGCCAGGGATGGTGCCAGCTTGGATGAGGATGTATTATGATGATGTACTTGTTTGTGTCCCCCTAGGAAGAGCCAAGATTTGGGACAACTCCTCTGGCCATGCTGGCTGCCACCTGTAACAAGATTGGGAACACCAGCCCCCTGAGCAGCCTGCCAGAGTCCAGCGCCTTTGCTAAGGGAGGCTTCCACCCGTGGAAAAGGTCCTCATCCAGCTGCAGCCTGGGCTCCAGTCTTGGGGGATTCACAGTCGCCACCAGCAGGGCCTCTGGCGCTCTAACTGGAGGGGGTGCCACCGCCAATAGCGCCTTCTGCCTGGCCTCCACCTCCCCAACCTCCTCAGCCTTCAGCAGTGACTATAGTGGCCTCTTCTCCAATGCCTCTGGGGTGTCCCCGCAGGAAGCAGGCCAGTCCGCCTTCATCTCCAAAATGCATGGGGCAGCTGATGGACTGTACCCCCGCGTGGGCATGGCTCACCCATATGAGTCCTGGTACAAGTCAGGCTTTCACTCCGAGGTGGCCAATGGGGCCTCAGCCTGGTGGGATGTGCACGCTGCCAGCCCCAGCACCTGGCTAGAGGTGCAGAACCCCCCAGCCGCCGCAGCTGCTCTGCAAGGGGCCCTACATTCTGGGGGGCCCCATGGCCAGCTCAGTGGCTACAGCCCGGACTTTAGCTCCCTTACCCACTCAGCCTTCAGCTCCACTGGGCTGGGTTCCAGCGCTGCCTCCCATCTGCTCTCCACCGGGCAGCACCTACTCTCCCAAGAGGGCTTCAAACCGGTACTGCCCTCTTACCCGGACTCTGGCACCTCTATGCTCTCGGGGGCCTCTGGACCAGGCAGCGGAGCTACAGGACGCTCCGCGCGCAGGTACTCCGGCAGAGCCACGTGCGATTGTCCGAATTGCCAGGAAGCGGAGCGGCTAGGTCCCGCGGGGGCGAGCCTTAGAAGGAAAGGTCTGCACAGCTGCCATATCCCCGGCTGCGGCAAAGTATACGGCAAGACGTCGCATCTGAAGGCTCACCTGCGCTGGCACACGGGGGAGCGACCCTTCGTTTGCAATTGGCTCTTCTGCGGTAAGAGGTTCACCCGCTCCGATGAGCTCCAGCGGCACCTCCGCACCCACACCGGAGAGAAGCGCTTCGCTTGCCCCGTCTGCAACAAGCGCTTCATGCGCAGCGACCATCTCAGCAAACACATCAAGACGCACAACGCAGGAGCCGGCGGAGGGGGCAAGAAGGGCAGCGACAGCGACACAGACGCCAGCAACCTAGAGACCCCTAGATCAGAATCCCCAGAACTCATCCTGGAGGGGGTCCGGCCAGGGAAAGACTCAGGCAATGACTCCTAGGAAGCGGCCACTTTTTTTTATTGTGGCGCTGACTGAGCCATCCCAGTGAAGGCAGCCACCTATGAGGCGCAGAGCGACTTTGGACTTGGGCGCAGTGCAGGTGATGCCACCTCTGGGGCAAGGTGACTCCTGGGGGTGGGTGGTACACAGAGACTCTGGGTAGCACTGTGAAGGTGCAATAATTCCATGCTGTATTGCACTGGACTAGCTTGTGCTGGCAAAAAAATGGCAGATCATTCTTCTGCAAACTTTTAGAGACGACAGCAATAGCATCAGTGGAGGAAAGTCACTGACTCAAATCTACTTTTTTTTCCTGTCCTGGTTTTCACATTCTTACAGACAACACGGACCCATAATTATGCCCTACTGGATTATGACGTTCATAAGTGAGATCTATTCCAAATCGAATTCTTTATCCTTATTTAAAATAATAATACAGACATAAAGGTGAGAAGCACGACGTCAAAAAATAGGAATTCTCTGGACATTCTCTGTATTTCCATTAAGCTGTATAAATAAGTTCCCCAGAGTTTGTGTTTATTTTCCATTGCCCATGTAATAACTGTCATTATCGAAATAGTTTCTATTTGGTGGATTCCTGAAATTCAGGAGTTATTTTTTTCTTCTTTTTTTTTTTAATTATTTTAATTTCCGATGCACTTTGTGAAA